>JAWLRI010001063.1:3218842-3236644 GCA_034781795.1 Crypturellus tataupa
TTTTACAATAACGATCTTTTGATATTTGCTATTAAACTCTGTGACATATTTTTATTCCATCTTCAACAGGTGTTAATCTCTTAGCAGAAACAGCTGAGCATTTGGCTCTGCTCAGCTGTTTCTAATCAGAGCCAAAGGCAGTCCTGAAGCAATCGCAGTATTTCCCTTTTTAAATTGGCTATGAATATTTAAAAGGAAATACTGCATTTCTATGTGGCCCAGGCTGAAAGCGTTTCTCCCTCTGCTTTAGCAGTACCTGCTTATAATAACACAGAGCCAGCGGGAAGCGAGTTGTCCAATTCTGCCCCTTTCATGCACACCGAAATGTCCAGGGAACAGGACGGAGTGGGAAAGCAGGCCAGTGTGTCTGCCCGTAGCCCTGGATGGCAGCAGGAGTGGGGCTGCTTGGCAGCCGCCAGGCCAAGGCTCTGATAAAGGAGGTTATCCATAAAGTGTGTGTGTCTGTGCAACACTCACAGCGCCTACGGAGCGGGATGGCTGGCGCAGGTTAATATGTAGTGAAACACCTCCAATAGCCCTTAAAAGACCCCCTTTATCCCCCTTTACCATCTCAATGGTAGGGAATGGTACCCTGCCACAGCAGAGCCTATGCCTATGCCTGGGCAGAGACAGTGCCGATGGTGCCTTGCAGATCCTACGGCTGCTCCTCCAGGTAGCAGACTTGCCCCGTGGGGAGATAGTCATGTGTTTGAGCGCCATGTTGTGGCAATAGTAACACTGCCAGGCTCTGCTGAGGGGATATTTGTTTATCTGTAAATCCCAAATCACTTTACAAAGGAAATTCCAGAAACATAAATGCAGGAAATTCACCGTAAATGTCAAACTTGGAAGAAATCCAAACACGTACAAGTATGAAAATGCACATACCTAAGACATATTATTAATTTGGTTTGCAAAGCAGATCACGCAGTAAGTGGTCAGTTAAGCATTCCCCTCTATTGATAGCAATCATCCCCATGGGAAAACCCTGGAGCAAACTACCTCGTGAAAGCAGTTTGCCCCATGGCAAACAAAATACTCGCGTCTGTCTCGCTGCAGCCCCTTCGCACGCTGCCTCCTGAAGTGTCTTCCTTGCTTCTTCCAAATGCTTCTTCCGAGAAACCCTCAGCTGGTCCTGGTGGCTGCAGAGACCTGGAGAGGAGTGTAGGAGTAGGAGAGGTGTTGGCAGGTGGGCTACCAGTGTGAAGGGAAACCTCAGGTGCCTTCAGGTCACTGCCTACCGCGAGGCGCAGGGGAATCTCCCAGTTACTCTCCTTCGCTCTCTGCTCTGTGTGGAAGATACGGCACCCGTGAAATCAAGGAGGGGAAAGTCTGATGTATTCTTTTGGCTTCTTACTGTAGCAGCAGTCGCTTGAGGCTGTGACAGAGTAAACCACAGCAGCTCTGAAGCTGGATTCAGTATTCCTCCACATTTGGATTTTTATAACAAATACGCATGGGTATACTTGAAAGCCCTGTATCTTTAATTAAATATTTTTAAGCTTTTCTATAATCTTTGTATTATATACTAAATTGTATTAATCATTTAAAGTATTACTTAAGAAATCTACTTTTTTGTTGCATTCTGTCACATTGGAATATCACACTCCAAAAGTTTATTTCATGAGAAATGCAATAATGGGGGCAGGAATGGGGCAGGGAGAAAGAAAACCCTCAGAAGGCCCTTAGATGAAACTTAGTTATGATGAGGAAAACTCTAATAATCTTATCGTTAAGTCAGAAAAGCTTGTAGAGCCTGTACAGTGGAAACATGCACCATGAAACCAGCAAGGCTCCAGCTCAGCTTCCCTCAGACTCCTCAGACTGCTGGTAGTCAGCCCTCTGCTGGACTTGCTTCAGTGTCCCCAACCCATCCTGAACCTGGAAGCCCAGAGCTGGACCCGTACCCTGGCTGCAGCCTCTTTAGGGCTGAGTTCACTGGGTCTTACTGTCCCTGAGGAAGCTGGGACTGAAAATAGACTCTTTTTAAGGGGCTTGGTCATGCTAGCTGGTGGGAAACAAGCTATATTATTTAGAGAAATAGAGTGGGTTGTGCTAGCAGTTGTTCTAGAGTTAAGACATCAGTGAGCTCAATATCAGAGTCAGATATCCCCAGGCCAGTGCAGAGCAAACTGGTAGCTTGCATCAGAGAGACAGGTCCTGTGTGGCAGCGTGCAGAGAAGCACAGAGCTTTTGGCTGGGCTCCTTAGCCTTCTGACAGGGAAGCTGAGGCCTGTCCATATCTCCTCCAGGCCATTGCTCCTTCATGGAGCTTCTTGTTACTAGGTCATTTGGGAAGAATCCTTGTGGATGGAGCTTTCCCCACTGTGTTGCTTTTTTTTTTTTTTTTTCGTGGTTAGCTTTAAGGAATTAAGCTATATATATATATATATATATATTTGTTCATCCCACCCGCCTTTTTTTTTTCTTCCAGAATTATTAAACCAGTAAGTAGCATTATTTCCCCTTACAAGAATTTGGAGAAGTTGAACAAATAGGTACATAATGGAAATGTGTATGCTGTCCAATGGAGACATTTTCAGTGGTATTAAAAAAAAAGGTTGCATCTGATAAAGTGTCAAGAGAGTCATGTTACTCAGTGCATACTGCCAGAAAGAGAACTTTCCCATCCATATTTCTGCTCAGATGTTGTACTTACATGTACTATATAAAGTAAGAAATGAAAATCGAACACAAGAAGCCCTACACATGGAAATGCGTAGGGCTTCTTTCATACGAAAGGCAGTTGATTGGAAAAATCAATGTCTGAGTTTCTATTTGCTCCTTCAGCCTCCCCAAATCAAATAAAGCTATTAATTAGAGTTATTCATAGTGCTGTTGCCCTTTGCAAAATATACTCATTAAAAATGCTTCTTGGTTCAAATGGTGTTGCATAAATTGTTCTCAGGCACAGCTTACAAATGAGATCAAGTTTGAAGAAAAAGTACTTCATGTCCAGCAGGTAATGAGACAACAATAAATAGAAAATACTTATTTGTAGCACAGGAACATTATTATATTTCAAGCCTAAAAAATAAAATGAAAAAAATAATTAAGTAACTATTCGGATTACCTAAACAACTTCTAAAGAGTCAGATAGCTCATTAAAAATAGCGTTATAAAACTGCACCAAATTCCACAGCTCAGTTGATATTCTGTTCTACACTTAGTTTCATGGACCTTATTGAATATACCCATGTGCTAGTTTAAAACAGACTATACACATTTTTATACTAGAAAGTTCTGTTTGTGCAACACGTCAAAAATGTGACTGGCCAAATTCCCTGAAGTCTGTTTCTCTGCAGCTTGAGCAGCTGTCGAGGGATGGCTAGGCATAATCAAGTGCTATACATAATTATTTTACCCGTTGTTGAACTATCGCCAGCTTTGCTTGAAACCCAACAGCTGTACATAGCAAAATGGTATAGGAGTTTGTTGAGGGAAGGGGTAAATAAAAAAAAAAAACAGCTGATGTTTTAGGTCAAAGTTTAATAACTCTATCTTGATTGGAATCAGGACAGAGTACTCATGCATTCAGAGTACGGTGCATTCAGAGATGTCATAGGACCCTTAATGTCACCAGGGATGCCCAGAAGATGTTTTTTATCCAGAAGGTAGTTGAGGAATAAAGTGACTCGGAATAATCTGCTAGTAACTCACATAATCTTCTCGGCATATAGTTAGTAGCTATACCTCTCTGGGTATCACATTCAGACTGTTTGATGTGGGATATCATAAACTCTGCTAGACTGTGTGTCTTGCGTTGTAATTGTTCTTAGCAACACCCTACCCAACATTTTAAGAGCACAAATACGTGTTCCCTAAGTCTAAATGTAGCCTGATCTTGCCTCAGGCATGAGTGATTAAGATAACTGGAGTTATTAAACATTTCCCAGTTGTTGTTCCCAGATGGTGGAGACATCTGTAGTTACTGCAGTGTCAGGAAGCGCAAGCGCATCTATAAGCTTCCTGTGGTCTTGTCTCTGTGGGGGGCTGGAGAAGGGGAAGGAAGAGGACTGGGTCACTTGACATCATACTTTCACACCAGCTCACTACGCAGACCCACAAGCTGGTCGCTCTCTGATAGGAAAGAGAGGAATGTCCTTTAGTCTTCTAAAGGACATTTAGTCTTTTTAGCTTTGCAGCGATGTTAGGAACTGAGGGGAAGTGACTGTGAGGCATTAGTGTAGTTGGCAGTGCCAAGCTGGGAGGGGAGAGTTGTGTTGTGTAGGGTAGAAGTGTTCAGAGTGGTTTGGCATTCTGCAGCTGGAGGCAGATGAAGGGTCATCCCTCCTCCCCATTTCTGCTTCGGCCCCCTTTGGACAAGCTCATCCTATGCAGACCTCAGCACAGTTCCCAAGGTCTGCTGAGCTCTTCAGCCTAGTGGCTTCTACACCCAGTGGGATGGTAGAGGCAGGTTAGCTGCTGCAAGACTGGGTAGCTCTTTGGGAATGGCTTTGAGCTAATAATCCCATTTTGCCTTTCCTAAATCCTGTTCTACAGTGTAGTTTTGCTGGATGTTAAATGTGATCTATTCTTCAAAGCAAGCCTGAGAAATGAAAATAAGAAATATGTATGTTTATTCAGAGTCACAGAGATTATTCAAAATATCTTTACCCTGCTGGTTTGGATATTCTTACTTGATAGAGGATTCTCAGAGGATGATGATCTTCAAGTAGTCTTGGACACAGGTAGCAGCAAGCTAAGAAATTACTGATAAACTTTCCTGATAATTTAGTGAAACAGTGCAATGATCTTTCCGTGCAAGGTATCTGAAGAATTTCAAATATAACACACGGATTTATTGTCCAATATTTATACAAAGTACAAGATGAAAGAACTCAGATTAAATCCATCCTCACTGGTGTTTCCTGAGTCTCTCCACGTCAGCCTAAAACAGTCCATTTCATCAAGGCAAGCCATCCAAAACACAGCTGATGTTAAAGGTCTGATCACAGACTTGGAAAACAATATCTGAAAGTGACACTTCAAAGATGGGAGTCAGGCTCCTACTGCAATGGAGGTGCTCATTTTATTTTCTTGTTTGTATGTCGTATTCCCTTAATAAGTGAGGGAGATTGCTGCTTCTCTTCAGGTCAATTGAGCAGGGCTTTGGGAAGAGAAGTGGCTGGAGACACAGGCTTGGGCAGGCAAAGGAATCACGGCATGGGCCCAGAGGAGCGGGAGCACATGGGGCTGGCAGAGTGGCTTTGCTGTGCATCAGACTTCTTGCTGGGCGGATTTCGTGGACCCTCATTAAGTCACAGACTTAGCAGAAGCAAGTGCCTACCCTGCAACAGTACTGCATGCAGAGAGTAAAAATGAGCAGTCATCACTTGCTTTGTACTTGTTATGAAAAATGTGACTTTATGTGGATCTCCCACAGCCCTTCCTTGGGCAAAACAGCTATTCATTTCAGGGCTCAATAAAAACTCTAAATTCAAGTATGTCTCAGAATTATTCATCAATGCTCTTTTTATTTCTCCTGTTTTTCTGTGAATGCGTTGTGATCCTGGAGGTGACAGGACTGATAAACCAGAGAACTACCTAACCCTCAGTGCAGAGGTCTGTCTTTCATCTCCTCCTGTCCAGTATGCAGCGACTCACTGGGGAAGTTTTGGGACAGCAATTCTTATCCCTTTAGTCCAGCCACACTCGATATTAAAGTGGATAAAATTTAATGGAGATGTTAATTACTTTTTTTTCCCACTTACTGTATTCTTATTTTTAATTTCATCGTTGGCTAATGATCTGTCTCTTCTTTTATCTCCTATGTCTGCAGGGCTGAAGAACCGCTCCTTGAATTGCTCCCAGATGAACAGATTGACAAGTGGCTACTTCCTAGGCATTTTATGATACTCCACAACTAATTAAATCTGGTTTAGGAGTTGTAAACCCAGGGAAGATTTTTCTTATCAAGCACTTTACAGCTGCATATCTGAGAACTGACTACAAATGGAAGGAAATTATTTTATCACTTTATGATTACCAAAGCTGCTTTTTTGCTCATTTCATCTGTACTTCAGGTGTTTGCCTTTTATACTGGATTGTCCCCACTCATAGCATCTTTATCAATATTATGAATGCTTCCAGGTTGTGGACAAGGTTCCCAAGCAATATGGATTATCATCATCACGGTCAATATACAGCTGGATAGATGGAGAGCAGAAAGGGCTGTTATTAAATATAAAGCATTTTCTTTTCCTTTAAGTCAAGTTAAGGGGATTTGTGAAGTACTGAGTTACATTACACAGATAGCTTATATTAGTTTATTGCTGTTTTCTTCTGAATCATTCTGTTTTGAGAAGAGCTACTGGTATATAATCATAAAGTTGAGAGTGCTGCAGACATGAAAACTGCACTTTGCTTTATCTCTTTTTCTGAGAGAACCATTTGTCCCTCTCAGATTAATTATGTACTTTAAAATCCCCCTTGGTTTTGCCTGTGCAAATGTTAGTGGAGTCAGGTTGAAGAGTGGATCAATGAAATGTCCATGGAGAAATCAGCTGTGGCAGTATAATGACAGGGCTTTCCTAGCAATCCCCATGGCAATATGATCCTTTTTTTTTTTGTAAAATGTAGAAGGATTGCGCTAATAAAGGGCTCAGTGGTAGTGGAGGAGAAGTATATTAGTTCTGCAGCCATCCAGCGGCATGACTGGGCAGCGGATTAGACTGGAACAACTAAGAGGAGCTGGGCGTCTTTTTTTAGAAGGTGCAGAAAGTAGAAGTGGGGACACTTTTCATGGGATTAATTTCTAAACTGAGTTTCCACTCAGTTTGGGCTGGAAATGGGCTGGGAATACTGCAGAGGGAGGAAATGATGGAGCTCTTGACTCCTGGGATACGAGGAGAGGTGGTGGGGAGGCAGGAAGGAGACTCCAGCGGCTTCAGGAGCTGCTTGCTGAGATTCCCCAGGAAGCAAAACTGAAGAAAAGGAATTGAGGAGAATTGGCAGATCCTCACTGAAACAGTCTGAGCAGCACAGCTGCAAACTATCCTCATGTGGAGGAAGGCTAGGAAGGGTAGCAAGAGACCAACTGGCTGAATCACTGTTTCTTTACTTCCTCAAACACAAGAGAGAAGCATGCAGAAATGGGAAACTAGGTCAAATTTCTAATGGTGAGTATAAAAAAAACTAATAGAGGCAAATAAGAAGTCTGTATTATAAGGTTACAAAGACCACTCTGGAAATGAACAAAAATTGGATGTGTATAAACTACACCAGGAGGGAAAAAGATTGTACTTGCCTTACCCTGTCCCTTGGTTGTTTTTTTCTGTTGTTCTGAAATATTTAGTGAATTTATTTTTTTGCCTCCTCATATCCCTGCCCTTTTTAATAAAGGGAATGTTTCCAACCATATCACTTTATTTGTTTGGGACCAATGGAACAGACCTTCAGTGCAATGAAGAGGGGAGAAGAAAAATGACAAAAATACATAGAAAAGCAGGATTCTTAGTCAAAAATCCCACAGAAAGAAAGGTTATTTATAATAAGGAGTACCTCCAGAAGCCATGCTCCTTTATAATCTGCCTTTTGAAGGGGTGAAGCTGTCAACATTGACCTCTACTCAAAACTCCCAGTTCTCCAGACCAAAATAAGCCGTTGACATGCAGATATATTTGAGCAGCTTTAAGGTCCTAACTGTAACAAAAATCTCAAGCAGAGAGAGGCAGGTGTTCAGCAAGTGGAGAAAAATTCTGTGGTAAAAGTTCATGCATTATGAGGAGAGGAGAGATTCTTCTTGGTACAGCTGTGTAGTAATAACCTGAGAGCTTTTAAACTCCTGTCCCGGGGAAGACTTCAGCCCATGCCTCACACCAGTCCTTGTTCAGGTCATGTCCTGAAGCTCAAGCACATACTTATACTTGAACGCAACACAAAGGCTTGCACCCTACACAATACTGATGTTTCAAAATCTTTCCTGTTTCTTCCATTACTAGGCCACTGCTTTCAGGGCTCTGAATGGAAAGTTTATTTTATCGAACCTTGTGTAATCTGTGTAAAATAATCAATTTCAGCCATTTCTTTGAGGAATTTTGGGGCTGAGGAAGTATTTTAAGGTATTTTCACATCAGTGACAATGAAGCTGAAGCAGAATCTGTGATCTGAAGTGCTTGTCTTTTTTTTTTCTTTTTCCTGTTTTCTATTTTAATGAAATAATACTTTTAAGTGCAAGCTAACAGTTACAGTGGAAGTTGTCTCTCTTTTCTTCAAATGTTTAGAGCTACTAAATATGCCTCTCTAGTAGCATATGAGAAAAAAAAAGTCACATATTTCTTGATTGCTCTTCCATCTAATGTGTGGAAGGGAATAGAATGGTCCTCAGCTAAGTCATGCTGCCTGATAGTGGAACCTGGAAATACAACAGTGATTTGATTTGGGGTAAGTGATCTTTTATATGCACCCTAGCCTGCTCCTTTAAATGCCTTCTTGGTTGCTCACGATTAGAGGCTTGCAGGCATGTGAATGTATGTGTATTTAAATAAAATACAGATGGTTTGTGGAGACTGGTATTCACTTACACATTTATTTATACAGATACGATGAAACTATTCATGTGGTTCTTGGCTATAATAAAGCTGTCCAAAATAATGATAATAACAATCAAAGATTAAGAAAAAAGGTAAAAAAGGACAGAGCTACCTGATGACCCACTGGTGATCCAGTTGATGCTCTTGGCTAAAATGGAAACATGAATGAAAAAGCATAAAACTGATTTTTTCACTTGTTAGGGGCCACATATCAGGAGGTAGCAAAAAAATAGAAACAAATCTGACCTCAAGCCTAAATGCTAATTAGGAGGTGTATGGAAACATTAATTATGAAAAAACAAACATACAAACCCCTTCTTCTTATGTGGCTGTCTTGCAACCTTTTTACCTCATTATAGGAAGAAAAACAAGTCACAGTTAAAACAAATATGAAATAGGAAATACAATATAGTGTTACTTGAATTCATACTTGGTGTATTACAAAGACATGACATGCTAATCATCTATTGTTTGAAGGCCCTTAGTCGCATGCTTTCATATAACTTCCTGATTAACATAGCTCTGGAGTGAATCCCACTGAAAAATCTTAAAATGGCATAGTGTTGAAAATTACTTCAAAACATGAGAAAAATCAAAGTACCAGCATGGAGTACTTAAAAAGTCGTCCCTGTCTTAAAGAGATATATTGGGCAAAGGGTAGGCCGCTGGCAGGTGACCTGACAGCAGCTCTGCAGCGTTGCTGCAGACCACGTGCACAACCAAACCAAGGCCCTGTGGCTTAGGCCTAGGCTAGTTAGCCTGTCAGAGTGGCAAAGTCTTGCCAAAATCTGTGGGTTTGATGGCCAACCACATTTTGCAGTAAACTAGTGCGTTACCTCAATTTTCTACTTTGCTCTTCTCTAAAATTGTTACTCTCTCTTAAATATATCTCTAGCATATCTTCTTTACCTCCAGTATCTAACATTACCTGATCTAATGTAACCTTCCATTTCTTGTGCATGTCCCTGTTGCCTCCCCTCTTACCACTCAGCTCATTCCTGCTGTCCTCGGCCTTACCGCTTGCGGGATCTTGTGCTTTCAGCACCATTTCTGTGTCATCTCCTCAGGTGACCCTCCGCTCCCTTACGTCTCTGATCTCAGCACCCCTATTAACCTTTCCAGCAAGATGGTCTTCCAGGGCCTTTTCTCCATGAAATGTGTCTTAACGAGGGAAGTGATGGGGATGGGGGAACGGGGGCATAGGGGATTTCGAAATCTCATTTTTTTCTCCCAGCTGCCAAGTCTGTCACTACCTCGAAACTCCTCGAAACAGTATCATTCCCCTCACACCTTCAAGGGTAACTGGCTCTCTGAAAACATTTCCCTTTCCTTCTTTACTCCACTTATATATGCTTCTTATTCCTTGGATCCTCCAAATATTAGAGTAATTTTCAATTTTCTTGGAAGACTCCAGGATATTGTCCTAAGCCTAAAAATATTAAAGGCTTTACCCAATATGTCACCAAAGAGCCTATGGCATTCCTTTGGTTCTTTGAAAACACTCAAAATCAAGCTTCACATTTTCCAAATTTTTGGGATTAAGTTTTTTGCAATGCTACACTATATCCTCAGGAATGTGTGTCTTCAAAAATGTATTCCATATTGCTTGTGATAGATGAAAAGGTAAATTGAGACCAATACAAATTGGTTTGTATGTGAGGGACAATTGTTACCAGATCCTTTGGAAATCACTCTGCAATGAGGATTCTTTCCACATTCTTGTTAATCATCTTTGTCATTTTTACATCCTGTGCTAATTTCTTAGGCATGTTTTTTTTTCCAACATTGATAATTTTCTCAAAACTTGGTCAAAAGACAATTTCAAGGACCATTTAGCCACATTATTTTAAATGAAACTTAGGATTTGCTGTCTAGCCTGATATTCTGATGAGAGAAAAGAAGTAGTATTTGAGTATCTTAATAATGGGTAGACTAATTTTATTTCCATTGCAGAAGGCATTCTGAAGACTGTTTTATTTAATGGGATATAATGCATGAAAATACAGGAGCCAGATTCTCTTTCTCCCAGATGACTCAACTATCTCCAGCAAAATAATTCCAAAACTATCCAGTATAGCTGAAAGAAGAATCTGATCTTAGCATTTCAACACTGGGTTGTGCACTTCCAAAAAGAATGGGAATAAAAAAGAGACTCAACTTGCTAACAATCTACATGGCACAATTTCCATAAATTGCACTAACAGAGCAATTTATAAAAATTGTGGTACTATATTAAAGAGAGCAATTTACAAAATCCATTTAGAATAATAAGCTGAGTGTTGCTGGTAATGCAGCTATATTTTCCAGTAGTGTTTATGTATAAAACAAATTGACTGTCTGTTCTCATTCACTTTATGTTATGTTAATACAAAATATAGACAAATGCAAATAATGAAATACTCAGATATTTGTTTATCTACACACTGCATTGATGGCCGCAACACATTCTAGAGGTATTAAGCTGTGTTATATGAACAAAAATTCTCAGCTGGGCTATTTCTGAGGGTTTTTTATGTTTGTAAGAATTACTGAAAAATGATTTTCTGAAACTGCTTAGGTTGTCAGTCAGATATGAGTCAGTGTATGAGATGAAAACATTAGAACTGCACTAAACCACTCTCAGCTGAACAAAATGCTTCCAAATCCTTGTGGAGTTTAGTTGTCCCTCGCCACACATCAAAGAAGATTTAATAGCAGATTCAATCATGAAGTTTTACATGGCTGATGCTGCACAAGGTTTAAGTACAAATACTTAACGAACAAAATAAATGAAAAGGCAGGGAGGTGTGCTGCTTTATTCTTGCTCAAGAAGGAACAAAACTTATTTGTGGTGGAGGACTTCCCGTGAAGGATGACCATATTGGGCTGTGGGATAGGAGAACAGCACAACATGGGGAAGCCTTGAAGGTAGATGTGTTCACATCCTGTGTGCAGGGAAGGACTCTCTGGCTGAGCACAAAGCTTGTTAAAGAGCTACAGCTCCCTGGTGTGGTCTCTCTGTGCCCTCCCTGCCTGCCCTCAGCTGCTGGTGCCTCCAGTGCTTCTTATGCCTTGCTGTGGCATGTGGTGCCCCTCTAGTAAGGAGACCAGGCTGAGTTGTTTAGCTCAAGTTAGCCCGATGATATTGCAAATCATGGGTACATTCAGCTGCCGGTTTGGCTGAAAGAGCCAACAGGAGATGGTAGTGGAGAGAGCTCTGTTTGCTATTTACGTCCTTTGTGCCCAGGATCTCCACAGCGCTGTGCTCAGGGTTTCCACTTGGTGATATCCACAGTGCCCCAAACTTACACTAGGGCATGGACTGCCCACGCCGAGTTAGTTAGATGAGAGGTGAGTTTGAGTGTGAATGTGGGCCTGGGTTTATGTTAAAAAACAACAACAACAACAACACAGAGGTAGTCACAGAGTTTTATTTTACGCTGGTTGAGTAGGGAATGGTAAAACAGGGGAGAAGGCACATAATAGCAGCAAGGTTGAGGTTGGAAAGGACCTCTGGAGTCCACCCCATCTGCTTGAATAGGGCCACTTAGAGCACATTCTCTAGGCAGCTTTTGAATATCTCCAAGGATGGAGGCCACACAACCTCTCTGGCCCCATCCTCTTTACACTCTGCCTTCAGATATTTATGCATATTTGTTTGATCTCCCCTCAGTCTCCTCCTTGTTAGACTGAACAGTCCCAGCTCTGTCAGCCTTTCCTTATAAGAGAGCTGCCCTAAGGAGGAATTGAGGTGGATCGCTGTGCACATGTGTGAATATTTTAAATACCACCTGCATTACAGCTCCAGGCTACTGTTGTGGGGATGGCTTGCTGCCTCCCACCCTCACATACCAGGGAGATGCAATCATGGCAGAAAGTCTGGAGCTGCAAGGGCCTCTTAATCAAACATCTTGTCTCCCTATTGGAAGTAAAACAACACATACGGATTCTCACTACTTACAGGGATAGTCTAATTTGCTCTTTAAAATGTGCTCCCCCTTTCCCATGGAGATGACTGCAAAGCTCTTCCTGGGAGTCCGGACATTCTGCAATGGAAAGACTAATTTGGCCAGGGTCCTGGGGCAACAAGTAGTGATTCACTATGAGATTCCTCACAGTATTGTGATGACTTACTGATTTCATTTTAATATTTGGGGAAAACTGAGAAAAGCACATCACCTCTTAACTAGGAAATCACAAATCTGTTTGTAATGGTCCAAGGGAGATCTTTTAATAGCAGTATAACACTGAAATATTGTAAAAATAGTCTTCCTTCTCATTCTCCTCTAAAGAGCACTACTTGTACCTCCATTAATATCAAACACTTTAACATTCATCAGGAAATTAAATTGAATTAATTTTAGAATCCATTATTCAGTTTACTTTAAGCAAGTGGCATAATAGAGAACCAGCCCCTCACAATTCAGAATAATGAAGGAAATATATTTGCATATTCTTCTAAAGCACACCTGACAGTGGACTTTTCAAAATAATACTTTTAATATAAATTAGAATTATTTATCACCCAGTATATACACCTGAAAAAAGTGTTATTAGGCGATAATATAAAGAAATATTCAGAGACACTTACATTGAATATGTGATGTTTTATTTTATAATTTTGTTAGGATTTATAAGCTTGTAAAACTTTGCGACTCTGTTTTTGATCACCGGATAGCACCAATTTATCAATCAATAATTTATATTTTTACAAAGATGTGGCACTTCTGCAATATCTATTTTCCTGCATGTAGAAATAAAGTTATCTATGTAACTTTAAAAGTGGTCTCTGATCTTCTACCTCCTGCAAGTCTATTTTATTTTGATACATTTTTTCCCTCACACTTCAGAATGTAGGAGATATCTGTGTTGATAGCTTTTCTGTCATTGGCACTGTCAGTTCCATGCAATGACTGATAAGTGGAAGCCCCTCCAGTCTCTCTTATTTTTCACACAGTGTGATGGAAGGTGGGGAGAAGTCAGACAACATGCACATAGGCACACTATGAAACACTGTCTGCAGTAAGAAACTCCAATCATAAAATCTGACAAAGAATGTAAAGATAGAAGGACTTGTAGTGGGATTTTCTCGTTAACTAGATGCAAGAACATGTTATTTGAAGATAACTTTGGAGAGGCTATAAATATCTTATGGGAGACTACAGTTTTCAAACAAAAAGTAGGACTTATTCTATCTTCAACTGCTGAGCTCTCTACAGAACAAATCAAGGTTATGTACATTATGTGTTTAGTCAGTGTACTCATTTGAGAAAATATCTTATCCTGATACAGCTAAGAGCCTTGTTCTCTCCATGGTGATAGTTACAGAATGGTCTGACTATTATGGAAGCATCTGATAAAGGAAGGCGTATTTTTCCTAATCACGGTACTTTTTCAGTCAATTAATGGGCAAAGGTATCTGAGTGGTTTAATATCCTTGGGTATTTTACTATATGGAAATTATAATTAATAATCTGTTGGTAGGATTACTGTTAATTCTAAAATTGTCCGAAAACTCATATTAAAGTGCCCATCTGAAACAAGCAGTGTTTCAATTCTTTGACTTGTATGTGAAGGCAGGGGAGGATCAAGAAAGATGGTGTTAGCCAGGACTAAAATATTAGACTTTAGGTCTGTCGGCTTGACCCATGATCTTTCTTTGAGGGTAGAGGTGCCCGTGATAAGGACTGTGCACTTTTTTTGGTGTTATTTAATAGAAGCATTAATAATAAAGTTCTTATACCTTCTAACCAAACTTCAGATGAACTGTACCTTTGCATGCACCCTAGAAACTTTATCAGATGATATTTTAAAATCTATCTTAATAATGACATTTGGATAGATAACAGAGTGCTCAACATAGGAAGTAAAAGTACATTTTCACTATGGATAATCTAAACTAGAGGTATTGGATTCTGTCACTTGTAGGTTGAATGTGGTTTGTTCTTTCATCTGAGGCTAGCTTGTGGGGTCAAAATATCCTCAAAGTCCTACAAGAGGAGTGCAGATTCCTTCGCTGGTGTAGCAGTGCAATAGTCAATGAAATATTTCTGTCACATTTTCTGGCTAAATAATGAAAATTTTGTATCTGCTTAGGATCTCATAGTTGCTCTAAAATATTCCAAGATTTTGTTGGCTTTCATTATCGGTGCTGTTTACTCTTGAGAGAAGACTGGAACTCATGTAACCACCAGATATTAGCCCTACAAAATTAATAATTATTTCATATAGTTGAGGTGAGATTTCTCTCCTCTAGTGGGGAATGATTTTCTTTAAGGTAAATTATTGAATGATACCAATTAATTTTAATAGGTCAGCCTAAGAATGGGTAGATGTTGTGGCAGAGAGTAGTTTTAAGAAGAGTGACTTGCCCTGTGGAAGCATGAGCAGGTGGGATAGCAAAGCAACTTTCAATCTAAATTTTCAGAGGGCAAGGGCTGCAAAAGGACAAAGAGTTTCAAATGCTGTCACTATGCTATCAGTTAGGAATGGTATGTGATTTCAATACTCTAATCTTTTTCTTGGAGAGAGCGCAGAGGTGTGGTTAGGCAGGAGTTTCCTTTTGTTGATTGTGCTCTGAGCTTCTTCCATACAGAGATGCCTTGGGAGAGGGACTGTGGATTGATGGACTATTTTGTTTTCCAGTGAGGGCATGTTTTCTCCTAATTTTCTCATGCTGGAATGATTCTTTAATGGATATGGTGGTGATTGTTACTAGCTTTGTGTTTAGTAAAGCTTTTAAAAATTGTATAAAAGCTGGTTAAACTGTTTTTAGGAGCCTTTGTTTATCTTATCAAGAGAAATAAAGGTCTCATTTTTAGGAAATCTAATAGTCTACGGAGGGGAGATGGCAATAGGCAAAGTGGTGTAGGCTGCAGGGATATGAACCCATGCATGCAGCATGGTTTTGCTAGGCCACAGCCAAAAAGAAAAAAGAAAGGAAAAAAGAAAAGATTACTCTTAAAGGGAGGAAATGCAGTCACAAACTTTGTATATCTGTAGTTTAAATATAATAAAAAATAAAATACAGAAAATCAGAATTCTACTCTCTTCTCTCAGAAGCTTCCTGAAGGAATTCAGGGAATGCTTTGTTCTGAAGTATGTAGAAAATAGATATCAGAGACAGGAAAGTGCCATGAACTCCTTATCAGATGGAGAGAGTGGCCAAGGGAAGGCCAAATAGGAAACTTCTGCTACTTCCATTGGCTTGTTACAAGAAGGAATGGCATAAATAATATTTCTGTAAGCAGAGCTGAAATAACGACCAAACCAAAACAGGATGGAGCTGAAGTGGAAGGGTGGTAACCTTCAGAGCCAGAATACACACCCCGCTATGGATGGTGCACTTCCTAAAAGGTGATAAAAGACAGAAAACCATAAAGCTAAGGCATACTGGAGACACAGGCATCTGAAGGAACACTACATCCAAAAACAGATCCCCAAAAGTAAGGAAATTACTACAGTAATGTCCAAAGCCTCCCAAGGGATGCTGGCCCCTATGTCTTCTCCCCTCTCCCTCCTGATTATCTAAACCTGGTCCATTTGCCTGGGGTACCCTGTAGAGCACCAACTTATTTATTTATTTATTTGTATTTTTTTTTCTGGAATGGCAGCTCCAGCTGGTTTCCTAGAGGCCTCCTGCCAAGCCTTCACTCTGGGCTCTTCATCCTCTTCCGATATGGATGATATGTTTTGTGCTGAGCCGGACAAAGAGCTCTGTGCTGCAGTGAGTTGCATGCGCAATGCTGGGAACCACGATCACTCATCTCAGGTATATCTGACTAGTGTTGGCTCATGTTTCCTATTAGTGCAAAATCAAAAAAATATTATTATTATGAAAGTCAGGCTCAATGACAGCCTGAAATAATGAGGGAAAATTCTTGGCTGCCTAACAAAGTTCTCCTCTGAATAGCATAAAAGTGTTTTTATTTCAGTTGCTGCTTTATTCTGAACACAAAATGTTCTCTAGAAATAAAAGGAATTTGTTGTTTTGCAGTGACTCAGTATCCCATTAGCTCAATAACACAGGAATTCTTTAATTTCTAGAAGAAAAATATGACCAAGGTTTGAAAAAAAAAACAAACATGCCTACAATAAACAAACAAAACACTCCCTCAAAACAAAATAAGACAAAAAAAGACTATGACCTTTTGGAATTGTATGGTGTTTTTGTTTAGTGTTCTGCACCTTGAGTTTAATTATTTAATTAATAATCTGCAGTCAGTAATCTTCCTTGCTTTCCCTTAGCTAAATGTACTTGCTGTGGCTCACACAAGTGTTTTAACACTTGTTTTTGTTTGTTTTACACTAAAGCAACTCTGAAAACACCTCCACATATAATTTAGAGGTGTTAGATAAGAAGGGCATCATTTTGGTAAATATGATTATTTGACAGAGCAAAAAATTATTTGTGGGGAGACACTGGAATGAGAGATCCATCTGTGCTTGGAAGAGGGAACAGGAACTGCTACAGAACAACTTCCACGGAAACTTCTTTATGCCATCTCTCATAGTGATCTTAGGTAGGGTCACATTAAATACAGAAGCACGACTGGATTATTGCCAGCTCATACACAATGATCTAAACTGGATTAACTTCACTCTTTTCAATGCCTTCGGGGCTGTACGACTCTACACAAAATGAGGCAAAGTGCACAGGGATGAAGAGACAGTGCCTCATGGTCAAGCAGAGAGGAAACCTCTTTGCCTGGGGAAAGTGAGCCCTGTGTTCTTCTGCTGGGCTATGTTTAACACTCAGCCTTGAAAAGTGAAGTGGGCATGAGCCCTGGTCTTTTCCATCTGAAATTTACTTCTCAGATCAAGAGCTATTGCAGGTGGGTGATAGCGAGCCTGTTTTCAAAGTCTGTGGCTGGTGTGGTCACTGTGAGGTACCTTCAGTCTTGCTTGTGAACGCTTGCTTGAATAGTCCAGGGCAAAGCGGAGCCCAGTGTGCATGGAGGTGCGCTCCTGCATGGAGGTGATTGTCGATGGGACATGTTGCTTAACACACACACACACAAAAAAAGGCCCATCTTAGTTCTGCTTTATTTCAATCAGCTGCAATAAAATGTGTCAGTAACCACATCCATTTTAAGATACATCCTCCTGTCTGAAATTACAGCTGAAATTGCCATAAAAATAGTGTTGGGATATGGATTAAGGAAACCTGAGTTTAGTGTTCTAGATGAGATGAAAAGCAACATACAAAAGCATGGACAGACTGGACAACTGGGCGGAGAGAAACCTCATGAAATTCAACAAGGCCAAGTGCACGGTCCTGCACCTGGGG
>JAWLRI010001063.1:3243588-3276546 GCA_034781795.1 Crypturellus tataupa
TTTCCCTTTCCCTTTCCCTTTCCCTTTCCCTTTCCCTTTCCCTTTCCCTTTCCCTTTCCCTTTCCCTTTCCTTTTCCTTTTCCCTTTCCCTTCTGTATTTGTGGGCCAAGCAATTTAAAAACACTTCTCTGGTTCACAGAAATTTTGTATAATTCAGAGGAACATTTCTTTACTTCTTTACCGCATACTGCACATGTGGAATTCAGTAGATTATTTAAAACTGATTTGTGATCTAAATCATGAGGTGGAAGTTCCTTTTTCTAATAAGACATCCAAATGCTATGAACAGAAGGGCTGATTAAGCAAATACTTGAGGGTTATTTAAGCCAAGTGAAAACTTGTTGAGATCTTCATTGAGAGAAATAACCTGCCTAGGGAATTACAGGCTATAGATTTTCTTTACAGATTCTTTTTGCACTTCATTAGAAATGGAAGTCTTTTTCAAAATACATGCATGATTCCTCTCCAAGTGCTTGAGCCAGTGGCAGTGCTAGCCTGGTGGCTCCCTGTCCCCAGCTGTGCTCTTTGGCAGCCCTATGCTAACACCAGGTCAGATGCAGAGAGCCAGAGACCCCAAGCCAGCTTGTGGAGAGACCTGGCACCAGGACCCGGAGTTGCCCCTCGGGGCTGCTACATGGTGGCACCTGGGTCCATGACCTGCCTGTTTCAGACAGGCAGATAGGATTGACCATTGTGGTGTGCGCACAAAAACCTTTCTGTGGGTATTAGTGAAAAATGGCTGATAAGCTCCGGAGTCATTTAAGAGTTTTACTACAGCCGCTTAAAAATATTTGCTTTCTTCCCCAGAGAGAGAAAAATCACAGTCAACTCTATTGCCTAACTATCTGTGTTTAGAGCCTATATTCTTTTATAATTATCATCAATAAAGAGCAGTAAGGTATTATTATATTAGTGGTTATTCTAGTCTGGCATTTACTTAACCTGTTTGATGCTAATGTGCTAGAACTCCAGCTACTGGAAATAGGAAACATGTGTGTCCTACCCATACAGCAAAACATGCTTGCCACTTGCATGGATCTAAAACACGCCGTTTTATGTCACACCTTTATCAAAGCTTTTCACTTTATGGTGGACTTTATATAAGGGTCATCTACACAATATTATTACTTTTCTATTCATTCTATTATATTACAATCAACAGACCATGGATGAGAAGGCAAGATTTTTGGTAATATTGTTTGTTCAGGCATTTGCTGGAAATGTGTTTAAAATAATATATATATATATATATATATATTTGTGACTAGGTCAAAGGACAAAACTAAGACTCATTCAAATAGTTGTGGAAAGTAAGTTTTATTTAGACATAAAATGTTTGCAAACACTCTGAAAGTACTTGGGTGTCTCTGGAGTTCTGCCTCCTGCTGGGTGAGAGCCGTGAGGGTTGGAGTTGTCTGGAGTGATGTAGCCGTGTCTCATGCACTGTTTGTAGCAGCCAGCCCTCGGCTCTGCTCTTCCCAATCCTGTAAATTAATACAGACACAAACTGTTGCATCAATTTTATTAGATGTGTTGTTTTCTGGGATCATTAACTACAGTAGTAGCATAAAAAATGTAGCCTGTTTATAATTTATTTTGTGTCTCTTCAGAGAATGAAGAAAACAGTGACCTTCATGCTGACCCTTTCCATAACCCCATCAATCACTACTGGAAACCCGAACGTTGCAGCTAGCTCTTAATAACGCAAGAGATTCATCACCTTCTGGTTCCCTTCATCGTTCACTCTGTATGGTCTCTGGGGGGTAATCTTGGACAGGACTAAAGATTTGATGAGTAGGATTGCATACCTGTCTGGTTTGTCACCAGGCTGTTGCAAACTGTAGCCCAGACTACAGCAGTATCATTCTTCAGTGGCTTGCTGCCACGTTAAAGATAGTCACATCTGGGACAACGTAGCCCCATGAGCTCCAGAAGCCTTTGCCTATAGCTCTTCTGTGGTTATTTACCTTTTTTGTGCATGTGCCAACAAAACCTTGCGGGTGGGATGCCGAGCTCTTTATCAAGAGCACACAAGAGACTATGCTTTTCGGTAAATGTATACAGCCATGACCACCAGGAGACACAATGAAATATGAAAGCACAGGAAAGGGAGCAAAAAGAGTAGACATGGAGGCAGGTTTACTGCCAGATTTGGCTGACTTATGGCTCTCCTGCTGTCTATGAGCTTCTGGAAAAGTTCAGGAGGTTCCTTTTATTTAGAAACTTGGACTCAGTGCAGTGTACTTCGCCTAAGACTGCTGTATAGAAAACAAGAAAGTATAGCATCTTAGTGAGGAAGCAAGGAAAAGGGAGATGGTGGGGATGAATTTCATTGATAACAGCAAATATGTGCCATGACCTGAATGGGGGTCAGCAACTTTGTCTTATTTCAAGGAACAGACAGAGAAATGCAACTAGTAGAGTATGTGCAGAGTGTCTGGAAGCCCAAACCAAGCAAACAGACAAGCAAACAAAAACAAACAAACAAGCAAACAAAACCCACAGTAGACACTTCTTCAAGAGAATAATGCAAAGATACTGCCCAGATTTTTGGCATTTATATTGGCAGAGTGAAATCAGAAACAAACCCAACTTGAAGGAGTTTCAGCTAACAGTAGAATTCTATTAATATTTTTGACTATTGTGGTAAGGCAGACAAATTCTTGATGCAAAATAATCTTTCTTCTGTGACAGTATGCTGTGTTAAAGTGAAATCTCATTTGGGAAATTCTTTTTGATCTGAGCAAATATTTTAGGTGATGTGAGAACGACTTGCTTTCTTTCAACAGGTAAACCTTGCAGTTAAATGAGAAGAGAATTTGAGTTTTTGTACTCAGTTTGGGTATGATCGATAATTTCTGAAAATGCAGTTGTATAAATTTTATGTGGTACTATGAGATCTTGGGTTTTATATCTAGTCAACATATAATAGAAGATTTGGAAAATAAAATAAAAAAATATTTGGGAGGTCTTTAAACTATATTTGATGTAAATTATCATTGCCTGCTGTACAGAGTGTATACAGACATTCTGAATATTAATAAAAACAACAAAGCAAACAAACAGGGTGATCTCTGAGTTTTGTGTGAAGGACAACACTTTTTTCAGTTGCCTTTCAAGTTCTAGACTTTTCTTGAAGAGGTGGGATCTGAAGAAAGAGGAGAGAGGAAGCTAGCTGAAAGTCTTGTTGCTATTTAATGGCATTATTAAGGCCACTTTAGGATGGACTAGGAAGAAAGCATATTTAGTAGCACTATAATAGTAACAAGAATAGTGATAATAGTAATAGAACTGCCACCCAGCTGAGATCAAGCCCTTGTTGTATTTGTTGTTGTATAAAATACATATAAAATAGGAGAGCAATTGTACAATATTCAGTTCAATGAACAAAGGTTAGTGGCTTTGATGAAGGGGTACCACAAATAGTATGATTATCTGCAAAGAATATGGTATAACAGAGTTTTGCTTATAATTTTATATTGTAGCTCTTTTTGCAACCATACATTTTACTTCCCCCAGGGTTTATATGTTACATACCTAGCACTTACTTAAATGGTCGCCTTAACGTGAATACATCTGGAATTTCATGGGGCATACAATCCTCTGATCACAAGCTTTTCTCTTTTATTTGAAAGACGATGAATAGACTTTAATTATAAACCTAACCTAACCTAATCAGGAACATACTGACTTGTTATCTGAACTTGAAGAATAGAATATAACTTAACAATCCCTCCCAGTGGAAATATTGGCTTGAATTAAAAACAAAAATAACAACAACAAAATTATGAGGTTCTGGGGCAATTTTCACTATTTGTCTCATTCGGAGGGAAAATTTTATGCATACACGAATAAGTATGCAATAAATAATAGGTATTTCAATAGTACTGTTACTATGGAATGCTTCACTCCAGTGAATGAAAAAACAATAAAAGAGGAGGAAATTAAATTCCACTTCATATATATAAAATCAAGAAACAGATACAAGATTTATAATTGAGGTCAGTTAAATCAAAGACATTGCTTCATTAAGTAAGTAACACATTTCATAAAATGAAGAAAGTTCAGCTCATTTAAGTAATACAAAATACGAAATAAGTAAAAACATTCTCTTGCAAAAATATTATCATATATATTTAATGAATGCAAGCTCTTCTTAAAATCATCAAGGCACCAATTTTAGAAAACGTTTCATGACTTGTTAACAGGATTTATTAAAAAGAAAAATTACATAGAATAAAAAACATATTGTTTTAAAAAATACGTACAGCTAAACCTGTCCTTCAGCATACAAGATGACCCATTCATATCTGACAAAGCTTTTTGACACATTCTTACATTCATATGTGTGATATATCAGATGCATTTTTTATATCGGGATACATTTTGATCTTAAATTTTAGATGTATTTTGTATTTAGATGTATTTTGGAATCAGAATCACAGAATGCCTAAGGTTGGAAGGGACCTCTAGAGGTCATCTAGTCCAACCGCCCTGCACACCTAGAGCTCATGGCACAGGGCTGCATCCAAGCGGGTCTTGAAGGTCTCCAGAGAAGGAGACTCCACAGCCTCTCTGGGCAGCCTGTTCCAGGGCTCTGTCACCCTTGGAAGTTAATCATGTTCTTAAGTGCTTAGCAGAAGTGAGACCGAGTCACAAGAGAAGATCTGTTTGCAGTAATAGTAAAATTAATTTGTCTGATACAAGCAGAAAGAAAAGATATTGGGAAAAAAAATCATTTTTCTAAAGAGCTTTGGAAGAGAGAAATCTTTTGAATGGATGGAGTTTAATGGCTACTTATTGTTTAGACGGTATTAAATTTGGCAAGTCCAAGATCATATTAGAATTTTGAGGTTCAAAATAGCATGGGATCTATTTCAGAAGAATTTCCTTTGAGCAAAGCCAAGAAAGTTCACACTTATCTGTATTATGTGCTATCCTAAATGAAACTTCCATATTAGCAATTAAGGAAAATGAAAACATTGCTGATGAAAAATAAATGTCAGAAGACATAAAATATCTGAATATGTAGATGCATAATTGTTTTTCTAGTAAATCCAATTATCCTCATAAATTTAATACATTTATGAAGATTGTTTGGATAGTCCTGTAGATTTAAAATGAAATAGAGTAAGCCTGAAGAACCAAAAATTTCTATTTCACAGCCTCTTAAAATTGCCTAAAACTATAATTTCATTTAAACAAAGAAATTTTTATATAAATCATATTAGATTGAATATAATTAAGTAGAATTATATATTCTTTTTACAAATTGTTCAGGAAGTCAAGTTCACTAAAAACTTCTTATTAAAATATACTGCAACTAATGTTTTAAAAAGACCTTTTAGAACTTTGCTTTTAAAAATATTCCCACAGACTTTCCAAGACTACTAAATATTTCTGTTTGACATGAGTGACTAAAAACATAATCAAATTTGTTACTGCCATGATGTCTTAATTATCCTGCTTAAAGATATATACATTAGATTTATGGGAAAAAGGAAAAAAAATTCTAAATGTATTGCTCAAAACAGCAGTCTATCTAATAATAATAAATAGTATTCTAGCCTGATACCTATAAATAAGCCAGTAGTAGTTATGGTGAATGTCATTGCATTATTTATATGGCTGCTTTTATGGAGGGTGAGTCTGTCTAATCCTGCTTTGTTGGTAGAGATGAGATCATTTGCAGTGAAATTGGACAAACTGTGCTATCATGTACTACGTGTGTATTGAGCTCTTGCAGTGCCTAATGTCATTTTGAGACTCATATTGGACTCTGAAGCCTAACATGAAAGCTTTTCCTTTGTCTTTAACACTGCTCCTTACGTGGATAAACACCACCCTAGGGTGCAACAGTGATTGAAAGAAGCCACACATATCTAAACCCCCATGACATATAAAATATAGATAAAATAGATATCCTAGCTATGGTCAAGCAGCAGTGTAAGCCTGAACAGAGCTGCAGCATCCCGCCCAAGCACGGGGATAGGAGTGTCCCCGGGAGGGACAGGCCACGCCGTGCCCAGCTGCCGCCCGCTCTCCCCGGCGCCGGCGGTGCCTCGTCCCGGGCTCTGCAGCGGGTACCCGGCTGCCCAGTCTGGAGGGGCAGCCCCTGCTCCCACCAGTGAACCCGAGGCAGGCCCCGTCGTGCAGCCTCCCCTTGCTTCCTGGAAGCGTCTTGTCCACTTGCTTGTATCCCCTTCCCAGCAATCGCTGTAAGATGTAGATAACCTCTAGTTAAATTATATAACTATAGAGCTTATATAATTATAAGCAAGGCCATTAGAAAGCTTTAAGTATGCCTTAGAGAGCAGAAAACTGCAAGACAGAATATCTCGAATATCTTGTTGCATCACATTTACCAGTTAAGAGTACAAGTTTTTTGTTTTCTTGTTTCTTTTCCCCCTGAGCATATTGCCGTTGCTGTTGTCTCTGAAGACTTCTGAGCTCCTTCAAAGCGTACATCTTAGCCATACTCAGATACTTAATACCTGCTTAGGGAGGTGCAGAAAGTGGATTTTCTATTTTTTGATGAACTATGAGGATATCTGAAAGGTTGACAAAAGTGGGCGCCTGATGGCTCGTGAACTGGCTGGATAATGTTTTCCTCACTATCAGACTCCTATGAATTTTCGTAGAAAGGGTTACGCTCCGAGCACATACATTTCTTTTTAAAATGACATGGCACTCCCTTCCTGTGTACTAAAAAGGCTTCCAAAAGACAATTAACAGATTCTTTCCTGTGCTACACTGTTCCTGAGAACAGCGCTGAGCTATTCCCTGACTGGAACATGCAGTCCTGCAGGAAGGTAGAGGCAGTAGTTTTCCATGCCCAGCACTGCAAAACAGAGTTGTTGTTTGCCGTGGAGTGAACCTTTTCAGCCTGCTTCATTCAGTGAATTTTTGAGCACGCTACAGAATTTGCTCCATTTCTGCACGTGGTTATGCACAACTGTAAATGCACTTGTTCTTTTCTCAGTTTGCATGCAAATCGTTTTACACAAAGGTTGTGAGTCACCTACCTGGTATTTAGACAATTGTCTTGTGCAGTAACACCTGTGCAAATCTACAAATCTGATCAAAGAGCTGAGATTAAATAATTTCGCAGGTGAGGAAAGATGTGTGCAAGTGTTACATGGAAAAGACATACCCCAGGGATCAGATTATGTCTTCTCGGGGAAAAATGCAGGAAGAAGGTTCAGCGGCTCTCTACATAGTCACATAGTCTGGTGGAAGGAAGCACTGAAATTCCAGACTTTAAATAGCCTTGTTGAAAATCACGCTTTGTACTTAGTTCAGTTATGCCAAGTCAAGGTAAGCTAAGGTCTAAGTGTTTATCCTAGGTGGCCTCTAGATCTAGCGGTAATGCTGGGCTCTCCACGGCGGGGGGGCACGGTGGGTGTTGGCAAGACTGAAATGTCATCACTTCTTTATCTGAACCTTGGAAAACGCATCCTGTTTCTATTGCTGCAGCAGCCGCTGGGTATCCTGAGGACACACATGGGTGTGTGTGGGGGGGTCTGCGTCGCGGCACTTCCCTTTTTGCATCCAGAATGCAAATAGATCGGGCAAAGGGAAGGGCCGTGTCTGAGGGTAGCCCTGAAGCAGTTATTGGCTAGGACAGGGTGAGTAACGTGTATAAAGATTAAAAGCAGCTAGAAGACTGCTAGCTGCTTTGAGAACTAAAACTGAGAACTACTTTTTGCAGAAAACTTCCCACAGCAAACTCTAAAAAACTAAATGTTTTGGTCAATTAAGACCAAATTATAAAAAAAAAATAATTGTGTGCACATTGTTGGGATTAATTTTAAACTGTCATGTCTGCAAACAAGACGACCTAACAGATATTTGATATATCAGACTTCTTTAGCATGCACTAGATATATACAGTCTATAGAGTAATATTTAACACTCAATTTTACCACCTTTATTTCTGTTTGTTACTCATCTGTAGTAAATGTGAAAGAAACAACACTGTTCTGCCAAAATGTATTCTTCCTATTGTGCATCAGCTAGGAAATATAAGTTAAGAATTCTTTTGTATGCATTGATGCTATTTATAGAGATAAACTATAGTTTTTCTTACACTTCTTATTCTTATGAGGAATAATATCAGTGCAGACAAAACTGGAATGAAATGATACTTAATTCCCTTTGCTTAGTTGAGGATATGGTGCCATGTAATAAAAAGATTTTCAAAGTGCAAAGGTTAAAGGCATTAAAATAGAGGAAGTAATTGTAAGGTATTGATTGCATTTAAAAAAATATATTGATTTTATTCACCAACCCACAGAAGGCATTTAACTTGACATAGTTGGATACGTAGGGGATATACAAACTTTATCTTTCTGCTAACACTGTTGAACTGGGAAAATAAAACTGTCAAAGTCGCTTACAATTAAGGTAGCTGAGGAACAACTTAATCAAATACAGAGCACCGCACCAGCTTAACTGCTCAAGACGATTTAGTGTTAGATGTGCACTGTGGGGGCTGCTTCCACTTGTGGACATGGCTAACAGCACACTAGAGAACCCTGGAAAATTCAGTGATGAACCACAGCTAATAAAAAGATGACTCCACTAATAGGAATAAGAAATAGCTCAGTTTTCAGCTGGCGTTCAGAAAAGAACATCAGTGTTTCTGTTGAAAAGGAAGTGGGTCTCATAATTAAAAAGGAAGAAATAAAAACAACAACAAAAGCCGCAAGCCCTGCCAGAGTATGTTGTTTATGTTCTTGAAAACAACAGTGGGATTAAGTATTACAATAGTGCAGTGTAGAGCCCACTGCTTTCTTCTGAATAGGTTCCAATACCTTTTGAATATAATTAATATATTTTGAAGAGAAGACAGTTTCCCAATTTGAGAGGCTTCAAATGAGGATTTGAAAAGATTGTTGGAATCAAACATATCTCAAACATATAATCGAAGCTATCTGAAAACAGCAAATCGATACTATGCTTAGAAAACCCGATTCAGGCAAGGCCAGGCAGAGGGATTAATGTTACAGCTAATCACTGACTGCTTTTACTGGCCATATGTATCCTGTCATAGAAGGTTTCTGAGTGGGCTCATACGGTGTGCTGCTCCTGCCCTGTGTCCATCCAACGGCCTACTGGGTTGGAGCGGTCCTGTGTCCTCTCCAGGGCCACTTCTCCCTGCGCATGGGCTTATCCGAGCACGTCCTTAGCTGCACTACTTGCCTATATCGTTATGAGCCTAGTTTTTAAGCTGTTGATAACCCTCTGTAGATAACCCTGTAGGTCATTCTTGTTTCTAAATAAGACAGCAATACATTAGTTCAGAACAATTCTTGAAGCATTCTTGAAACAGGCTGGCAGTAAATGAAATGGCTTTCATTTAACTTCCGCCAGAAGTAGGAAAAGACAGAGCTGACTAGCAGAATGGGACATAAACAAGAGGGCTCATGGAGCACAGATGTCCCAAGCCAAGGTTTCAGCAATGCTTAGCCATCCGCTTGCTACTGGAGGGCTCTCCTGTGACGTGGAAATAGACCTGTGGGGCATTAATTTTGGCATCATTCAAAATGATGAACAACTAGATCAATTCAACTCTGTGCAATCAGTTTACTCCTGAGCTGGGGACCCACTTTCCAAGATTTTGGCTGACATGAATAAATATAGTCAAATTATAAAACTCTCAAAAAGGCAGGTCTTTATGGGAGTGCTGAAAAACCCTATGACCATTCACTGCAACTGCCCAGCTGGGTGCCATTCTATTAGTAGTGAGAGAAAATAGGTCTTTAGAAAAACAAGCAAAGGCATCTTTATAAAAAATGTTAATTATTGAGACACATGATATTACCTAAGGTCTCTTGGAACACACAAAGTCATACTTAGTTTGCTTTTCAGGGATTCAAAGAAGGGCTCCTGGAGGATGGAATTGAACAGAACTCTCTGGGGGTTAAAATAAACAGCACAGCTATTATACTGATACACAGATTATAGACTTGCACTAGCTATGACTTTTAAGGAAAGTAATCAAAATTGTGTGTTATTTTGGAAATGTTCAGCTCCTGATTGAGTAGTAAGGTAGCCGTCTGCTGCAGCGTTCAATGTAGCACAATTACAATTGAAATAAAAGCTGCTTTGGTTTACTTCAGTAATTGAAATCATGATTAATGCATTTACCCTATGATCAGTGACAGCTACATTCGTCACATAAGTGCACATATAAATGTTCTATCATTTCTCCTGAATGAAATTTCAACTGGGACAAAAAATGTATATAGGAAGATTTGTCAGATTAATCTGAAATCAGGAATAGAGGAAAATAGTATCTGAAAAATAAAGCATTTGAATTTTATTTACAAAGTATTTGTTTTGTAAAATGTGAGCTTGCACTGTATTACCACTGATATAAATAGAATTATTTTATGTATGAATATATACATATATTCTTCCAATATTATTACTTACTTTGGTAATCTTACCTATTCTTTATGCTATCTTATTATATAGAATCTTCCTAGCAAATGTTAAGAAAACACAATGGTTTCAGTTATACGTTCTTTTCTCTTAGACAAACACATTATCATGACTGATTAATCCATGCACATCATTCTTTCTATTCCTGGTTTCTGCCTAAATATATATTTTTGAAGGCAGGAACAGAAATCTTTTTCATCTATATTTAATCCGTCTAAGTCCACCAGCCGCTGGCTTGGTCCACCTCCCAAGACAGCAACAAACCCCACAAACTACTGTATTGCGTTATGACAAATCTCTGTCAGCTACTTAGTAGCCAGAAACTTGACACTAGTATCACATAACAATTTTGCTGTGTATTTTCTGTGAGGAAGTAAGAGTGGATAAAAAAGAAATTGGGTCGCTATCCATTTTGGGAAAGCACACAGAGAGAGTACTGCAAACTAGCTGTAGACTGCAGAGTCAAATCTGAGCATGGACAATATCATTTTGAATGACTTTAACTTCTAAGTTAATAAATTGGACAAGAAAATGCTACTAAGAGAGGCTTAGACTTTCAGTTTTGATAATAGGTTTTGATTATCAATAATCATTGAAACAATAAGAGGCAATATTTCATTTGACTTGATTTTGGAAATCTTCAAGTGATTCTGTAGAAAAAATAGAAACTAACCTTGGACCCAGTGAATATGAGTTGATCCCATTTGAATTAAGTGGCTAGACAAAAACAAATAGGACTGCTAAGACTATGTATTCAAAAACTTAACTTCGGTAAAATAATGGTGATAATTTTCATGAGATAGGCTAAAGAACAGAAGGACCTGAACACAGAGGAACCTTACAAAGCTGTTAATATCATTAAGAACTTGTATTAGAAGTAACATAGAAAGATTTTCAGAAAGAAGCACTAGATGTAAATGGGTAAATAACAAAAAAAAAAAAGATAGCATAGGCAGGCAGACAGAGACCATCTATGAAGTAGAAAAAAAATGTGAAAAGTGAAGTATACATGTTAAGTGAAAAATCATAGTACTCAGGTGGTAACTGCCAAGTCAAGAAATCTCATACCTCAGAAAGAAGATAAAAAGAGTAAAATATTCTTCAACTGTGTATTTGTAAAGAAAATACTGAAAGAAAAAATGAAAAATATACAGACACAGAATGATCAGTTATTATTCAAAATTCAAATTAATATTGTATATCCCTTTTAGTAGAAGAAATGCAGCTGAATATGGAGGCAAAAAATGAGACAGGTAACAGGAATACATACCTGGGAATGGATACCGGCGGTAAAACTGTGAGAGGTTCCTGCAGTCAACCAAGGAGCAAACACTTTCTGAGACTTATGGCAGAAGTGGTATATGGATTTGCTATTTCAGCAGTAAATTTCTTCAGGGAAACTATCAGAATGAATAGGCATCATAAAGCTAGATATTAACAAAGATAGTTCCTGTGTTTAAGAAGCAAGGAAAGAAGTAAAAGTCTGGGCAACAACAAGCCCATTTCTTTGTATTTTTCACAGGTTAGATCTGTGGAAATATTTCCTTTTGCTGATCCATTTTGGCTTTACTGGGGGAAGTCGGAGGTAAATCACCTTTGTGATCTGAGAACTAGATGCATTAAAGGACACAACTGCCCTCTTTCTTGCCAGAAAATAAGCACTCTACAAGATACAAATCTAGCAGAACTTTAAAAAATGTTGAGGTTTTTAGTGACAATCAATAATAGTTTATAAAAATGTAATGTGCAGGTGACTGATGCAAAAGACAGGATATCCATAGGGGAGGGGAAAGTTCAGATAACTTTCACAAAGCTTGAAGAAAATTCTCAGAAGACGCAATAAATGCAAAATGCTATTGGTCTGGAAAACAGGCCAAAAATAAAATAGAAAAAATGTTTCTCAGTTTCCCAGAGAATACACGAGAAGTTTAAATCCTTTGAATTTATTTGATCCCTTCATTAGTATATGTTCCTCATGTAGGAATCGAATTTTACATGAATGATGAGATCATCCGAAGAAAAGCTAATAGTAATAAAAGGTTCCCAAGAGACCTAAACCATTGAGTTTCAGAGGACAAGAAAATCTATGTATTGGGAATAAGGAAGAAAAATTTCTCTTTGCAGAAATTATTTTATAATTGATCATTTCAAGGGGCCCTTTGAACTGTTTTCTAAGCATACAGGTCTGACTAATATCAAAGAGGAGACACTGAGGTGGGACGATTACCTGCAATTTCTATGAATGTACGTTGTGCTCGTGGCTGCTGCAAGCCGGTGGAGGCTCACATTTATAACTGTGACAGGAAAAGTGCCATAGGCTGGAACAAGAGGCATGGAAAATCTATGTCATGCTACCTGAAGAATAAAGTGTGGTAAATTTGGACACTTGACTGTATTCTGATACAGCAGCAGATTAAGAATAGTGTCTCATTTTGTGATTTCTGAAGTAGCTCTTTGTTTTCTTAGTGCCTCAGCATATCTCTACAGGAAAAGAGGATTCTTCCTTTTTCACCCACAGTTATACTGAGCTTTCAAAGGATAAGATTTCTAACTTTTGGGCAAAAAAAACCTGGAGAAAAAAAACCCAGTATTTTTATCTCTGCTGGGACCACTACTTCTTACTGTAAAGAAAATCAAAATTAAATACACATTTGCATGTACACACATCAGAGAAAGATATACTGCTTTCAGTGGAGATTTAGCAAAGAAGATGTCTTTCAGTGTGTCCTTATGCTGTCTATGTTGATAATGAAATTCCAAGAAGTATGCTTGTGTATTCTTGAAAGAAATTCACCAGCGCAGCACACAGGTCGGCATACTCTGGGCACCAATTGCTACAACATTTTGTTCTCCTTAGAGGAACTCAGGAGGGTGGGGGGAAATACTCAGGAGTAAACTACATAAATAAGGTCAAAGGCTGAGATTTCTCTTGCTCATCGAGTATTGAGAAACGACTGTTTCCTCAACGATATCCTGACCTGGACATGTTTTTAGAGTGCCATTAGTGGCACAGCTGTACAGTGTTCTTTTCTCACATAAGTTTTTTTCTGTTCAATTTTTAATTTTTTTTCATCCAACCCAGCATATGAACAGTCCTTCCCTTTCCTATTCATGCCTGGGTAAGTGACAGCAGAACAAACCCAGGAACAATAAAACCTAGGTGAGAGTCTCAGAAGAAAATGCTTTTCCTCTGTGTTTCCAGAGCTTTGGGGTGGTAACTGTGAGAGCCATGTCCTCCCACCACCACTCTGACCAAATAGCATCTTTTTCCCCAGATCATAGCCAGGAGGGCTGCAGTCTGGCAGAAGGCAGGGAGAATTTTGGACACTGCATCTATCACATGAAAGGGATTTTCTTTTTGTCAAACTCTCCATGGAGTTTTAGGCATGGCTCTATCCCTGATTCTCTTGCTTAGAGCAGCAAATACTAAGACTAGTTGGGGCACAGAGTGGGTCAAAAGTTTTTATTTATTGCTGCATTTATGCTGGTCCCACTTAATCATACTATTAAATGTTCATTTATAGAAATAGCTATTGTTAAGTTATCTTGCATTTTGAAAAAATGATCTTTTTGATTTATCACAATATGTCCAAAGAATAGCACATATTTAAATGTTTCACTTTGAACTTAATGTAGGCCACTATGTTTCACTCTTACATGCTATGGACATCATTAATATATATATAAGTTTGTTATTTTTGTTATTATTTAAGAGGAGTGAAATATGCTCATTTTTCTTCTCCACTTGAATTTCTGAAATCTTGGTCATAAAAGACTCAGCTAAAACATTTCAATGAGACTAGCATAAACATTACTGTCATGAGATTTTACAGCTTTCCTTATACAGGATGTACTAAAAACCCTATAACATGGCAGTGACTGAATTTTAGGAAATGAGGAAGTGATTTGGAGAAAATTGTATGAAAATCTTCTTGGCATAGTTAAAATGCAGTGGCAATCTGGCCCTCTTTAGGGAAAAGATCAGGAAAAAGAGAAACATTAAACAGTTTAGTTCAATCCAGACTTCAATGGAAGTAGAGTGCTGGGCCAACCTGACATAACCAAGCCTTTTTTTCCCTCTAAATCTAGGGAAGGATGATGATTTAAAAAACTGTTTCCCCACAGGAAAGAAAAAAAGCCCTTAAAGTTTCTTGCAAACTCGTTTATCTTGAACATGTTCCTGATTTTACCCACTTTCCCCATAGGCTGTCCCCTCCCTCTCACCATTTCCAATGAGAAGAATGAAATGTGGAGGATAAGAGGGTGGGACAAAAACAATTCAAAATATAGTTACAAAATCGCATAAATCCCATGACTTTTAATAGGAAAAGGTCATAAATAACAAAAATACCGCTATGTGTTTCATGCAAAATCCCCTTTCACACCTTCCTGTCAGAAGAGGAGGCCCAGAGTCAGCTGCAGTCCGATGCTTCACAGATGCTCAGGTTGGAGCTACTTAAAGTGCGAGCAAAGCTCACAAGTAAATTAAAAAATAAGTCCCCAGGAACCTGTCTCAAATGAGCTCAGCCTCTGGCTCAGCCACTTGAGTCATCTCCTTCACCCTACAGGTGCTTTAAAAACTCCTAGTCTGCTTATCCTCAGGAACATTTTAATAGATACATTAATAATGGCCTGCAATGCACTGAAGCTTTTGGTGTTTGAGTTTTCTGTTGAGAACCTGTGTCAGGGTGTGAAATGAATTGAACTGAGGAAGGTAGTGCTGTGCCCTCCTATTGCTTAACCACAGATGGGGACTTGGATCATCTCTGAGGGCTTGCAAAGGTTTAAGTCGGTTTTCTGCTGCGCACCTTGTGCAGCAGAAGCTGCTCAACTCATCGTGACTTTTCCTGGTGTGCTCTCTGGTGACAGGAAGATATTTTTGGAAAAAGACTTGAGGCAAATTAGCCAAGGAATTAATTTTCTGCATTTCTCAATGTTTTTGTGGTTCTGTAAGTGTTAAAAATGGAGTTTTCTGAGATTTTCATTTAATTCTGATATGGTGCTTCTGGGAAGATGACTGCCTCTCTTACCAAGAGGCTAGTTGTCAGTTCTTGAGCATGATAATATGAGACACACACAAACCTCAGGAAGCCCACCTGGTACCATTACAGCCTCTCACAGGCATTAATAATTACATATTTTCAAATACCAAGCAGATTTCAGTATCAGCCTGTTAAAAGCTGCCTTTTATTCCATGAGCACTTACTGAAGAGCAAAGGTTAATTGCAGCTGCTGTAGTCAATTTTCAGCATGTGCATATGAGTAGCCTGAAGAGATGATGGTTGGTAGATGACAGTCATGTTCTTGGGATAAATGGTAGGGGATATGTGAAAATACAGGAGATGAATTATGGCCTTTTCCCTCCCCTGTCAGCATTATCTATTACTGCCAGAGTCCTTAGTGGATCTGTTGGACTACATCTGAGTTGGGAGACAGTTATTTCAGATGCCTTGGGATATCAGCTATCTTTGTATGTATTCCCAGACACATACTGACTTGCTGGTAGCTGGCTGCTGCTGAAAGTAGCTGGAAGAGACAGCAGGCTGTATTTTTAGAGTTTCTGAGTTTCTTCTTGGCTAAGATTAATTCACAGTTTATATCTTCCCTTTCTTCTGGCTAGGCGCAAAGTTTGCTACATTTCTCTGACACTCAGGTAGTTTTTTTATTATTATTATTACAAATTTTGTTCCTAGGCTGCTGGTACTTCTGGTACAGCTAGAGACAGCAGTTAATCCTTTGATTAATAATAGCACATTTAAATTAACCTTTGTTTTTCCAAACCATAAATTGTCCTTCAGCTCATATCTGCACATCTCTATGATGGGAAGAGGTCCTCGGTGTAATTTAATAGAGACATCAAAAGCAGCAAAAGAGCGTCTGGGAGGTAAGCAAAGGAGCCTACTCATTTAACAGAGGAACACAATAATGCAGAAAACTACATAGCTGGCGTTGATTCTAGTTGTAATTAAATCACATTCCAAAATTCAGCACATAATTCAGCCTCAAGTCTGTTAGTTGCCTTCACTTCTGATGTGGGCAGAGGAGTTCTTGCTAAGGTATGAGCTCCACCATTTCATTTGAGAGACGCAGAAGTCACCCTCAGTTGACTACCCGACTCAGAGGCTACTGATCCTACTGTGGTGGCAGAGGATGGGCTCCTCTGCCACTGGTGCTTGCAGTTCACTATTGCAACTGCCCTCATTTAAGTATTTATCAAGCTTGGCAAGGTTTTTGGAAATCTGTGAAGAGTAGTTAATCAAATGACAAAAGAAGATCTCCCACACTCAGAAGGCAAACAGGATTATAAGGACAGATATCTATAAGGACTAAAAAAACAGTGTATTAACTTCACTGATGCACTACCTTAATTGGAGCAGATTTAATTATTTTAAATGTCTTCAAGCAAAGTTTGCTTTACTAAGAATAAAACTGTAACTATAGTAGATTTTTGAAAGCAACATTGATAGGGCAAAACCTGCAAAATTCAGAATTATGTTTGTGATATGAGATTTAGTTTTTTGTCCAGTTCTGCTCCCTTGTAGTTGTCTTAGAGAAAGAAACAGTCACTCTGTTTTTGCATGAGAGAGGCCCTTTGGCTTTCATTGAACTGTGGAAATGATGGCGTAAATTGGGTAAACTCTCTGGTTCTGGGTAGCCCCTGGGGTGGAAGGATCTGTTTGACAGAGGTGAAATAGCAGTCTGCCAAAAGATCATGAAACTGGTACTGGTGAACAAGAATGAAACGTTGGGGAACTAGCCAGTGTGACAAAGCATTCGGACAGTATGCTAAACCTGAAAGGTAGGTCGAGAATTTTGATAATAAAGTGTCATAAATTGAAGGGCCCTGCTTCTTTTACCCGTAGGTTCATTAGGAGATTAGCCTATTAGCTAATATGTGTGAAGTCAACAGGTTTGTAGTCTCTCTTGAAATCATCTTTGGTGATTTCAAATGCAATGCAGATGAATGCATATGCAAACAGCATTCCTCTCCAAAATTCTCTTTAATCAAATATATTTGTGAAGAATACATTACAGTCTTTGGTGAAGCTCTGTATTGGGTTCTGAATAGCTGCTCTTGATGGAGATGTTCCCATCCTGTGCAGTCTGTATTACAGGCAGAGGCCATAAACAACATTTGTGCAATTTCTTTGTAAATCTTCTTGACTGTCACTGACTGAAAGAAATTCACACTTTCTTTCTGAGTTTTCCTCTGAGAAGAAATATTCTCATAACCTACAAGTGGATGCTGTAGAAAATAGAAGAGAGACACAGAAATGCATTCACAAAAATGTACATTTGCACTGTGAAAAAGAACAGAATGTTCCAAACCAAATCCTGGCTTTTATTATATGTTGATCTCCATTTGTAGAAATGTGTAAGCACATAGGAGATTTGCCCAGGCACATTTTAGCCTAATAGCTGTTATTAGGGTAAGGGAAGAAAAATATTTGTCTGCCAGCAGTAATGAGAAAATCATAATCAGTAATCAAACAACAACCACCCCCTCCCCCAAAGTCAAGCAAGCATTAATAATTAGCTGTAATACAAGGGTGTAATTCATTACAATGACAAATTATTTGTTAATGTCCATAACTCTTCGCCACAGCAATTAGTCATTCTTCTGGTGTGACTTATCTGGAATTCTTACAAGACAACCATGAAATTTGTAAAACATAATTATTGACAACATTGATAGCAGGCTTAGGCTTCTACATTTTTGAGGGTACGTTGTGGAAAGATCACAATGTATTGTGTATTATGTTAGTACTTACCACCCAAGTAAAAGAAATGCATGTTAAGAACAAAGATATATACATATGCATGTATATACTTTTTTTTTTCTTTTGGGACGAATTATGAAACATAGTCCTTCAGGAAACAACAAAGGTTTGTTCTCAGGAAGAAAAACAAACAGGCTGTTTTGTCTGTATGAGATTCAGACATGGGCTCAACAATGACTGTCCCACCCCCTCACATGTTGAACTGATTAATTCTTTGCCGGGAGAGATCATGAGAAACCTGGATTTAAATTGCCTTTTAAAACTTCATTTGTTTACAACGCCTGCTGCAGTTAGTTTAGGTCAGTCAGAAACCTGATATCTCTTCCCTAGTAAATAGTAGAGAACAAGAAAATAGGTGTATTTACAATTACAATTACAATAGCTTTATTACAACTTGTGGTTCAAACTAATTTGCTCCTCCTGCTTTAGTTTTTTTGTCTTGTACATATCTGTTATTCTCATAAATAATATAGGTGACAGAGAAGAGCAACCTTCATTTTATAGCACAAATATGTGCATGAAAATCATCCTTTTTCTTTTTTTTTTTCTTTTTTTTCTTTTTCTTTTTTTCCAGGTGGTTTTGTGCTCATCTCTCTGTGGGAATTAAGAAAATAGAAACAAAAATTTTTGGTGAGTGCTTCATATAAAGTAGGGGGATATATTAAGAACTACTTCTTGTTCTGAGCATATATGCTTCCATGTCAGTCATCTTTATTTTCATACTTTTGTCAAATAATTCTTGCTCTGCGGCTAGTTAGTTTGGGGGTAAATTTCAGGAGTGTCTAAACAACCATGCATTTGTGTTTGGCTTTAGATTTGACTTGTGCACAGAATCATTATTAGCTGCCTAAGGATGCCATTAGAGGCCCAATGTTAAAAGCAATTTTGCACTGCAGAGTATCTTCCTGGCAAATAGGAACTGAGAAGCAATTGACTTGAAATGACCCTTCTGATCTTAAGTTTGTATTGCTCAGTGCAAAGACACCATTAAAATGGTGTGGACTCCTCAGAGTCTGCTAGCAGACTACGTGCCTCGTTAGCAGGGGTGACTAGTAGCTGTGAGCTGGCTGCATTGACGAGCACTCAAGGGAAAAGTGTGTCACTGTGCTCTGTGTTTGGCCCTGCTGCAGACGGGACGGGGGCCTCTCTGTAACACCCCGCTCATGTTCATCTAATTGAAGCACACAGAAAGCTACCTGCACCAATTTCTACAGGAGCCCCTTATCCCCGTTCAAAATGCCACCTTCAACTCTTCCCAAGGGCATGGACTTCTTGCAGAGGATTGTCTTGGACCCATCTGTTATTTGGATTTTTCTGTTGGTTGCCTGCGGCGAACTGTAGTGCTTCTCTCTTGCAGGTAAGTGATGGATGCTCTTGAGCAAAACAAGGTAACGAATGCCTGGTAGCAATTTTTCCCGAAGTAAATACTTGCACTGAAATTTAAAGACTGGCAAGGACATTCCTGAGTGCAGAGTAGACATCTGAATGCTCGTTGAATATTGAGCAATATGAGACTATAAATTAGGGCAGCTGAAGTTTGTGCCCACGTTTGAAGAAGAAAAAGTCAACTGAATTCTTCTTACGGTTTCGTCCACTTTTAGTTGGAAGAGTAATCAGTCAGAAACAGATAATTTTAAGCTAAAAGCAAAGGCTGTTTATCTCCTCATGTGACGATAGCATCATAATCATAATTCACAAATCATAAGTCTAGTTCTTAGGATTATAACGCCTATACTTTAATTTGGCCCATAGTTTATGTTTCACCTAAAGGCAGGATAATAAGTCTGATGTTTAGGTTAACATTTTTTACCACATTGGACTCCCAGGTGTTGCCTAGAACTTTAGCAAAAATAAACACAGTATGTGAAAAAGTACAAAAATATTAATATGTCCAGGTGCCTTTATCAGCCTGTTCTATCGTGTTTTCTGTTACATATTGATCTGATACAGAATTAGCTTCTCTACAGGTATGCTGAGAGCTCCCACACCTTATATTGCTTGCACTACTCTTAGGCAAAATTCTAACATTGCTAAAGTCAGTTTCTTTTTAACTCCCGTAAAGCCAAGATTTTAGTTCCAGAATGTTATTGCAGTACAGCTGCAACACAAAAGTTTGTCAGATGAAGTACATAGATGTTTAGACCTATTGCAAAGGAATACTCAGATCTTATTGCTCTGTTATGATGATAAAAGCACAGAGTCCTTAAGCACTGTTCATCTTCTTGCTATCTCAATAGCACAAGTGCAAGGAGAATTTACGCTTACCTTTTAAATTAGTTTTGGTGAAGGCATAAGGACTTCTAGAGCGGCTAATTATGGAAAATTACCTTGCATTGTATGACCATGAACTGATTAAGTTTAAAATAAATAGATTAATTTCAGAAGAATAAAGTCTGAGAAATTAAAGAAAGTTATTAGTAAAGTCAACTGGACTTAAGTGTTCAGGAGGTTGAATGTGATGGAGACTTGAAGTCTTCATAATCAAAATTACAAAATGTAGCAGGAATTTGCCAAATCTTCCAAGTAGAGGGGAGCAAATTGGAAGTAAAGGTTCCCATAGCTATTTGAGTCAACAATGGTGGTATGATGGTATGAAAGCAAAATAGCTCTTAGGAATCAGGCAGGGCAGCAGAAGGTATGATATGGAGGATAGAAGCAAACTGGGAGATGTTGTTTGTTTTGGACTCCTGAAATAATAAACTAACTCTGAAATAGTAAATTGTTGCATGTCATTGTGGGAAAGAGCAAAATAGGAAAAAAGGATGGACAAAAAGGAATTAAGCATCAAAAATCCTATGGCAATACATGCTGGGCTTCCAGCCTGGGAAGTGCAGATCAGAAAGGATTATTATTTTATTTGACCATCCTCTATCAAACTTTCAGATGTCTGATACCTCAGTGACCAACAGTGCTCCTCTAGGTGTGGAAGTACCTCAGCATTGTGCATTTCAGATCGCAGGCCTTTGTCCATATCTTGTTCTGATTTTATAGTAAGGAAGGTGTGTCTGTTTTGTAGTTTTATTTTTCTGGACCCAGGGTAATAGAGAAAGAGATGAAGTCAATGTGGTGCCCAGCCCTCCAGGAGGTTGAAGGCAGTCATTGGGGAGCACTGGTTCCTGCAAACAGATGGTGACTAACGGCTGATTAAGAGATGGTGATGGTGGAGCCGGGGTTGAGGGAGATGATGGAATACAGAGTCTGAGCAAACACCACAAGAAAGAACAAAGAATTTGGCATGGAGGACAGCCCTGGAGAGGCCTGTTCTCCCTGTATCTCCTGTGGTTTTATTGTAGAAGTGCAGAACCAGAAAACAAAGAAGGGAATTGAAATTTATTTATAAAAATTGGCTTGCAAGTCTCACTCAAAGGAAAGAAGCAATGGTCCAGAATTAATACTTCGTATTTTAACTTCATTCATCTAAGGCATATCTTACCAAGGCTTCCGAACATAAAATTATTATGAAAATTATATCATGGCATAAATCATCGTGGCTAGGTTTATGTACTTTATCTTATTTGAAACCAAAGTAAGGAAAGAATGTTTTCTTAGGCAGTATTCCTGAAGAGAAACCTTTGAGTTTCGTGGGGATCATTGCATCTTCTCCTCATTCTCTTCTCTTCTGCTGGGATTTCTTGCTGACATGGCACTTCTCTGTCATTTCCTGGTGCCTTATTCTCTATAGTTTTATTCTGAGAAGACTTTTTCTCTGCGAGGCAGAAATATAATTTTCTCAGCCAGGAGAGCAGAGAGAAACTGACCCATCACTTCCAAATACTCCCTCATCACTTATAGCAGTGGGGTGGGCAGGGAGCATCCTGACTTTCCAGTTCATAACTGAAGAGCTTCTGACTGCAATGGGCAAAGTTTAAGCTTTTGATCTTTCAGATCTAAAACTTTCTCAGATTAGAAGGTAGGACATGTGATCAAAGAAGTACAAAAGAAGCAGATGAGGATAGTAAGGCAAGGAGTTCGGCTCCAAACCACTCCAAAGCCACAGATCAGAGCTGTGGCCAGCTCTTGCAAAGGCCCCACACATCTATGAATTTGTTAGCAGTGCCCGAATACCTGAGGTGCTTTGGCTGTGGAAAGGCCCACGGCATGCCGGGCAGGCTTGCTGCTCTGCTACTGACCAGTGCTTCCAAGGCAATGAAACATCTCAGAGGAGTGCCAGGTAAAGAGCTGCTGCGGTTTTCAGCTCCTGATCCATCCCTTCAGGACCGGATATCTTACATGACTAGCTGACCTCCCTGCAAGACCAACTCAAAGTCTGGGCATCAGATATTGCACTGTGTCTGGTTCTCTTATACTGTCTCCTCGTGTTCACGAGAAGTGACAGTATAAGAGAACCAGACACAGTGATCTTTTCTCAGACCCTGGTCATCAAAACCCTTTTTGGTTGCTGGAGACAAAACCTCTTAATTGATCTTATCAAAGAAAGGTATTTTCCTTTCTGAAATGTTTTATAGGATCCTCTTACTTTCTTTAGCAACTTTGCTTTTCAGGGCTGGTAGCAGAGACAGCCATCAGGAACACTGCCAAACACAATCACTATTGATAAACTTTCAGCACTTGCTAGAGAAGAGTTAGAGGTCTGTTGGTTGTGACACCCCAAGACAGAAGAGTGGGTGAATCAGGATGACTTGAACACCAAAGCTGCAATGAGACGGAAGACCCCATTCTATATTTGTTTGAAAGTGTCCAATATGCTACCTCATTTATAAGATTCTGATGTGTAGTACCGTTTCGAGAACCCAGAACAAAGATATGAGCATTTCTTTTCTAAGGATACCCATGTTCATCACAAATGTATAGCTCTGATGTTTAGTTGGACAGAGATAAATTCTTTGCACCTGACAAAGCTGAAGTTCCCTAGTTCCTAGTTTAGGAATTTAGGAGAAGAAAGTGTCCGCCCTTTTGTGAATTTAGCACCCCAAATTGGAACATCTCATACGGAAAATGACAAGAAGAATTGTTTCACTAAGTCTAAGTGTACTTAAATTTTCAAATAGTTTTGACTACCTCAAAGCAGCATTTATGGTGGCTAAATCTTTTGCTGAAAAATGTGCTTTGCGATCTCTCTATAGTTACTAAGGTGTAGATTCCCTGAATCATAGTATTTTATTTGTCTCAGTGAAATTGTCTGGTCTTCTTCATCTCAAAGCCCATCTGCTGTTCTTCTTTTGCCTTCTGCACTTATGTGTAGCAATTATATTGCTTGCTTTTGTTAATCAAAAGAGGTCAGGATACCACAGGCAAATGGAGGAAATAAATAGGGTACTGGCAGTATGATCGGATATGTCATGTATTAGCTGAATATATGCACCAAATTTTTCAAAATGTCATTTTCAAAGTGATGCCTGAGTGACCTCTGCTCACCATGCATCCCAGTCATCATGAGAGGGTTACACTTCTTGTGGGCATTACAGAATATATGTCATGTGAAGGAGTTTGAAGAAGGAGGTAGGGAGTATCTTTCTGGTTTGATTCAGGGAAAACGTGCAACGGGGTCAGTGAGGAAAATTTGCCTGAAGCTTTGCACATGCACTGGCAAAAAAAAAAAAAAAAAAAAGAGAGCAAATATATTTTCAGGGTTGGCAAAGCTGGAGGAGGAAACCCAGGAGTTATGTGACAGGAGACATGATTTATATAAGTATTATGGTAATACTGCTTTGGTCCGCTACAAGAAAATTTAAAGCTATACATATTTTTTCTAACCCATTCACTTTACCTCAACTTTTACAGATACATCTTGACATAAGACAGGATGTTCTGCATAATGATATTGAAATATTCTGTTTGCCTGGAGCTTTCCAAGGCTACTTGTAGATAATTTCTTAATCCATTACTACAAAAGATATATGACATATTGCCTTGCATTAATTAAACAAATGTAAGAATAGATAGGTCATTTTTCAAGAACCATTCAGGACTTTTGGAAGAAACTGATCGAACAGTGAGTGGTCTCTCTCTCTCTATCTTTTTTTTTTTTTTCCTTTTTCTTTATGAAACTGTAGAAGATGAAAGTAGGATAGGCTATTATTTTTAATAATTTTTTATCTTCCCCCCCACTTTATTCCTCCTGATGGGAAACTCAGCTGTTCAATGGCAAGCCCTCCTGATCCAGTGCTTTGGAGGGAGGAAGTCCCCTTCCCTTCTAAAAACAAAAAGACATCTATTTTTAACATTTAATTATAGCTTATAGATTCCTTACATTTGTACGTGTTTTACAAATTCCTTATCAAAATCATTTTCTTATATCCCAAAAGATCCTTTGTTTGCTGAAAAATATTCTCTATTTTCCTTCCTCATTCTGGAAATAATTTAATTACATGTGCAGGAATTTCAAAGCCATTCAACATGCATTGTTGTCACATGTTCATGCTATAGTCACAGAATGACTCAGTGTAGCGGAGGTCTGATACTCACAGTAACTGGGACAGAAGTTTACTTAAGCTACCAAGGCTATTTTACTGAGGTGCACAAGACTGCTCTGTGAGCCTTTTAGTGTTGTTCCTATCGGAGGACGACTTTTGTTCAGAGCGATACTCTAAGCTATCACAGAATTACAAGATTGCTCCAGGAAGTACAAGGCTTTCTACGTGGTCATCTTTGCATTGTCCCTAAAGAAAAGCTCAGTCTATAAGAACAGAAAGCATCCCCTTCTCCCTCCAGTTGTTGGTATCAGTAATGTTTCTTATTTAGAAAATGTTTATCATGCTGTGCTTCAAAATCCTTTTCTCTTATATGCAAATAAACCTGGAGTATTTCATGTATCTCAAAAGCGATATTGGCTCTGCCTTGAGGAAGTATAAGATATCTAAGCTCACAATGAACCATGAGGAAAACACACCTAACTGCACTTGGTGACCTTATTTAGTAGTTTAATTTGAGAACATATTCATGTTATGATAGCTGGAACAGAATTTCCTGCATATATCTACTACAAACAACATAATCTCATTTTCTGTGTTTGAAAGATCTTTTGATGGTGACTTCTCTTCACTGTAGTTGCTTTTAAAAAGTAAAATCCCCCTGGACTTAATAGTCAAAAAGTGTCTTAGGGCAATATGTGTGAATGAAGGATTATATTTGTATTAGGTCCAGTCTGATTTTCAGATTTTTGCTACAAGAAAACTGTGTTCCTGGTTAGCATGGCTACGTTACTAAGATAGATGCCTCTGCTTCTTTATGTAATTCATTGTCTTGGGGCAGTATACTGAGATTTTTTCATCACTCACCTCTTCCCATTATTTTCTGAAGACTTGATCTAGGTTAATCAGCAGGTTTCCAGGTCTGGAGACCTTAGACAGTCTGCAGAAAACTCTAACTGCTGCTTTTATCTTTCCTTTCTGTCTTTCTTTCAAAAAAAGGGTTTGCAAACAATGTAAATAAACTTAGTTGGTTTTCTAGGCCTTATCCTTAATTAAGTTCTTTCTGGTGTGGGGTTTGGAAGTGACCAAAGAAAGATTTTTAAATTGGGTTGCTCTGTACCTGTGAAGATTAAGGAGCCTCTCCTGGCTCTTGCCAGGATACAGTTAGTTTTATTAAGGGTTGAAAGCACTCCTTTTCCATGGAGTTACTCGAGCCTATATTGACCAGCCATTAAATTCACATTAACTTCTGTTCTGTCTTTCAGCCTCATCGTATCTTGCTACTAGTGGATAGTTTACTGGATACGACTGGAGAGACAGATACAGGAAGACAATTTGGTTCATGTTACTTTTGGCGTCGTGAGGCTGGGCTGCTTTTGGGGGACCTCAGAGCTGCACTGATGTAAACAAAGCTCCATGCCGTTTTTGGATGGAGAGAGGACAGCCTCCCTGACAGCTCTGGATACCAGGCAATATGCACCCTGCACTATGTAGGAAGCTGCTGCTTGACTGTGCATACCAGATGGGATCTATCAGCTGGGAGAGGGAATATGAGACATTGGCCTGACTTCCTCTTCACTCCCTCTCTATCTTGCCATGATCTTGGGAGGGCAGGAAGGAGAGAAATTCCGTAGGTATAAATCCACAGTGCATTCAGTGCCAAACGAGCCTGGCACAACCATGCCCGGCCGCAGGCCTGGGGAGCAGGCTGGTTGGAGGGCGCTGGCTGGAGGCCGTGCGGATGGCGTGGCCGCTCGCTGACCGTGCCTGGAGGTGCAGCAGCAGGTGGGAGGTGGAGAAGGACGTGCGCCAGGAAAGGGTCTCTCGGCACGCTGTGGCCGCAGCCTCTTAATCTTCAGCTGTTGTGCAGAGGAGAGCTTTTATGTCTTCTTCCTCACTCCCTGCATGCTCCTGCAATGGCCAGAGACAAATAATTTGGCCATTATCGTATTACTCAACACAGCTAAAATAGCTAATCTTGTTTTGCGTCAAGGGAAAATAAAGTTGTTTTTGTTTTTTATAACCCAAATGAAATCATGATGCTTTATGGGTATTTGTGTCATCCTAGGAGAATGATTCCATTAAGAGTAAAACAAAGGCTCCTTTTTGCTAATAACCTTTGAAATGAAGTTTGTTTTCTCAGGAGTTTTTCCTTTTAAATAGAAGACTCAAATCTGGAAAATAAAAAATGATGTTATTTTACATAATTAATCAACAGAAATGTATAGTACGATAAGTATACAGTTGTTTTTCACGGCTAATAATGACCAGCTTACCTGGCAGATGCATGTTTTTACGTTAAACCATTGTTTATCTGTAAAAACCTAATGAAAGACTGTCGTTTAGAATTAGAGAAATTACCCCAAGTGTACTATAACCCACATAGCATCAAGTTGTTGGTTGTAGAAAATGATAGTAAATCATTTCTTTAAGCTCGGTAGTAAAGAAATAGTTCCTACATTCAGCAAATATGGTCTTAGATTAAATTAAAAACTCAATTTAAAAATTCAAGCAGAAACTTTGAAAATTTTTTGTCAAATAAGCTATAGGCAGACAGATGTAAAGGATATAAGATCTACATAGCTTTTAATCATCTCTACTTATGCTGTTTTTTTCTCAGTGCAGATGTTTGCTGTGGGAACAGCATCTCCTTAAGGGATACAACACTACAGATTGCTTCCTGGAACATCTGGCGTGGAGTGGGTAAGAGTGAAACTTGCAGATTTTGGTTTTGTGCTGGCAAGAAGGAGAGAAAGCCAAAACAAAGCATGTAGTAAGTCAAACAAAAATACAGACATCTTATGCATCCCTTGCCAGCTTTTAGGCGAATAAAAGCACTTGAGACTTAGCTGTGTTTTACCGGAATAATTAGAACTACATAATATTTGGAATATTCAAGCCCAAAGAAAGCTTGGGAAGATTAAAGGCAAGAAGTTAAATCCCCCTTTCATGGAAGGAGGATGCTGGCCAGGCCTTGAGTGAAAGCACACAAGGGAACATCCATGACCTGAGCCTGGATACACTGTCCTGCTGCTAACAAACACACGCAGACGCAAGAGAGAACGAATGGAAGCTCAAAATGGTAGAAGATCCTTCTGGTGAAAAACATTTCCATTTAATTGTTTTTCTAGTTTCTTAAAGGTCTTGGTAATGCAGGCCTCCCAGCTTCCAGTCTTGTAAAACCTCAAACCAATTTTATAAACTAAAGCTGTGCACCATCAGATAAGAAGAGTGTGTTGGTGTGTTGAAATTTATAGGGAGATTGTTTGTAGTTGCTCACTCGTCTCATCCTGCTGCCAAGGGGACAGTAGCTGTTTAATAACAGGAACTCTTGTTTTGAAAACCAGTATGAGGGATCTGAGGCCAGATCCGTTTCTAATGCCTTTACTTTATATCGTGGGACTTGACACAGAGTAGACACTGCTGATGTCTCTGTGTACTGCACAGCACAGGTAACAGAAGCCAGACAGGTGGAAAATATTCAGAGCTGTGATGGCAATAATATTAGAGAACATGGTGTCTTAAATGTTGAATTCAAAGACAGGAATATGAGGACTAAAGGCAGCTACAGCTCAAGCACAAACCCAGGTAAGAAGGATTACATTTAAGATTAGGCAGGAGCTTTTGTTGTGTTTGATCCTGGTTTCACAGATGAAGGCAGGCTTCTGAAAGCAGAAAGGCTTAAGAGAACACAGAGGATTTTTATAGCAGGTGGGAAGTCACATTAGGTAAAATATAGAAACGATGAGTGAGATGACTACCGGAGGGTATTACTGGCAGACACGGAACTGTGCTGAGAGTCACGCACAATTAGTGCTTCACTCTATCAATTCTCAGATTTCAAAGCCCTTCCTTTTTTACAATGGGATGAAAATGAGACCTTATGGATTATTGTCTGTCTAAAAAGAAATAGTTTGACCACTGTATAGAGATGCGTGTAGCTCCAGCAGGGTGTGAAGGGCAACCAGTTTCAACTGTTTGCTCTGCTACTTCTTATCTCCACAGTGTCTTAATTTAAGGAAAATATGCATCTCTCTTTACATCAACAGTTGCATGTTCATCTAGCTAAATAGAAAGCACATTTCTATAGCATTAGACACTTTCACATATCCTTTTTAAAAGCACAACAGGATCATTGGCAATATGAGCCATGCTTTTGTATTTAGCCAAAGAGTGGGCAAACACATTTGCCTGGTGTCCTAGATTGGGCAGTAAGAAGTGAACAAATTCCTTAGTGCCCCCCTAGAAGTGGTTAAACTTCATTTACTTGCATTTATGCTCCCCTATGCTGCTGAATACAAATTTCCTTACTTCTGACTGCCCCAGACTGCTTCTTTTACCACAAAGCCCTGAAATCTTCATTCCAATTTTCTGTTGGTGATCAGATCTATGAAATATCCTTTTGCCTCTTCCTATCTTCTTGGACCAGTCTCTTTCCTGACGTGTGCTGAACATGTGCCAAGTGAGCATCTTCCTTTCTAACATAAGTCACATTCCTGGTACTGCAGCATCAGCAGCATCTAACAGGAAGGGAGCAAGGAAAGAAATGCTGAATATGTTTGAAAAATCACTGACAGTCAGGCAGCTCAAGGACAAGACATACAAACTTTTCAGAAAATGCTTTAAGGGGTAGACTTTCATTTAACCCATTTGTAGTACATAACAAGCTGTTTGCCTTTGTTCATTCTTTTGGACAGTTCTAGTGACGACAGCAGCAGATACTGTTTTTATGAAGAATACCACAAATCAAGCACCTGGATGAATAATGCTCTCAATCTACAGCATTTTGCCTTACATGCTTTTTGTAGTCACAGTTTCAGGACTGAGTTGTACAGCTTTTTCCTTTAAAAGATACAAAATCAGTATTTTCTAACACAGTCTGCATGACAGCTAGAAAGCAGATAATGTACAATAAAAACAGAGCGGTGAGAGCAAATGGATTCTTGCAAAATGTCACATAAAGATGACTCTGATTCTGACAATTTCATTATGTTGTCCTCCTGTAATAGCAAAGACTTGGGAAGGAACAGGAAACAAAGCTGTGATGAGCATAGAAAATATTCACTGTTTTCCATGAGAGAGGTTAAAATGTGCTAACCAGTTATCAGGTACACATGGAGGATATTGTGCCAAGCGCACAGACTGGTGGGTTATAAAATGATTTGAAAACTGAAGGTCATATAGATGGCATTCTGCAAATTAAACATTTAAGCAGATGGTACGGGTATTCACTAGTCCACCTGGCTGGAAAAGGGAATTTCTACTGTACAAAAATGCTAATGAATAAGTTAAAAAAAAAAAAGTCTGCTAAATGTCAGTTATTTACTGACTGACTATGTCAGTTATTTACATGTGATTTTCCACATTTCTAAACTTGGTCATATTTCACTTACAACAGTTTGCTTTTTTCAACATACCCACTGGCCTAGACATAGATGATACAGCATATTGAACGTATGGAGGTAAAAATTCTCAGTGAAATTTCACATCCAATTAATACTGCAGCTACCTTTGAAATTTTTCCTTTGGGAGTGAGAAAGGAATTAGAGATAGAAGGAAAGCAAATTTAGACAGACACAGTTGCACCTTGTCCATGACATTAGCAACGGAGAGGGGCACATGGAAATGTGAACACAAAAATGAGCCCCATGAGAAGGTCAGATTAAGCAACAGACAAAACAGAAAAAGTGACACTGTAAGTTCCCCTAAAACAGTACAGGATATTCACCGTGTTAGGACATCATGCAGCTTACCTAGCATGAGGGCAACATCATGCTGAGTATATGGAAATGGAAATAAATACCATTTTCCTTTAAGAGCACAGTTAGGAAATTACTGTCATCTGGTCCCTAGCAGCAGAGCATGCATAGGACCTGTCACTTATCATGTATTACTGTGTAACTGAGAGAAACTTCTTTCCCTCTCCACTCTGAAACAGAGATAATTCAACAGGAAGGGAGGTAGGTTTAATTTGCATCAATAAACAACAGCGAATACCCTTTTTGGGATGTAATTCGTTTGCATTAAATTTGATAATAGCAAAGGGTCACACTTATGCAGGAGAGATGCATAAATTGGAGGGAAAGGTTTATTTATCCTCCTCTTTTTTTGTTCTGTTTTGTATCAAAGTTTGGGTCCAAAAGGAAGTGAATGTAGAGTAGAGCCACTACGATGTCAGGGGGCCATGTAACACATTACTGAAGCAGAAACAGAGACTCTTGCTTTGTTCTTTGAATAGTCTGAGTCTATTCCTGATAGTGGAAAGGTCAGGATAATTAGATGGAAGCATTTGGCTTCCCATTCAGCAGTAAGAAAAAGGAACGTTGAGAATGTGACTTTGTGCTCAGAGAGGATACCCTTAGATGTGTGCTAGTTTTAACACAGTTTAAAATAAACCTCAGCTATAAAATACATGTCATAGCTTCAGAATCTCTTTCCTTTGTTAAACATATATACTTTGCTACTTTAGAGATGAAAGAGTTACCTAAAAACTGAAGGAGTCCTGCCATATAAAGGACATTCCCCCTACCAAGAGAATGTACACAAGATTATTTTCCACAGTGTGAATCTGTCTCGATGAGAGAAGATAAAAGAAGGAGGTAGAAGAGAGGAATCATCAAACTGTTCTTTTTTTTATTACTATTCTTTTTTGGGTTCACATAATATTCAAGAAATATTCACAGACATATAAATGAAATGACAATGGCCACACCTGATTTTGAGAACATTAACTTTATAGGAATGTGCTGAAAATTGAAGAAAAGGGGTCTTAGGCTCAATGTTTTGCATTGTTTTATTAAGAATTTTTTGTCATGGCAAAATGCACTGAATATTCATAAACTTAATTGACTAGCTGCCTGCCAGCTGATATAATGAACTTGTTTGTAGTCCCTGATCTGACTGGAGGTGTAATGGGTCTACCTGCACAAAATTGTGCATGGGATTCTGAGATGTTCATTAGCTATTACAATATGGCTCATCCCATGTCTTCCTTCCAGGGGGGGATATTAGAAGAAGATGTGATGATCTACTTTATCCTCAATATTACAAAACATTGCAAAGAGAAGAACAAAAGGTCAGTCATATTTTTTAAGACTAAAATTTCATCTAACTCACCATCCTGTTTTTCTGAGAGAGGCCAACAGCGGATGCCTAGGGAAGAGTATATGACCAGAATGCTCCCTAGCTTCCAAAAATTTGCATCCCTGAACCAGGGATAGCCCTTGTATTTAATGGCCCTCACTGAGTCCTTTGCCATATCACACATGACCTGCAATCAGGGAAAACAAAAACCCTCCCTTTGGCACCAAAGTGCTTTCAGATGAGGTAAATGAGGGAAGGCTTCAGCATAAGGGCACTTCTCCCCTCAGTTGCACAGCCCACAGGAAGCTATACCTTCGCTGAAACCCCCATCCTCAAAATCTGCATGCTCTGACCTTTTCCAAGGGTTTTGCAGCGTGGTGGGGACTCACTCAATGGTAAAGCCCCAAATCAGTCTTTTCTTCTCAGAGGACACTCATGGGGCTGAGTGTGCCCAGAAAGATGCAAGAGGTACCCGGCTTCTGCAGAGGAAATGTGCTGGTGCACAGCTGCCCTCCACACTCATGACTCCTGATGCACATCCCTTTCTCCAAAGCTCTGCAGCTCAGCACCATATGTCTGCAACAATCAGGCATGGATGAGCATTTTCTGGGTAAAAAGCTGCATTGAACATGTCATTTGAGCTTTGTGCTTATTTTTAAAAGCAATATCTGCCACCAAGTGGAAAATGTTATCACTTCACCAATATTTATAGATTATTTCCAGTGATAATCTCAGCATTAATCTTGTTTGTTAGCCTGATAGAGTCCAACACAAAGATAAAAAAATAAGGTGTAGAATTTACCTTTGCTTGTCTTGCTGTTTCCTTTTCAGTATAGGTTGTAGAAGTTTTTGAGACAGAAGATTGCCATTTTCTCAAATATATAAAAAAATGACAGAGGACATGGTATGTAAATCCAGTATTTTGTTTTAGGCTCTATGGAAGGGTTTCTTGACAGAAGATTTCCATGCTGAAATTCAGAAATGAAGACAATCAAATTGAAATTTGGATTTTCATTTGGATTTTCTGGAATCTTGATTTCTTCTTGTGCCAGAGGTGTGCTGTTGCTTTGACTTAAGGCAACTGTTCCTTTAGACATATTATGCAGTTACTATAAATACAATAAATTTATTTAATTGCAAAAGTCTTAGGATGAGTGCCCTGTATCAGAGATTGATTGAGCTAATCAACAGTGAGGGTTTTTTTTTCTTTTCTTTTCTTTTCTTTTCTTTTCTTTTCTTTTCTTTTCTTTTCTTTTCTTTTCTTTTCTTTTCTT
>JAWLRI010001063.1:3276646-3303628 GCA_034781795.1 Crypturellus tataupa
TCCGTTCCTTTCCTTTCCTTTCCGTTCCTTTCCTTTCCTTTCCTTTCCTTTTTTTTTTTTTTTTTTTACCATCTGGAAGCTGATCTTTTCCAGAAGAACTTCTGTAGGATCCAATGTTCTCTGAAACCAAACAGAAACGAATCCTCTGGCCTGGACATGTACTCTCAACTCTTTCCAGCTGTGCATTTAACCTCAAAGAGCTACAAGCCAGCTCTCACACTTCTAGCTCTACTCCAGGTTCCTACATGCTTTCAAACACAGCAGCTGCAAGATAAGAGAATAAAACACTGCATAATAGCAAAGAAAGAAGAATACAGTAGTGTGAGAGAATTGCTCGAGAAAGAGGAATTTACTTAGAGAAAAATAGGGCCTAACAGAAGTTATGGAATTACAGAGGCTTGCTTAAGATGAGAGACAGTTACCACTTCCAGGATGGTTGATACGTGTGGAATCTACATCTCCGCAATTCCCTTGGCAACACAATCTGCTCTCCTAGCACACATTCATAAGAGTAAACGAAGAGTGGAGCAGAATGGAGACACCATGGCCAAACTTTGTTGCCTTCCCCCATGGGTGGTGCTGTGCAGAGGATGAGTGAATGGAGGGTGGAGCGGAGTGAAGACACCGTGGCCAAACTCTGCTGTACTCCCTGCAGAGATGGCAATTTGGTGGTGCCATGCAGCTGATAAGCCACGTAGTGTGATGTCTGGTGCTGGGCCAACAATGGTGGATATCAGTTCCTTCCAACAGACTTTGCTCAAACTCTCCTCCTTCTAATCTCATTATAATACCAACCCAATTATAATACTCTCCCCAAGATTGAGAGCCCTCTCCCATCTTCTGGGTGAATGATGTTTGTGCATTTATACACTAGGCACTAGCTAAGAAACCCACACTGTAGCAGAGAATTTGTTCTACTGACATCTGAAACCTGTTTTCCAAAGGTTGCATTTGAATAACTTGTGCTATTCATGAACCCGGCCACTTTTTTTGAAGGCAATGGGACCTACAGTCCACAGACTGTTGGTGAACCTGATACTGCCAGAGTCGAGCTTATAGTTGGTCACACTGGGAAGTTGGTTCGCTCCTAGGAAGGTCATCATACCGACGGTCAGCAAACTGTGGGTGAATCTGATACTGCTGGGATTGGGCGTATAGCTAAGACAGTCTTTGGTATCCCTAGTAAGAGATGAGTCCAGCCACCACCAGTCCCTCTAACCTTTGAGGATAGTCTGGAATGCAAGAGGATTCATCTCTTACCAAATTTGCCACCTACCCCTGATTGAACTGCAACAAGTAGAAAGGAAACAAACAGAAAAAAAATCAACACTGTTGTTTGGATTTGTATCGCCACAGAAGACCAGAAGTTTGCTGTGCTTGCCAGGACTCTCAGGTACTGTAAGAAAAAGTGAAATCTAAACTAAAAAAGAGATGGACCATTCTGCTTGTGGATACCTGACACATGAAAAAGAGGATGAACAGAACATGAGGCCAAAAAAGTGAGGGAGCTTTGTCAGCGCTGGCTAACGCTATTGTAATGCAGCTCAGGAACCCACGTGTGATCCGCTCTGGCAGACTGCTAACACCCAGCCCCCAAGTCCCTTTGTTCAAGCTGGCAGTGGAGCTCAGAACTCAATTCAGGGAACCTGAACAGAGGTCCACGACCTCTCTGGTGGGCTGGGTCATGCTTCCTGCCTCGCTGCTTCTGTGGCCAAGAGGTGCAGAGCTTAAACAAACGTGAGGTATTTAAAGAGGTTTAATTTGCTAGTAGCAAGGCAGGAGCAGGAAAGATAAAGTGATACATTTTATTTTTGCCAATGGTTGGACTAGCAGCTTTGCAGAATGACTTTGTTCCACCTGTAAAGCCAGGTGAAATGTGTAGGTTCTTAACAATCCTTTAAAAATGTCTAGATAAGACACATTATAATCAGCTTTGGGAAGTCTAAAATAGATTAGAATTCCCTGCTCATAGAAAAATGAGATCAGGGAAATTAGCTGGGTAGTCTAGAAAGTTTACAGGTTTTGGCTTTTACATAAAATCAACTTCATTTTTTTTGTGTATTTGCTTATAGTTTATGCAGATTGCACTTGTTAGAGTTGGGACTGTATACTAGGTCCACCTGGGAGGAAGGGATGTTAAGTGCTTTCATTCATTTTCTTTTAGTGTTCCCTCCTAGCCAGGGTGACAGTAAAACATGTTAGAGGTCATATAGTGATGCAGCTGTCTCCACTTCATGTGGACATTGCTGGCTTGGTCCAAAGAGCTGGTTCAGTCTTGCTTAAACAAGTGTCTGTGAAGTAGCCTTTGCATGATAAACCCCCTTGCAAAGCAGCAACAGTGCCCCTTAGCAAGAGTGCTTGGGCTTTTGCATTGTGAATCCTGGAGTTTCTGGTCAATAGTCAACTGAAAAATAAAGGAGGCAGAAGAGAGACAAAATGGTAATACCAGAAATATTTAAACTCCATTGCAGAAAAAAAAAGAAAAAAGAAATCAATGATATTCAGTTCGTTATCACCTGAAATCTGAATGTGAGCAATAATGATATGAACTGTAAATAGATACACTTTTCTATTCCATTGCTTCACATATATTCATTTATTCATAATTCATAGTGTAACCTCAATATGAACTATTAAAATTGCATCTCTGTATATATTAGGTGCAACAGCATAAAGCTGTTTGTATCTCCACCTATGCAGTCACTGGAATTATTGACATAAATGCCTTGTCATGCTCGGTGCGGGCCCACTTTCCCTGCTAATGAAAACCCAATCCACCTGGAGTGAGCTTTTCAGAGCTAGTTAAAATTCAAGCTGTTGTTAGTTTTGCACAGATTTGCTCTGTAATGTTAGCTGCTGTAGAAGAAATTCTAAGTAAACTATTTTATATTTTCCCAGCCTTTTACTACATGTAAAAACCTTCTGGCTTTGGAAGCACTGAGAAAGCTACGTACTGTTAGTAGGTCTTTTGCTTCAGAGACTCAAGTAATCCAAGTGTCAAGAGCCACAGTGCCAAGCAGAGTCTTTCCTGGCTTATCACGTTATCAAAATAGACTTCACACCATGTGGTAGAAACTGAACTCCTGATCTTCAACCCCAAATTCTTGTTTACTCTTTTCTCCCTCAAGTGAAAATGTAATCTTCCTCAACTTTTCCACCTTTCTCCTCTCCGCCCTTCCCTAGATATAGCCAATCAAGTTCAGTGCCATTGGCAGGATCTTCTTTTCCTTCTTGTGAGAGGTCAGCTGAAATTGCCTCATTGCTGGGAGTTCCATGTCCCTCAGCTCCTTGACTTAAGATATCCCCATCTCTCACCCGTGTAAAATACATTATTTTGCAAGCATCTTCATGGTGCATAGGTCTCAACATCAGTAATACTCTCATCTGTTGCTGCTTGCAGGAGAAACACAGATATTTGGCACTCTGCACAGAGCTACTTCTCAGCATGGCATGAAACTTTCAACTATCCCTATGTCTATCATATGGCAGTCGTCCAAGACTGCCCTCTCCTATGAAGCAAATTGATTAGAAATAATTAACAACTATGGTATTTCCTTTATATAAACCAGCTAGATTTTGCTGAGTTACTGCTTGACTTTAGTAGTAAGTCTTAACCCATGGCTTTCCTTCCTTGAACTCTATGATGACTATATGAAAAATTTTCAAGGAATTCACTGTGACTCATCTGCGTGTGAAGGGCCTAGCACATTATGTGGTGTTTATACAATAAAAATAAAAATTTCAATTAAACTGGATTTGGTGCTAAGAATGTAGCAGTAATTAAAAAATAAAAAGATTATCCTGCTATTTTCACAAATAAAAGATTTTATCATAGCCAGAACATTGAAATTATAAGATCGGGTTTAAAAATAAATCTAACTGTTGAAGTATGCAAGAGCATTCATTGAACATTCATACTGATTGATACAGGACATCATTAGACTGTTATTAAGATTAGTATGCAGGAAAGTCTATAGTTGCTAATAAATTTTAATTGATTTTAAAGACACATTGGATTTGTCTGTTTGCTTCATCATTTCTATGGCACTTTTCAATCACAGAATCACAGAATGGTTAAGGTTGGAAGGGCTCTCTAGAGATCATCTAGTTGAACTCCTCTGCTCCAGCAGGGACACCCAGAGCACGTGGCACAGGGTGGCATCCAGACGGGTTTGGAAGAGCTTCAGAGAAGGAGACTCCACAGCCTCTCTGGGCAGCCTGTTCCAGGGCTCTGTCACCCTCACAGTAAAGAAGTTCTTCCTCATACGGAGGTGGAACTTCCTATGTTTCAATTTGCACCCGTTACTCCTCGTCCTGTCACCAGCTACTACAGAGAAGAGCCTGGCCCCATCCTCTCTATAGTCACTTCTCAGGTACTTGAACATGTTAATCAAATGTACTCTCAGTCTTCTTTTCTCCAGATTAAACAGGCCCAGCTCGCTTAGTCTTTCCTCATATGGCAAATGCTTCAGTCCCTTAATCATCTTCATGACTCTGCTGGACCCTCTCTGGAAGCTCAATGTCCTTGTGCGGGGGAGCCCAGAACTGCACCCAGTACTCCAGGTGCAGCCTCACCAGAGCTGAGCAGAGGGGCAGGATCCCCTCCCTCGACCTGCTGGCGACGCTCCTCCTGATGCAGCCAGGATCCCTTTGGCCTTCTTGGCCACGAGGGCACACTGCTGCCTCATGGTTAATCTGTTGTCAACCAGGACTCCCAAATCCCTCTCTGTGGAGCTTTCCAGCAGGTCACCCCTGATCTGTACTGGTGTCTGGGGTTGTTCCTCCCCAGGTGCAGGACCCTGCATTTGTCCTTGTTGAACCTCATGAGGTTCCTCTCTGCCCAACTCTCCCTCCTGTCCAGGTCCCTCTGAATGGCAGCACAGCCCTAAGGAGTGTCTGCCACTCCTCCCAGTTTGGTGTCATCTACAAACTTGCTGAGGGTGCATTCTCTGTCCTCGTCCAAGTCATTGATGAACAAGTTGAAGAGCACTGGGCCCAGGACTGACCCTTGTAGTTCACCACTCGCCACAGACTTTCAACTAAACTCAGCCCTATTTATCACCAGCCTCTGGGCTCTGCCGTCCAGCCAGTCCTCAATCCACTTCACAGTCCACTCACCCAGTCCACACTTCCTAAGCTTTCCTATGGGGAGACCCATCCCATCCCGTCGAAAGCCTTGCTGAAGTCAGACAGACAACATCCGCAACTCTCCCATCATCCATCCAGCCAGTCACCTCATCATAGAAGGCTATTAGGTTCATCATACACGACTTCCCCTTGGTGAATCCATGCTGACTACTCCTGATCACCTTTTTTCCTTGACATATCTAGAGATAGTCTCTAGGATGAGCTGCTCCATCACCTGTCCAGGGACAGAGGTGAGGCTGGCTGGCCTGTAGTTTTCCAGCTCCTTCCTCTTGCCTTTTTTGAAGACTGGAGTGACGTTGGCAATAATATTCAATAATAATAATGAGCCTCCCTATTCTTGAAATATGAAAGTAGGTAACTTCATATTTCTTTTGCCATAGGAGGAAACAGTTTTGTCAAAAGATTTGCCCACAGTCACATAAGTCAGTGATTGTCACTAAAATCTGAGGATCCTTAATCCCTTACAGGTCTACCCTACAAACCCTGATACGGATGTCATTCAATATATTACAGTACAGTGTCCTTACACCTTTGTCAGCTGTAATATGGTATAGCAGTACAAAAGCAATCACTACCAGAAAAAGAAAGAGCTGAAGAAGTAGAAGAGGAATTAGGAAGAAGTAGAAACCTTTCCAATTTCATCAAGTGCATCTAACCTGACAAATTTTGCTTGGTAGATCTAGATAAGCAAAGGCAAGTTAAATAAAAACCTACTTTAGTTTGTGAGATATGTAGGATATAATCTGTTTTATTCTAATTGCCTAAACTACTACACTGGCCTTCATTCCTTTGCAGTGTTGAGTGAAAATGAAAGGTTCCATCTGTCACACAATAGATGACATATTAAAACAGAAGTTTGACTGAGCATGCAAACAATGTTAAAAATGAGAAGAACTTTAGTGAGTGAAAGCACAGAGGTTACAAGAAGGATTTATCTACTTCAGAAAATACTTTATTTCAACATAAAAATGAATACATGGAAACCGATTTCAATTATTTTAATTCAAATCATCAACCATCCACACATTTATTTAAAGTATTGTAAAGAAATAATTCATTACTTGTTTCCAGATATTTGGGTGCTTAAAAAATGCCTTTTAAAATTACTTTCCTATGACATATTTCTTATGAATTATTCATTAAATGTATGGGTAGACATTGTTTACAGCACACTCCCTGCCAAAGTGTGTTTTTCTCTAAATGTTTAAAAACTTTAGGGAACTCTGTATTGTGTATAATAATGTGCAATGGGTAACCTTAAAAATAAAGCATTTTTCTTGCTGCATTTTAGGAAGAACTGCAAGTCAACTTATTTAACACGAATCAACAAATACATTCAGAGATTATGTAGTAATTCCTATGCTCTTATGAGTAAAACAGAATTTCCACAGCATATGGTATTGGAAGCTATGCAGATTCATAGGAAAGCATTACCATGCCAACTGCATGTGATTAGTGAGGGGAGAGCTATGCTATCCAGTCCTGTGATCTTGCTTAATTTGTGGTGTCTGAATATAAGTATTTTCCCAAAGGGACTTCCACATTCCCTCTTCTTTGAGGATCATCATCTTTTAGAAAAACTCTGAAAATGTCTTTATGAACACCTGCCTTACTGCATATTGTTATAGTAACCTGTTCACTGAGGAGCTGAGCCCCTAGTGATGTAAAAATATCCACAGACACTAAGAAAATCTGAATGTTGCTGAAATCATCCTTCTGTAGCCACTGGGGATGGAAAATGAGTGGGTGACCCTGCTGGATGGGACCTGTGACCCATTCAAACCCTGAGAATATTTTGAAATGTTCCTAGTGTTTTAACACAGTTTGAGCTCATGCTAATGTCTGACTATGATGGCCTAGATCTCACTCTTCCAAAATAACCAAAAAGCACGCAAGTGCCTGTGCGTAGAGCATTTCATCATCCTTCAATACTGTGGGTAAGCAGTGTCTCTATACTGAAACAAGCACTTCACTGATTCAGTGTTGCTCCGTCAAGTTTTTAACTCCAGGAGTGATAATAATAATATGATTTGTGATACTGTGTGTAATGTCATCCTGCTATCTTCCTTCACTCTACACTAGCTAAATCTCCAGCACATTGCTGAACTGAACCTTGGAAAGCACAGAAATAGCCCAGCAGGGATCCTTCAGGACTCCTGCTGCCACCGCCCCTGGTGGTCCCCACGCAGCCCCTAACCCACGGCATGGGGCACCGCTGGATGGGAATGGATCTGGCAGCAGGCTCCTGCCAGAGTTGGAAGTTTGAGTGGAGTCCCTTACACTGATAGAAAGTGTGAAGCATTCATAAAATCAATCCATGTGTGGGTTTTGGAGTGTTTGTTTGTTTGTTTGTTTGTTTCTAGTTTTGAAACCCAACAAAACAGATTCTGACATTTCTGGGAAAACCATATCCAAGCATCTGGGTGTCTAATTTGTCATTGTTACAAACTGGGTAACTGGGTAGCAACTGGGTAACCTGGAAGCCACCCTATCCTGTCTGGAGCCAAAAAGAGGTGGCTTGCAGTTAATATTAGAGTGCTAGGGAATTTTTTTTTAACTTTGACAGAATATTTCTTGCATTCATCTTCAAGAAAGGAAGCCAAGAAATCTAGACCTGCTGTTGTGTAAAATTGTCAGTGAAAGATGAAAAAATGCAACTATAAATATCAGTATAACTTGCAACAAATTTATTGTAAAAGCACTACTTTTGTAAAAGGATATATGAGGAAATATACGAGATAATAGTGACAGCTTGCTTTTACTTTACTGTTAATTGATTTTAATCTTGCTCTTTTCTTCATGCTATCAATTGTTATCTGACTATGGCATTTCCTTCCCAATGTGAGGGAAGAGACTATATTCTCTTGAGAGAATGAGAGAGAGACTATATTCATGTCACTGATATTTGATAGCATCTCTATATTCTTGCCAATGCAGAATTAAGACTAGGATTCAAAATAGGAATAATTTGACTGAGACTTTATGATTCTTTTGAAAGAGAATTGGGATATATTTTTACTGCCCTTATAGAGTTACAGAGTTAAGATACTTATAGAGTATCTTAAAACAAAGAATTTTAGTGAATGGAGTGGGAGAAATATTCCATTTGTCTCATGGATGATATTCCTGTTTATGCATTCCAGTACAACCTTTACTTTCTTTTCAACAATATGATATTGGTGACTGCTGTTCAGTTTTTGATTATCTATCATATGCAGAAATTCTTTCCCATAGAAAATGCTACCTAACCAGTCCATTTTCATCCTGTATGTAGGCAAGTAATTATTCTTATCTAAGTTTTAAAATTTTAGAAGTATAACTACAGAACATTTCTTCAGTCTGTCAAGGTCTGTTTTGAATTCTATCCCAGTTTTCTAATGTGCTGTGCTATGTGAAAATGCAGCAAGCATATGCTCTGTGCAGTCATCCACATCATTAATAAATACAGTGAGCAGTGTGAACTCAGGTCATGTTTATGGTTAAACACTGATGCTGCCTTCCATTATGACCATGAACCTTTCCCTGCATATCCCTGTCAGTTTTCCTTCCTACATTTTAGTAGTCTCACCTGCATCAATTTCCTCTAGTTCGTGTATGATAATGTCGTGTCACATGATGTAACGTTAAAAGTCTTACAAAAGTGAAGATATTTATATTCATCTTCTGTCCACAATATGATTCACCCTTGACAAAGCCACTATGCCCATTACTTGCTTCTTCCTAATCATGATTTTTACCAATAGTTTGTCTGTTCTAATATGTTCTGGGAAGTAAACTCTTTTATTTTTAGTCTCTTTTGGAAGAGTTTGACTTTTTCCAATCTTCCTGATCAACACTTCATAAAGGTATTCTCATAGTAATAACCAATGATTTTGCCACTCATTTAGCATATTTAAATACATTAAAGGTGATTTCCACTAGGCTCAGCAACTTGGAAGAAAAATGAAGGACTATTAACTTGTCTTTCCTTTAAATAACCTAGATTCTTGTTCATTTCAGACAGCTTTTGATTCTGCCTTGCACAGGCAGGTGCTAAGAACTTGAGTCTTCTAGCCTCTTATGTTTGTTTATTTATTCATTTTGCTGTAAATGAATTTTCAGATGTTTTCTGGCTCTCTTTCGTGTTTGTTTCTAGTAATATCTCATCTCATGCTATGACCTTTCCGATACTAGTCATCCTGGGTAGCCAGACCCAAGAGTGGAGTATCCCCTCCTGGTTCACTTCCTTCCTCTCCCTAATGTCCTCATGATTCACCCAGGTTGTTTCTTGGCACACTGCCCACCCACCTGCCCTAGCCCTGGGGACATTTCCAGCCCTCCCTGGGGTCCAGGCCTGGGGGAGGCCCAGCAGGCTTGGCCCTGGCACCACCTGCATGTTGGAATATTCTGCATGTTTGCTCTGAGTATTTCCTTGGGGGTCAACACTTCTGAATTCCTACTCTCTGTTTCCAATAGGATCTTATTTACCAGTTCTTTAAGTTACCTTTTATAGTCCATTGTGTTTATTTTGCTTTCTCCCACTTCCTCTTCTGGAGAATCTTAAATGCTTTCATTTCCTCATCTGCCTCATATTTTTTACCTTCCACTGACATTTTCCAATGACTCTTCCCTACAGACTAGACTCGAAGTCAGATATACCTCTCATCTGGTTGTTTTTATCATTTTCTGTGTCACTGAATTGTCAAGTTTCCTCTCTGGGAAGCTTCTGGAGAGCCTTCTTTGCTCTGCTCCTTTCCCCGGGGATGCTTAGAGCATCCAGATTCCCTATTACTGTGAAGTCCTGCACCTTGGAGGCTTTAATTCCTCACAAAAAATGTCTTCTGCTTGATCCTTTGATGGTTAACATTTTCCAGAATAACACCTTTGCTCTCTTGCCTCATTATTATCAAGACTCAGGTCTATATTTTTTTTACATTCTGCCACTCAGCAACAGCTCTTCCTCCTTTTCCATGCCCGAAAAAAACCTAAACTGTTAAATATTCCAATCACATGAATATTCCCACCAGGTTTCTGTTATAGTTGACTCATAATTTTGATCATGTTTGAGGGCTTCCAGCTCTGCCAGAAATTTCTTGTGCTTTTTGCATTAGTACACTAGACAACTAATACGTTCAGAAATGTGGTCCGTTCTGTCCCGTTTTGTTCTTCCTACAATACCGTTCTCTGTTCTCTTATCTTTGTCCCTCATCCAAGTCAGCATTGCTTATACTTCTCTCACTTGTTTCAGCAGTTCAGCAAATCCCAAGATGCTCTTCTTTTGTGAGACGGATCATTTTTCTTCTCAGAAACTCCCCTGACATCCTCTAAACAATGTCAGATGGGCATGAAATTATTCTGAAGATGTGTCTCTTAAACATTAAAGAAAATTGTATTAACCTTTCTATATAAAACGGAGGTTTTGATATGGAAAGTTGTTTTGGTATTGCATCACTTCCCATTGCTACTTAAAGTTCCTCTTATATTGTTATTATTTCAGATACTTTCTAGGAATATTTTAATATCTTAGAATTAAGATCCATTCTGAGTTCATATCTCTAAAAGAGAGATAATTATTAGTAACTGTTCTTTGGAGTATATATCATTGCAACAGATCACTCATTCAATTGCCCACAGAGCTGTTTTACATAAACTTATTTTACTACCATATATAATGATTTTACTGTCTTTATCCATTTTGTTATCTTCACAGCACTTTAAACTCCCACCTTGTTCTCAGAGCTTTTTGCCATGACAACTCTGATACCTGCTAGACAGACATCATTTCAGATCAACCTAACAAAGTCAAATGCTTTTTCTCCAGGGATCTGGATTCAAATTAGAGTCATGGGGAGGTGTCCTGCATTTTGTTGTATGACACCCATTTTTCCTGTATGTCATTATTTTTTTTTCTATTCTTTTTAAAGTTCTTTTTCTTTCATTCTAGCATAAGTGACTCTTATCAGACTTTGACATGATAAATGTATTCTCAAACCTCTAGTTGTATTGTCTGAAATACCATTGGATCACAGCATTTACTAACTTATTTGAGACTACCATGTTTTATTATTATAATATTATGCATATGTATGGCCTGATTCTTTTGTGCTGCCTACAAAGGCAGAAGAATCAGACTTATTTTTAGTCTATTTTTTTTACAGAGGACTTCATAGCGCTTTGTTGCAGGTGCATAATACAGGCCTATAGCAAATGCAGTTTCCTAAAAGGGAAAAAAAATATCTTTTTGCCTCAGCCTAGGCACTGAATTGCTATTCAGCAGAAAGAAATAGATTTTTCATCTAATGTAGGAGATTATCTGAATAATCATTTAAATCAAGCACTGACATCTGTATGTGCTTTACTTGGCTTGTTTTTAATCAACAAACAGCCTATGATTTTGCAGTAAGTACACTGTTTATGTGCCAAGAAATTACAGGACATTTTAAGTCTTGGGTCTGGGTTGGTTAGTGCGTTAATACAAGCACATCTAAGGTGTATGCCTCATGCCTGAACAGATACAAAGAATGCTTATTTTGGCTGATAGAAGTATGCCCTGGAATGTGCTATTATTTCACTTAGAACAGCTTGTTGAAAAAAAGAGAAAAGTTTCTAAATGTCAGTTTGTCTACTTTAGGAGTTATTAACTCACCAAGAATTTCAAAGCAGAATAGTACTTAAAATATTGTAAGAAAATATGCATAATGCATTCAAAAAGAAAATCCAGGAAAAAAAAAAGAAAGATAGGAGGAGAGATTTACTGCAGAGTTATTGTTTGTTCTTAATTACAGTGAGCTCACTGGAGCTACTCTTCTTTTAATCTGGTGTCAGCAGCTCAGCTTTCCCTTTCATGGACAGCCCTGCAAGGCAAGGGCTGCTCCAGGTGCTAAGGACTGGCTGCAGAAGGGCAGGAGCCAGTTTGCATGACTTGCCCTTGGGTCACTGACTGTAACGGAGCATAGAAATGTTTCCTGATCATGAGCACGCTGCACATTTGAAACTCTCCCATATCCATCTTTTTTTTTCCCTCCTTTCTTATGGGTTGTTTTTTTCTTTTGCTATCCTTTTCCCCTTCTTTCCATCCCAGAGCAGGGCCTGAGCAGGACAAGTGGTAGATGTTTGTCCCATTCTGTGCTGATCATCACACAAACAGCAGAACTTGAAAGAAAGTCCGCTGGCATTAGCAGGGCTTTGAGTAAATGGCATGCTTGAGGAGATACAAACATAGTGGAGGCCTTCGCAGCAAAGCTGGCTTAATACGGTGCTTGGGCTCTTTAGACGCTTGGTCAGCTGAGCGGAGCAGCACGCGACTAGCAGCACTGGAAAGGTCAGATTTGTACCGTGACCATCAGTAGTTTGTGCTCTTGTGGAAGGAACTGCAAAATGAGAGAGGACAAATCATGATCAGCTGCTTTGCAGGACAGTTTTTGGGGGGTTCTAAGAAAAAGGCCATTTATAGGCAGCACTTTGTGGATGTGACTGTGATACTGTACTGATAAAGTCATGTATGCAGATCCTATAAACAAGCTGCAGAAGAGGGGAAATAGATACAGCCGGATTTCCTGTTTAAAGATGAAATACATTTGTTTCTTAAATTCACATTCACAGCTCTTGATTGAATAGATTTTGCTTCTCTCTTCCCTGACTTCAGACACATCAGGTATTATTGGCTGCTAGATGTAGGATGCTGGGCTAGGTATGGCAATTCTTTGATTCCCAAGAGAATGTTCTTCTGGGGATACTACTGTTTGACTGAATTCAAAGAAGTTTTTGAACTGAACTGATAAAGAAAATTGGCATAGAGCACGCAGTAACTCATTCTGTTAAGGATCTGGCATGGCATTCAAGGAAAACCAATTATGATTTATGTCAATACAGCACAGATAATTTCCTATTGATTGACTGCCAGATCCTTGATAAAATAATGAGTTAGGCCTGATGCCAGTCATTCTTGGGCACTGGCAGACCAGTGTTTCTATTTCACATGCCCTTGACAAGGCTTCTCTTGAAAATTTGTAAGTAATGCGAGTTTATAAATTCTCTTCAAGTATGCAAACTCAAGCAAACATAAACAGTGATTCTCTATGCTAGTGTTTTTTTTTTTTTTAATATGTGCTTTTATCTAGTCTTTGGCTAAAGGCCTGACAAAAGTGCATTCATTAGTTAAAACAAAACAAGGAAGTGGCTCTGTTTGCTAGGGATTACTCTTCGGAGATTAATGAAAGTTCTAATTTTCCTCTTTCTAGAGGAAAATAATTTAGATGTTCGATCTTGAGGTACCTGGAAGTAAATGGTACATGCAGAGATTAAGCTGGGGTATTTACAAGCTTTCTGTTGCTGTAGTCCCAACCAGTGCTAAACTTTGATGCTTCCCATTTAAGTATGTGCTGATTATCCAAGCCTAGCTCCATGGACAGGACTGAGTTTTCCTACCCTAAGGAGCAGCAGACGGGGGCTTTCTACAACTGAACTGTCCGTGCTCTGGGACATGTCGTGCTCCAGTGCAGGGGCAGCCACTGCTGCTGCTCGAGGTATCATCCTGTCCCAGGACAGGTTGCCATCCCCAGCAACCAGTTTCTCACTTGCAAGTACCTCTGACTTTAGCAATCATCTGTCTCAGGCAACTACTTCTCTATCTATGCCCAGTTATGTACACATACTCTTCCATGAGTGTTGCCTATCTAACTATCCCTAGAGCTCCATAATCTTGTGATTCTCCCAAAGAAAAAATTAGCTCCGAGGTGAATCCTAGAAACTTTGTTTGAAGGCAGCCTCTACTTTCCCTTCAGAGGAAGCTATGAACCAGTCTGGTGAGGTTCGTGTGAAGGCTCACAGCCTCCAGGGATGTTTGAGGAGGAATGTAAAAGAAACAAAGACTCGACATGGTAAAAAAGGCAACCTATGATTTAAAAGGGAAAGTAAAGAGATGTCATCTGGGGAGCATTATTCGCAGGAATGAAATAAACCTCACCTAGTCTGGTACTTGTCAGATGATGGATAAAGTGGACCAGTTTAAACTGGAAGGGACAGGTTAAGCATAGGGAAGGCAAAGTGTGCAAAAATCGCTTTTTCTAAAAAAATCATTGTAACTATTCCATTAGGTTAATAAGTACTGCACTTACTGGAGAAGTTTCTTTTGGGGATAGCTTCAATCAAAACTAGTTCCCCAGACAGAATAATATTGGAAGCGACATTTATAACCACGTTTAATTATGAGTGGACGTCTCAGAGTATTTAGAAGTAGGTGCGCTGGAGGAGTTGTTCTGGAAGAGAGCCTTGAAAGGAGTTCACTTCTACTGCAATGAGGTCTAGAAACACTGCTTATCCTGTGGCTGTGACAAAAATGAATGGGAGAGTCCATATAACAAACCCCACCCTGCCTGGCCTTTGCTTACACACCCAGGAACAGGCTCGTTAGATGTCCTGGCTCCTAACCGGACTTTCCTGTGATACTTATCCCTTTTTGGCCTTGGCAGTAGGGGTGAGAACTGACTGTGCCAATAGTCAGCGAGAGCAAGGCTTAGTCCTAAAGCAGCACTAATGCCTGCCAGAGTTTTAGCCCCTAGCAGCTTGAAGCCCCGTGAAACTGTGTGCTCTGTCCGTCAGCTGGTGGAATGTGAGCCTGTAAATTCACATACAAATCCCAGGAATGGCCATTTCTTCACTGACGCATAAAACAATGAAGAGGGGTCAGGAAGACCAGGAAGTGTGCTGTAAGTCTCCTGTGTACAGAGATTTCTGATAGACCCCGTTTTTCACTCCAGCAGCATTTTGTATGTGTTCATTGTCACTTAAGCAAACTCTCTGGGTGCTCCCCTTGCATGATAATTTTTTTCTGAGAACTGAGAGATATTGATTTTTTTACTTCATTGAGGTTTCCACAGAGGTTATGACATTTAATGCTCAGTTTTAGCTGCTCATTCCTATGCTGAGTTGAGGTAGAATGTGGTTTTGCAAAATAGGCTCTCATTGTAGCACCTTAGCAGCTCTAGACAACGGTCTGTTTTATGCAGGATTGTCCAAACACAATAAGTTTGGGGAAGAATAAAGCATTTCAATTTCTCCACACAGATTGCCATACACAGACCGTATTGTTGCTCTAGAATGAGATATTCTGTCCTCTGTCCCTAATGCCTTTCAAGCAATTCCACAGAAATGACCTGAGCTGGATGATAAGCTTTATTTCCCGCTTTGGTAGGCCGGCATAGTCAGATTCTGCTGAAGCAAGGAGCAGGTCTGTTTCCTTGGATGAACGGCAGTTTGATGACTGACAAGGACATGATTTCACCCAATGGCACCGTGTCTGCACTGTGGCACCGCTCCTTCTGAAGTGGCAACCAACTCCATTTGCTGTTGAAATACACAAGAAAGGAGTCTTCGAGATACTCACAGATTGTCCAATAAATAATTCTGTATTTTAAATGTGGCACGATGCCACACTGCATTGGTGCAAGGTCCACTAGAGGCCACAAATCACCAAGACAAGTTGAAACTTTTTGGAGATGAATCAGACTCTGTGTGGAGGTACAGCTGGCTCCCAAAATTCAGAAAACAAGAACCAGTTGCATCGCACCATTTCCATCTCTCAGGTGCTGGAGAGAATCAAGCTCAATTACCTCAGCTGATGTCATGTGGATATAAGAATTCTGGAAACTGGCATTAAAAAGCAGTGAACATATGTCTGTTTTGCATTTTTAAATTTTAAATAATTCATAGAGAAATATTTCTGTTTTGATTTTTTAAACACTGTGTGTTTATCAACAGCCTCATTTTATTCAGGCACACTCCATAGGTGCTCTGTGACCACTTAGGCAGTCTAGTGTGAAAGCCAAGCAGTTTGTGAGATGGCCAATTTTTCTCCCATTTTAGTAGGGTGAATATCTAGCTCAGTTCTCCATTGCCAATTCATACAGCGAGAATTACAATTCACTAAATGGATGAATAGCCAGCTCATTACAAAGTAGTTATTCCATAATTTTGTTCAGGCTGACAGCAAAATCCATTCAAAGGATCCAAGTGATGGCACCCTTGTATGCAAGCATCTGTACCACCACAAGCTCTTTGTTTCGATTAGTTACTGGAGTATTTGAAACCCAAACTATTACATTCTTTTTGAAGAATAATTCAGGTAGTGTTAAAATATCTTGAAAGTGTATTCATTCATAGGTCCTGTAAAAGCAAAACAGGGTAGCATTCTGAATCAAAAATAGAACACTGGTGTATGACTGTCTCCTTACACTACGTCATAAATTGAAAAAGTGAGGTTGGTTTTGATATTGTTTATATACTTTAAAGAACTAAATAAATAAATATCATAAATTATTGCCTAAGACATCAAGTTTTAGATCAGGTCAAATAGTTAAACTTTCTCTCTCCCTTCCCTCCATCTTCCCCATTTTTATTCTGTTTTCTAGGATTGCCTTAATGATTAATAACGAATCTGATTCATTCTTGGTGGCTGCTAATGAAATTCCTTGTAAATTTTTCAGTAGATAAGAAATGAGATGTTTTTGTACTCATGAAAAACAAATAAGCAAAATACCTCATTATTTACTCCACTTCTTTATTCCTTATAGGACCTGTGCTACATCTCTGTTCTTGCTACCCATTACTTCCTTACTTCTCCCTCATTAGTTGTTATCTTCTTTGATTCTAATGGAAATTCACTTGTCTAAAAAAGTTTGAGGCATTAATGTTGTAAAGACTCTTGTCTTTTTTTCTTTCTTTTTTTTTCTTTTTTTTTCCCATATGACTTGTCTAAACTAATGCGGAGTGAATATTATAGATACCTGTCTCTGCAAGTGTAACAGGTACAAATGTTTTATTCCAGTGCCTAATCTGATGATGAAGCCAGACCACTGTATATGAACTTTAGGATTGTTTGAGTAAATATGGCCAGGACAGATCCTGAACAAGGTGATAAAAATGTTACAGAAGGTAAAAAAGTGCAATGGTAGTTTTGACTGTCATTTCAAGATCATTGCCTGTTGTTCATTTGCTTATATTTTGCAAAATATATTTTTAAATGTCCCAGACAATGCAACTTCTACCTCATCCCTTGGGAAGCTCTTCCAGAAACTAATACTTCTCACCATCTGGAAGGGTTTTTTGTGATATTCTCATAATTTTTTCCTTTGTTAATACCTTTCTCATTATAATTGCCTATTAAATCATTTCTAAAATTATAGTTTCTCTGCAGATTATTGGAATCATTAGAATAAATTGAACAATTATACCTTCTGTATGGAATTCTATAGGATGATTAACTTCCCCGTTCTAGCAAATATAGGTAGCTCTGTGCTTTGTTCAGCAGTCCAGATCTGAAATCTTCAGCAGATATGAAAGAAAAAATCACCTTCTGTAAAGTTATATAGAACTTTACCACAAGGTCCCTATCTGCCATGTGATAGTCTTTTTCATATAAATTATACTTAGAACTCTGTGTTATTTCCTTAGGAGAAACTGGTATTTTGGCTAATGCTTTTAGAAACCATAAACAGTTGGGATTACTAATTGTTATGTGCTCATGATATTAGTGCTGAAGATCTTGGGAAAAAAATCTCATTAATGAAAGTATCTCCATCGTAATTAACTTCCACATTTTATATGTCAGGACATGAACTAAGCAATGCAGACTGTTCTAACCATGGCTGATGGAAGCTGCTCCCAGGTACTGCCTGTTCTGCTGGCTCTTGACGTGCTGTTCCTCTCTCCCTAGAACAGCTGAACAAGACTTATGTGCCTCTTCCCTGGCCACATTGCTTCACAGACCAGACTATAAACATATACTGACACCGAGTCCTCAGGCTGGAGCTGGAATTAAAGGTGCGATATGAGTCTTATTGCAGAGGTCAACTCATGAGCACTCGATGGGCTGTTGCTTACATGAGGCTGAGTTCTCTGGAGTATGTGGCTTGGGGAATTGCATGATTGCCTTCATTATTAAACCCCATCTGACCTTTCCCAGAGAAGATGGAATTACAGTGTCATTAAACAGGCTCTTACAGTAGATAAACTGAAAAAAATGATTGAAGGAATGTGTATTTTGTACAAATATAAAAGTAGAAAAGTGAATGAGCTACTCAACACTGTATTGCCGAACACTCACTGACCAGTATCTCAGCTTGATGAATGCTGACTGCTGATGCCTATCAATTTGTAATATAATAATATTGTATAATATGTAATAATATTGTATAATATGTAATATAATAATATGTTATATAAAAAGCGGGAAAAGGAAATTTTGAGTGCTACAGTTTGATAGATCCTTTAAGGAACTGAAATGTCGAATTGACAAAAACAGGCAAATCTTAATTGACAACCACCAGTGCTCATTGCCAGAAAAGTTAGTGGAAAGAAACTGGGGAAAATACAAATTATCCAGAAAAAAAAGTTGAACCTAATATGTGAATTAATTTTTTGAAACTCTAAATAGAAGAGGAAGAAGAAAAAGATGGTTAGTTTGCCCTGGCTGTAATCCCAAAGAATGAAGTGAACAGATTTGCTGGAGAACATTATCATTTACCTTCAAGACATGAGATATGGCAGAAGTATGCAGGATTTTAGCAAATTGGACGGTCTGTTGCATTTTGGCAAAGTCATCTGGACTCTGTGAATACAAAGATGTGCACATTAGGGCATCTTTGCACATGTCTTTTTGGGAAATGCTGCTTGCACCCGTGCTTAGGAATAGTGTAGCATGAGGGCATGCCAGTTAGTGCATGCTGTATTCTGAACTCATTCTTGGTGACAAAAGTCAGGGAGAGAAATGAAGGGGATGCATCAGGACTTTGAATGAGAGATGGAAAGGAGAGTAACACAGAATTACAGAACAACCGAGACTGGGAGGGACTTTAGAGATCATCTAGTCCAACCCACCTCCTCAAGCAGGATCACCTAGAGCAGACTGGCCAGGACTGTGTGCAGATGGCTTCTCAATGCCTGGAAGGATGAAGATGCCGAAACCTCCCCAGGCAACCTGTTTCAGTGTTCAGTCACCTTCACAGTAAAGAACTTCCTCAAACTCACCTCGGATTTCCTCTGTTTCGGTTTGTGGTTGTTGCCTCCTTCCCTGGCACTGGGCACCACTGAGAAGAGTCCGACCTCATTCATTCTCCAGCTTCCCTTCAGGCATTTATATGCGTTAATAAATCCCCCCCTAAAACTTCTCTTCTTCAGGCTAAACAGACTAAACTACAGGCTAAACTAATATCTGCCTCATCTTCCTGTTCGCTACTTTTCCTAAGTTTTAAAATGGTTTGTTTTTTTCACTTTCTCTGGTAACACAAATCTTTTGATAGGGTGAAACACCCATTTTTTCAAAGGAAAACAACTTTTTACCCAGTAGCACAGCAGTAATTTTCTGTTGTTCATGTTCATAGTAGTACAGAGACTTTTCTGCCTTTCACTGGTGCAAATCAGGAGCTGCTCCATCACGACTAGTACCCAAATATAGCACAAGGCTACTTGGGCGCAGAATCTCACATGCTGTGTTGATTTGGAGATTGGCTGCAGAGACTTGTGATTTAGAAGCTGTTGTTCAAAAGGGCTTGAAGTAAACATGAAGAATGTCTGTTCCAAAACCAAGGATTGTTATACCTGAGAGAAATGATGATATTTGATGGTGCTAAATCAGAGGCCGGAAAAAGTAGCTGAATTAAAAAATGTCCAGTTCTATGAGCAAAATTGCAGCATGCTCATGAAAAGTTAAATTATTCGGTACATTTCTCCACAAACTGTCCACTGAGACATAAAATAGACAAAAGTTATTACCAAAGGTGATGATAGACTGGCGGTGGGCTGAATTGCAGGAAATTTTTTTAAAACCCAATATGATGTTTATTACAATACCAAGTACTCAATATTCTGGTGCCAGGTTACCACTAAAAATGTCAACATGTCTCACAGGTTGACTCAGGAGATTTTTTGACCACAATTAATTGAGAATATTGAAATTTGACACTTTGCATCATGGATCTGCATCTCATTGCAGCAAAACAATTTTCTCTAAATATTATCTCAGAAAAAGCAACTGAGATAAGTTGTTTTAAGATACATTGTCTGGTTGGTTAAACAAATTGTTCTTTACTTGATTGAATCACCTGTTTTATTGTGCACTTTGTTTCTAAAGGATCCCCCATCAACAGGAGATGTCTTATGTCCAAGGCAGGGGACATCAGGAGATGTACATTTGTTTCTCTGTTTAATTGAGCCATTCAGTTAAATTCAGAAAGATGAACCAAGCCGTGCGAATAGCATAAAGTCTGATGGAGGGGACAGTCAGGATGCTGCTTTCCTGTGTCAGTGGGGACACGTCAGTTTTAAAAGAACAAGCATTTCACAAGAAAGGCGTAAACTTCCCAGCTTTAAAGACCTAGAAATGCTCTGTCTTTTGGATGTTGAACGGCTTGAGGAGGCAGTGATGTCAAATTCAAATTCGTGGTGTTTGTGAATGCTGTTTGTGACTGTAGCCATGTGCAGATCCATGCGCACTGCTCTGTAGTAGTGGCAGTTTTGAATGGGGCAGAGCAGTAACATGTCTTCAGCTCATGGCAGCTACATTCAGTGGGAGCCGATTCTTCCATCTTTTCTTTTTTTTTTTTTTTCCTAAGAAGGTGATGGGGGAGACATAAAACTCATTGGAAAGTTTTATTTTCTGAACAAGAGAAGCAGCAGAGACTGATTTCAGAAAGAATTCCTTCCTTGTAGTTAAGGAGCTCCCATGTGGTTACTACACAGGCTAAGGATGCTGTAAGAGTTCCTTGGCTCCCAAATGTTGACTGAGCCAGAGTTTACAGGTGTAATGAACTTTTTTTTCTTTAAATCTTAATTTATCTTTAGTGCTCCTTTGGAGGAGAAATGCAAATACAAAACTCCTTTGTGAGACCTGAAATGGTATTTTATTGTTGTCTTGTCCTAAGGAGAAAAAGCCACAGCTGCATATCCAGGGAAGCTATATATATATATAGCTATCAAGAGGTAGCTGAGACCAGAAGTGTGGGATTATGCTGCTTGAGAAGGGTTTTGAAGCTGAAAAGTCTGTATGTGTGTATGAGCCAGAGGTGGGAACAATAGTTAGTCATTGGTAGGTTCCTAGAGGCTTTGGTTTCATTACCTGAAGCTAACCAGATGAAAAAATATGTAATTTTCCCTTAAAGCAGATCATTCCATAATTATTCCATAATGATTCTCTATCCAGTATGCGCCCCTGCCCATGGTAGGAACTGCACTGGCCATTGTGTCTATTCCTCTATTCCAGGTAATGCATTTCCTCTAGTCTTTCCAACCTTTTCTTCTGGTGGCTTAATTCTCCAGAGGAAATTTTTGTATATGACAAATAAGTTGAACATAGGTAGATACTGAGAGAGAGTTTGTTTAACATTATTTATACTGTTCACACACTTTTGCTGTCTACTACTAATAGGTAGTGAGCACAATCCCTGAGAGGCTGTACTTGCGCAAATGCTTGAATAATTCTGCTTTCTCAGTGCCAAAAAATGCTCCAAAAGGGAAAAACGCGATCCATTTAGAGGAAAAAAAATGTCTCATGTAGAAAGATGAGCTCCTTGAACCCTTTCCAGAATTAAGAAAATGCAGGAGATCCTAAACACGGAAAACAAATGTCTTCCTTTGCAAATGTATTGCTTCCGAAGACCTGTAAATTTGATTACAAGCACAGGCACATGCATGCATGAACACACACAAACTCACACATATACACAAGCACACAAGCATTTCACCTGTAGAAGCAGCCAACTTCCAATGAAGATATGGGTGAAAGTCATTAATAAGAGTCAAAAGGTCCATGCTTTTTGCTGGGACTGACAAAGTGCCCCTTTGCAAATTGCTGCCAGAGTAAAGCTGAGCCTGGAGCACAAGGCCAAACCAGGGTATGTCCCTGGATGTGTCCTGCCTATGTATCTGTGGGCAGAGAAATCCAAGATCAGATCTAGTAGAAACAAACTTCTCTAGTTGTTCTTCAATATTTTAATGCTTTTTTCCTATTTTCATACTCTGAAAATGACCCTAATGTATTGAGCTGTTGTTGAAGGATCATTTAGGGACTCTGGTTTTATCTGCTGCAGAATTTGGTCCCTTAAGCTTAGCAGTCACTATATCTTCCTCCATCCTATTGGACAAGCCATTACAGCCCTGTACTTTCAGATTTTTCATTTAAACTTGCTTAGAGCTCTATTAACATACTTCAGAAACCGTTGTCCATATACTTATGTAGCATCACAAAACAGAATTAAAGACATATCAGGAGAAAAATAATTGCATTTTATTCTCTGATAGTTCATGACACTTTGCATGCTATAGAAAAAGCACGGAGCTAATGGCACTTGCTTTTGCATCTCCAGTACAAGATTTTTTGAAAGCTAAGGCTTTCCAAATGTGTGTTGATGTTATGATACAACACTGAGGGCAGTTGGCAACATGGTCTCTGCTTAAAAAAATGGCAAGAACGTGAGCAGCCAACAAACACGTAAACAGTGCTATCAGAGTATTTTGAAAACTCGTCTCCAGTTGTCCTTTTGGATCAGTTACAGAGGGAGTTATGCAAGACTTCTGCTTAATGACAGATGAAAAGGTAAGAAAGAGAAGTAGTTTTGCCTAGCTGAAAGTCTTAATTCTCAAAATCTTTGTTTTAAAATAGCTGTTACTGCTTGAGGAACAGCCTCCCATCACATGAAACTTGGGACGCAGCTCCTGAAATAACTGCTACAGTGCAGAATAGATATTTTCCTGCTCTCCAGCTACACAAACTGCTAATGGGTAATTGGGATGCAGGATAAATGCTAAAATCGAGCACCATTACATTGAATGACACTCTATAAAATAACATCTGTCTGCGTGTAACACAGGTTTAATTCCCAGCACACCGTCAGGTTATAATGAGAAGAGTAAGCACGGAATATAGGAAGGAAAAAAAAAAAGAATGAAGAACGAATTGTTTTTCTGATAAGAGTTCAAGTAGCAAAAGGCAAGCTTATTATCTTTCTGTAGATTGGAATGTATTTTCATTTTTTAAAGTGCATTTGTATATCTATCCTTCTTTTCCTTTATGGTTCTAAGTAGGTCTTATATTTGTGTGTGTGTGTGTGTGCGTATATATATATATATATGTATATATACACAACATATTTGTGTATATATACATATATATATAAATGACATTGGATGAGAGTCTGAAATACTACTGCAATGGGCATTAAAGTCAGTGTAAAGATTCCCACTGCATTTAAAGCTGGAACCAAGTGGAACCAAGTTGAGACAGGGCCAGGCTCCAAATTCTGGTATTTTGTTGTTGTTGTTTTATAATTTTGTTATTTTGTTGTTGTTGTTTTATAATTTTGGTCTGGATTATAGAACTATTATACTTTTTGTGCTTTTTTGCTACCCTGGGCCCATACTTTCGTCCTAAAGGCTCCTTAAAAGTTCTTCATATTAATGGGACCACTTATAAAGCAAAAACAATAACTTTTGTGTGTCCCATATTAAACTCTTAATGTGTTTAGGGATGATGTCACTAACCTGCTTTTTTTGAAATGATCTCAGGCAAACCTCGCCTCTGTTGTGTGAAATACCAGCTTTTCCAAATCACTGTCCAAGGCAATATTTTCAGAGATGGGGTTTTAGGACTCAACAGCTGAAGCTACAGAGCTGATGAACCAGTGATGGAAATTTTTATCTAATTTTAGATGCCTGACTGCCAGACAATTTTCAATGTCAAAGTATAGCCTCGGGTTTTTCTTTTTTCTTGATTTCAGTTGACATAACATAGTATCCTAAGAATGCCGGTACATGTCCATATTAATAATCGTCATTTTTTCTTCCACTGGATATGTGGAATGACAAGAAAATAATAATATCCGAATAAAGCCCCATGCAAACTATTTTTATTTTTCTAAGATGTGGTTCAATAACTAGAGTGGAATTATCTGAAGAATTAATATAACATTGTAATGTACAACAAAGAATGGGATCACCTGTAGCATGCCCAAATAACACATTTGAAGTATATCTAACAATACAGTTGCATATGTATTCAGATTTATCACAAAGTTATATTTTTGGCATATGTAATAGATGGATATATTGATATGTGCTTAGTAGTTTAAAGGATTAAAAAACATTTTGGCACTGCGGATTAGTTTACTGTTGGAGAAAGTTCATTACACCGATCCATTATATTAACCCTGACTCATTTGATGCAGACTATTTAACAGTCTCTGCATATCTATACTGGGGAAGGTAAATGTACTTTGTCAGGTAGCGTGTATCTACAAGTCAAAAATGGTTTGTGAAAATGTGTTTGCAAGGAGGGATTCCAGGATCAGTGACCCAAACGCTCTCCTCTGGCTTCCTCACGCACACGTACTACACAGCGACTCCTAATGTGGTGATCGCTTGGTATTTTCTCTGCGGGGTTCCTACTCATTCCAGGCTCAGATGCGTTTTAAGGAATACACTAATGTAATGGTAAAGTAGTGCTTGAACATCACCCACTTGGTAGGCAAGAGGGGACTTTTTGAAGCTTTACAGAGTGCATGGGCATGGATCTTCACTATCTGTGTAATTTCTTTTTTTGGGAGTGTGCAAAAATCACAAGTAGCCAAATAAGATTTTACCCTCTCATTTTTATTCTCTGACATAAATTTTTCTGGCAATTTGGCAGCACTGAAGCCATTGCATGTGGTTGCCCATATCGGCTATGAAGTTGCAAAGATATCAAGAGGAAGCTTTTTTGAACTGAGCTTTCCAAACTGTTCTTTCATGTGTAAACTGGTGGAGTGATTTTTGTTGTTCAGCCATGAATATTATGGCTCAGCCATTAAATGATTCTCCCTGAGCCAAACTTAGGTACTCAGTTTGTGGAAATTAGTATGAAGAGTATATAATACAGTGACTGAAAGACTACAGTGACTGCTAATATTTCATTCCAAGCAATATGGGTCCTATCAATTTCTGATATTTCTGAGTTCTCAGAGGTTTTTAAAACTCTGTTTGTGATGATGGGTTTTCCAAGCTATCTCCCATTGTTGTGCAGACCACTACATGAGAAATAAGAATATTTCCATCAGGTCACATTAATGTACACCTTTCAAATCGCTCTTTAAAAAAATAAATATTCAGCAGTAATGAGTCCTTCAGTTATTTCTAATGTGATTCTGCTGTCTCTTTTGAATTGTAAAAGATGTTTATTTTCATATTTTCAGTTTATAAACATCATATTTTATAATCTGTTTGCTCAGATTCCTACTGCACATGACTATTTTTCCTCCATGTTTTACAAAGTAAAATCCTTTTATTGAAGGCTGTATGCTTTGCTTTTCATTATCTTCAACTTACTTTTTCCACCTTCATTATGTTATTTCTGGGGAAAATAAAACTCACTTTATTTCATCTATTCACAGATAGATTGCTACTAGAAAAAAAAATAGAAAAGCATCAGGAGACATTTGGATTTTTATCCAGCGACTGTTTAATTGCTAATGTTTAAGCATTAAAGCTTAATGTTTAAGCAATATCCTGGAGAAAGAATAGAGATAAAATTTGAAAATCCAAACTAGACCATTGTCTGGATCCAACTACTTTCAGAGTTGCAGGCTTTTGGGATACTAAGGGAAAAAGAAAAGGAGAGGAGAGAGGAGAGGAGAGGAGAGGAGAGGAGAGGAGAGGAGAGGAGAGGAGAGGAGAGGAGAAAAAGGTCAGTTTCACAGATGACAAGAAAGTAAACAGCAAATTTAACAATATTTCTGAAGAGGAGTGCCTGGTTGCTAGATTAGGTCTTAAGTAGATAGGTCTCTAAGACTAATTTATCTACAGTACAGAAACAGAGGTTGTGAGGCTCCAGTTAATATTTAGAATACCCCGAGGGAACAATGTGTCTTTTAGACAGAAGCAGAATTATATCAATGTGAAGATGTTTCTCATAGTGGTGGGAAATGACCAGGGTGATTCCCTTGGGCCTTGGTAGCAGAGCTCTGGGAGGCTGGGGAGTGCAGAGCAGAGGGTAGGTGGTGTGAAGCCTCTCTAGGTGGTGTGAAGCCTCTCGATATTTTCTTCTAAGGTATCGTGTCTGTTTCTGCGTGCCAGAGGGAGGGGGTTTTTCTGTCTGAGTACACTGCAGAAGATGTGCTGCAGCTTGAAGACACAAAGGGGAACCAGAAAGGAAATAAAATATGACTTAATTACTGGGAGGCTCAAAGCAGGGGCTGGGTTACTCTGAGGCTCAGCGAAAAGTAAATAAATGAGGGTTCAGAGATCATGCAGTGGGCACCACATAAAGATCAGGGAGATGAGCAGCATTTCAATGAGATTTTAGGAATTAGGACCCTCTCTATCCTGCCATGGGTACTAGAAAGAGCAGAGTCCTGTCCTGTCTCATTTATTAGACTCTTCATATAATCTTTAAGGGAAAGATGGTTGTACCCTTTTCACAAATTTGTGATGATTGAAAAAAATATTTACAATACATTTAGGTTTTACTTTTTACTGCAGAAATGTCAGCAATGCCAAGCCTAGTTTTCCTTGTTTGCAAGGGAACTTTGTAATCATGAAGTCCAGCACTGAACTGGACTTTCTTTCCAAAACTGCACTTGAAAGATCAGTGTGTTTTGAAACTTAAATAGTTCCCCTCCAGCCTTTTAATGTCCTGTATGTTAAAAGACTACTAACAAAACCCAAAGCTTTCTGAAACCAGCATTTCCCATCTCAAATTTCTCTTCTTAAGGAACTTAAGAAAAAACTTTTTGACAGTGAGGGTGACAGAGCACTAGAACAGGCTGCTCAGAGAGGTTGTGGAGTCTCCTTCTCTGGAGATCTTCAAGACCCGCTTGGATGCAGCCCTGTGCC
>JAWLRI010001063.1:3303728-3343549 GCA_034781795.1 Crypturellus tataupa
GCGTGTGCAGGGGGGTTGGACTAGATGACCTCTAGAGGTCCCTTCCAACCTTAGGCATTCTGTGATTCTATGGTTCTGCAAATCAGCTATCATATCATCGTCACTTCTGATTTTCAAGTAGAAACTAAGACTTTCAGGGTAGACTGGGAATTAATTACTAAGAGGATGAACAAATGAAAAATCTTTTTGCTTCTGTTGGGGGGTTAGTGCTTTCTTTCATTGGAAATAAAGCAGCACAGATTCACAGTGTCCATTTTTATCCCCAAATGAAATTCTCCCTTAGTTATGAAATTGTCCAGATTTGTCAGTCACATTTGAAGGTTTCTTTCCTCATCTTATTTTAGATAATGCCTTCATTTAACTTGGGTTTTGAGAATAATCTCATTTCTTTTTAAGGCAGATAAGATAGTTTGCTGCCCGCGAGGCTGGATTTGTTTTCTTGGTCATAATATTTCAACGTAATTTTGCTTAGTAGATAATTTGTCTTTGTGGTATCAAATCTATCTTTTCCCGATTGGCTGTTTTATAAACCCCTCACTTTGATTTCAGCTAGTATGCTTCTCGGTCATTCTCAGCTTATTGCTTTTTTAAACCAATACATAACTGCAAGCTGAGAAACTCAAAGGCTCCCAGAGTTCCCCAGCCATAACTCCTCCTTGGTAATTAATTAGATTTTATTAATGTCCGTCATTAATCGGCTTACCATAAACTCACCCTTTAACTATATTTAGCTAAATCTTATTTTGTCCATTAAGCAACAGACTGCCCTTAACTAACATGAAAACTTCCCATCAGGATCCTATAATAGCATAATTTTCCTACTTAGAAAGAATACCTCCCTTTTTGCTCTTTTCCTAGAATGTAACACGTTTGGATATGTGTTATATTAAGCACACTACAATAGTAAGCAAGGGAACACTGTATTTTAGTACATATAAGAAAAAAACATACAGAAAACCAAGGCTCATGCAGGACTGCCTATGGCTTCAGAAACAGCTCTGAACAAGGCAATTCCTTTTGGCCTATCCCTCTGCACAAGAAGTGCCAGTCCTGGTCCTCAGCAGAGACCGAAAAGGACATATTTAGTGCTCTTCTGACTGCGAGTCTGCTTGGGGCTAGGGCAAAGAAAACTGGCACAGCTTGTGCAAAAAGCAGCTGGTGGATGCTGGAGAGTGAGGAAGTGCTGGCCGAGAGCATCTCCTGCCTACGTGCTGCCGTTAGCTGGGCAATCACAGTGAGAAGGCTTAAAATGGGAACACTGCAACGCCTGCAGTGTTTCTTTGAGGCCGGATCAATGAAGTTTCAAGTCTGCATTGGTTTGATGGAGCAATTTAATGCGACTGTGCAGTTGGCCAAGATCAAGATCAATGTTTCATGCCCAGCTGAGAGATGCCTTGACTTGCTTGAGTGCATAAAAAGCATATTCTTTTCCAGGATTATTTAATTCCTTCCTGCAAATTGCTATGCCAAAAAGTGACATTCATGGAGCGGTAGGTAATATTTTATAGAAGAAATTTTTTTTTTTTTTTTAAATACAAGAACATTAAACCACCAGGCACAAATAAAACCAAACCAAACACGAAAATCTCCAATCATCTGTTTGCCACTCCTAAAATTCTATGTCTAAACTTTCATCTGAAATATTCCAACTGATAAGCTATACTGTCTCAAGATCTTCACAGAACTGGTATTTTCTGCAGTTTGGGAAAAAGTGTAAGGAATAGTGAGTTTTCAGTGCATTTGCAGATGGGTTCCACTATCACTAATTCATTGCCAAAAGCTTAAAAACTTCTTGCACTACAGTTTAATTGCTCCAGTCCTTGATCCCTGCCCTCTTTAGAAGTCATGCTACCCTTAAGCTCTACAAGGACAAGCACCCGGAGACTGACTTATGCTCTTAAAGAGATTTATTCTTTTTAGAGCAGTCACAGACTTTATCTATCTGATTTGTTACTTGCTCCTGTAAACAAGCCCAGAGGCTGCTCTCGCAGATACACCAGAACCTCATGCTCATAGAAAAAAGGGTCAAAGACTTGCCACCAAACAACCAACAACAACAAAAAAAAACCCACATAAAATTACAGGAGTGGAACAAGTCAACCTATTCATAACTAAGAAAGAAAGACCAAGAGCAGACCTAGCCTGCACAGAGGGAAATGTTGCTGATGTTTCATCCAAGGGAAAGTTTCCTATCAAATTCTACATCATGCTGGATGATTTCTCTGAGGTCCTCTGTTTCAAGACCCCTTTCCAGCACCTCATCAGGTTGCTTTGTGGATATATATGCAGTAAATAGAGATATATATGGAGTAAAGCTTGTGCACAGCAGCACCAAGTCATCCGCCTCTCTGTGTCAAGGTCTGGGCTTAATCCTGACATGCATATGCCCTCAAGCTGCATCCTTAGAGCTCTGCGCTGAAAACAGAGCGGTTTCCTTCCGAGAAGCTCCAGGGATTCCTGTAATCTCTGTGCTTTGTGAAGCACACCCGAAAGCTTGCTGCTCTCCCCAGCGCCTCAGCTCCCGTAGGGAAGTTGAAAGCAATTATTGTTGTGTATTCACTCAGCGGTAAACGATAAAATCTTTTATTTAAAACAGTGCCTTTTCCAATAGTTTATTTAATGATTGGGAGAAAACAGGTCCTTGCCCTGGAGAACCAAGTGGGATTCAGGAGTGCAGACCACCTTCAGTGGAGCGCTGGATTTCTTATGGCAAAATTCAAAGCAATAGAGATGAAGAAAGTGGATCCAAAACTTGCAGAGAACTTAAGAAATTTGATTTCATTTCCTTAGTCAAATCACTTGATCTTTTTGTTTCCTTTCCTCACCAGGAAAATGAGACAATGGCATGCTGCTAACCACACATATTGACGGTTACCTCCACTCCAGTGGTAGGTTGCTTTCCAGTGCTTTTCTCTGAGGCTCAAAAAAACCCTAAGCAGGCAGCAGGACACAAGGATTTGGGAGGACTCCCATGGGTTAACAAACTTATCAGTTTGTTCCTAAAATAATTTCTCCTCCCTTCTCACGTCTACTCAGGGAAACCTCTTAGGAGTTTGTACGTTGTTCCTTGCTACAGTCTGCAAGTGTGGACTAAGCTACCTGTGTACCCGGTTACTGAGCAGGCATTGCAGAGGAGCAGGGAGCCTTGGAGCTGGCACAGGAGGGTGGGGGGAGAGCACCATCAAGAATTTATTGCACTACCAAATGACATATGCTTTCTGGTCGAAGGTCCTATAGGATGCAAGCTGATTCAGAAACTTTAATAACAGTTCATGAAGTCAGGGAAATGTGAATACGGAAGAGAAGTTGGAAACACGTGCAACCCATTATATGGATATATAGAACCTCTTTTCTCAGCTTTCAGAGACAGGATTAATGAGGTAAGGTGGCAGTGAAAAAGACTGTCATTAAAGAAAATATAGGAGGATTACCTTGCTGCCAGGGTACCATTTCACAGGCATTTAGGTATCCATTGACTTGCACAGGAACCAAAATCACTTTAGACTTTCCCAGAGTGAGACTGAACTTACAGCAAGAGTCTACGAGTAAAATACAGAAGAGACGTCTCAGATCAGCTCCCACAGCTAGGTCTGCTTGAATGACACAGTTCCTGGGAGCTAAGGAGAGCTTTTCAGAGCACCTGAAATATCGCTCTTGAGGAATGACTATTTAAAAATATCTTCTCTGATGCTTCCAGAAAATCCAGATCAGAGGTACTTAGAAGCTGGACAAAGAAAACAAATTATGAAACAAAGCTGAGCCACTAAGTAAGCTTGAATATTTAATCTATATAGTGAGAGTGAAATTTTCAAAAGTATTTCTTTTGACATTCACTGCCAATTTCCATTAAATTAACTAGAATCACCTAAGCAATATCTGTAGATTTTTGATGTGTGGCATTTTTAATGCATTTTTTAGAATGCTGACTGAAATTCCTTCAAATATGAAAACATATAAGGAAGAACAATAATAACAGGTGCTGGGGTTCATTGTCTGTTAAGCATTTTTTACTTTTGCTGCTGCATTTATCATAGTCAACAGGGGAAATTCTGTAGCATTGCCACCACCTTCTCCTGCCAAAACTGTCATACAAAACCTGTTCAAAGGCAGTGAAATGATATGGTGGTCTGTCTCGCTAGGGAGTCAGGTTTCTGCAAAAGACTTCTGTATTGCTACTAGTCAAAACATAGTTATGGTAATTAGCAGTGTGTTTTGAAATGCTATCAGGGGTGAGTAGCTCTTTCACACTAACCTGCCACCAAGTAGGAATGATTTTGCTACTATTGTTCCAGTACTGAAATGCCTGTCAATAGCAGCATATTAGGCTCTGTAGCATATAGCAGAGGGAACCATTTTTTTTAAATAACATATTTCTGACAGATATTTCAAGGCATTCGCGGATATCTAAATTCTCTTGTCTTGAAAAATGATTTAACCACATATCACCTATGGTAGTCTTTTAAATTTGCAGTAATGCAATTATTTTTAAAGAGCAGGACAAAGATAAGGAAGCAGAAAAGTGATGCTTTTCCTTAAATAAAGCCCTTAAACAAATGCCTGCATACCATGGCAGTGCCTGCTACCAGGCATAGCAAGAGGGCTAAACAGAGGTTTTTGAATGACTTTTCCTCCTGTCACTCCTGCAAACTGGCTTGCATATGGAAGAGGTAGAAGCCTGAGATATTACGTAATGCAAAGTATCCTGGGTTGTAAAGATTGCACATACTCGTGGGAATTCCCCAAGTATTTTTGTTAAAATCTTTCATAACCCTGTCTACTTTTGCTGTGTGGAGAGTGGATCAAAGGTGCAGACTTGTTAGACTCTCCTGAATTTCATCCTCCCTGGGCATTAGTTTCCTAGAAATATCCGGAAAGTTAATGGACATTTTCCTCTAACACAGAGTGTCAGAGGAGCTGTTCACCAGGACTGGGAGTTTAAATTCACAGATTACGCAATCACATTTTAAAGAGGCAATTTATTCTGAGGAGTACAGTACCTTAGGTTAAACATTTCTCCCTTGTTATCATTACTAAATGCACATTAAATTAAGCAAATTATCATGCTAGACAAAGGGATATTTGCAAAAAATATTCCCCCCCCCCCAAAAAAAAAAAAAGGAAAAAAAGAAAATGGTTCTATAAAATTTCTCATGGGTTGTTGACTGTATAGGACAGATCAGACTTTCTTATTGTTATGCATTGGTGGGGAAAGCAAACATACGTTATACATACTAAAAAAGCCTGGCAAGATGAGAATAAAAAAAAAATCTAAAATCTCAGAGAATATTGCTATTTACTTTTATAGTGTGATTTCTCCTCTGGAGTTATATTGCCATGGTAGTATAAAAATTGTGTGACAGGCTACTGGAAGCATGACTCCTATTTTCTGGTAGAACAGTATACCAATAAAACATATAGCCTATATCGTATATTAAAATTCACAAGCTGCACAGGATGTTTCTGAAGTTAGAGTTACAATTATTTTCTTAGATATTATTTTTAATGACTAATTAGTTCACATTATTCCAATGATAATAATGGATTTTTTTACTATCTAACTGTAGTGTTTTATTGTGAGGAGCAGTTAAAATTGTCTTTGATGAATAAAGAGAGTTCACCTGGGCTCAGAGGGCTAATCCTGGGAGATGCTAAATGCCTCTAATAGTGCTGAACTCCTTCAGCTCCTGTTGAACTCAGAAGGCATGAAGGGGCTTCACATATCAACTGCAATGCACTTTTAAATCACGAGGTATGTGTTGTCCTGTTGTGATCATTTCACTCCCCTCGAGCATGCCAATAGTCCCATTGACTTCATGATACTACTCCTGTGAATAACTGCTTGCTAGGACAAATGAACTTTTACAGGCAGTTAGGAAGCCTTACAGAAGTTTTTCCTGGGAAAAAACTTTGGTTATGCAGCAATCTCTCAATACAACACAAGAAGAAACACTATGAACCTGAAACAACGATAGTAAATCATTATTAATAAGCCTTCTTAATAATTTTAAAAATGAAGTAAATATAATAGGGTATCAAATGACATAACATGCATTCCCACTATTGACATGCTGTGAAACTCAATAAAATCAATGCAAATATGAAGAAAGAAACTGAATGAATTTCTGAAAGTGCAAAATGAAACTTCAGGTCATCAGAAATGGAAAGCTAGGCAACATGAGTGTTACTGCTGATTTTTGTCCTCTAAAATATTACACTGCCAGTAAATACAAAGCTCTGCGATCTGACAAGCTGTTTGCTGAGACTATGATCATCATCAAGCAGTTGTCTTTTTGACCAGAGCTGCTATTAAGATACTTCAGGCTGGAAGAGATCATGAGTGAAGAGATCATGTGAGGAGCCGCATAACCAGCTATGTCAGGGAGTCCCTGCAAAGGAGTGTTGGGATGAAGAAGGTGAAAGAACAGGGGGAACCACCGTGGCTCTCTGTGTCCTCTCCCTTCTTCCCAAGATCTTCCCACAGCCAGCGCAGGGTCCAGAGAAAACCTCGAGCTCCCTGCAACCAGGGAAGGAAGCAGACACTATTACCAGTGAGGTTAATTTTGAGAATTTCCTCTTCCTTCTGAGACCCCTGAGGGGAGGTCTGCCATTGACATTTCTGGATTGAAATGCTTTGGCTAATGGATGGTCTGCACAGGTTTTTCTGTATTCTCCCTTTTGCAGGTCCCTGAGAGGCTGCAGTGTGTCTTCCTGACGACCAGAGTTTTGTCTTGTCAAGGAACTGTAAATACATAATTCATGCTGGAGGTGACATTTAAGAAATATCTTCAGTAGCCCTTGTTGGGTAGTAAGGGTGTTTGACAATCAGAAATATCACCATTTTACCTGGTGGAATACTAAGGAGAACAAATCATTTAGGTCTGTGGTAATATTGATTATACATTCACTTTTTAAGCGGCCTAAATTTGTGACTCTCTTTTTTTTTTTTTTTTAAAAAAAAAAGATCTCCTTAGCTTTACTAATTATTCTTTTCCGCTTAAAATGCTATCATGATTTTTCTTGTTAGCGTGACTGGAATCATTGCTTTCAATGAAAGGTGCTGTATGAATTATCTTCCTTTCCCTATCCTGTAGTATTAAAAATATTTCCTTAGTATTGCTATGTTCAATATGGTTCTCTGTATATATTACAAAGTATTAAAAGAAGTTGTTCAAGTCAACAATTCTTTTCTTCTTCAGTACCTCCATATTATACTTATTTTTCTCAATATTTCTTACTTATTTCAAATTTCAGTAGTAAATACCATATCTCAGTTTTTAGAAACCGTTTCAAGTTTTGACTTTCTCAGAAATTAGTATATTTTTTCCTGATACATTTAACGCCGTTTTTATCCCAGTTTCTTGGAAATTCTCTGTACCACTTATCTTCCATATATACTTCCTATCATGTTTAGATTTAGATTTGATGTTAGCTTTTCCAGACTGTTTAAAAACAGACTTCCAAAGTACCAGAAATTTAACATTTATTCTTGTCACTGCTGCTTAATATACTCTTGTTCTTTTATAGTTGCCATTTCTAACTACCTAGCACTCACGCTTATAGAATTTCTCAGTTTACTTAACCGTTTCACAGTTCAATTATTTTTAAATACTGTAGGTGTCCTATCAATCTAGTACGCTATAATTGATTCACTCTGTGCAATGTTTCCAGTCCTGCTCTATGTGGATTGCTGGTGGCCCATAAATCACAGCAAAACAGCAGAGCAGAGAGTGAGGTGAGCGGATGTGTGAGCATACGGTGGATGCTGGAGGACTCCCTGTAACACGCAGTTTCATTTGGTATATTAAATTAAGATTTTAATTCTAAAGGGAGTGCAAAGACGGCAGGACAGCAAAGTGGCTAACTCGCCGCTATGGTCCTAAAGAAATATTGGTGGTAATTCCCCACCGGTGGTCACCACCACAAAGTTTACACCCATCACATCTCCCAAGTGCTCTGGCCACTGCCACATGGAAGAGGCAGCTGGAGAGAGCATGAGGGTCCATTCCCTGTCACCAGGCGACAGCACTTGTCCCTGCACTGGCCATAACGCAGAGGCTGCTAAAGGAGCAGGTGCATGAGAACGTGCTTCCAGGCCTCTCGGTCCTGGGCCACCAACGGGAGAGCTGGGCCAGCTCCAAAGAGGACATTACAGCGCTCGGCAGGCAACGCCACCCGCCAGGGAGCTCGATGTCGTTGGCTCTGGGTCTGAACAGCCAGACGTAAAGGCAGCCCCTCGCTGGCTTTGGCTGCATTCACTGCCAGCCAAGGAGGGTGGTGCAGAAATTGCAGCACCAGTCGTGCAGCACCAAGGGCTTTGCCTGCACAGGGGATATTCTCCTCCAACACTAGGAACGAGCAGACTCAGTGCAGCGCACAGGGCTGCAAGATGCCACGTAGAGCAGTTGTCTTTTCTAATCAAGGGATTTCTACTGTGAGGCTTATTGCTGCAGAAGCCGAGGGAAGATCACAAAAGTGTATTACACATCGCCCAATGCTCCATCAAATTGACCTAAGTGTGTGTTGTGGCTTTCCTGAAACTTTTAGATAGTCACTTTTAGACAGCCACAGGCTGTCTCTATACCTTTCCCAGACATTGCAGAGACTGCTACAGACAAACCCAAGCAGTCACTGTGACCTAACCAGTCAAATAAGATGAATCTTGTGTCACTCTTCATTGGCACATCATTTTTTTCTGTGGGAACTTCAGCAAGAGGAAGGTACCAAGAGGTCAAATCACAAATTATACAGCATCCTGGAAGCTCTCGGAGTCTGGATGTATAAGAAATGATTGATTGGCTCATTTGTCTGCTGTCTCTTGCTGTAACATAAAAAGACAAAAAGGTGGACAATTTCCATTGTTTTTTGAATGGTTCGCTTGACATTTCTAGTGTATGTGTTACATGATTTCATCTGTCACTTAGAAGTGGGTGAGATTCTTGTGGTTAAATATATATGTATCATATACTTCTGACTAGGTTATCTGCCTACTACTTTCTTCCTCAGAAACTGCTTTGAACTCACATACTTTTAAGCAGCTTCTAACCAACGCCTTTCCCCCCAACGGCTTTTCACTACAGACTATGCTGCCACTCAATTGTTTGCTCTCTTGAGCAAATATCCTAAAATGATATTTACCCTTGTTCCTGATGATCAAGAAAGAGTCCTGGCAACCTGGCAGGTTCCTTATACATAAAAGTCTAAAAGCACACAGATCTAGAGAAATAAAACTGGATGTTTTATATGATAAGAATGGGAAGATCCCAAAGGGACCCAGGATTCACTTATAGCCCTTATATTATAAGTTGAGATAGGGAGTTTTATGGTCATGAGACTGATATGCAAATTTAAATTTCTAAACATGTATTTAAAAAAAAAAAAAAAAGAGTTATTTTAGGAGGCATGGCCTCAATTTGTCTGGCAATATTTCTCTGTTTCTCCACTGCAGTGCTTATGCTCCCAAGACACGATAGCCATAGAGGGCATGACCATTACCTTGCTCCCATGTGCTAAGCATTGAGCACTGATCTCTGTGGAGGCTGATCTCGCTGAACAACTTGCAGAGGTAGAAGGCACATGTAGACATCCCCCGGAAGCAAATCACAGCAGAAATCCAGTAGGAAACCTAGGATCTGGGTCATCCCACCAAGAAATGCCACATCTACTGGCTACTTTTTTTTTAGAAACTTCTCTCACGTTTTTATTTATTTATTTATTTATTTGTATATTTCATGGAATGTTTGAGGTCAGAAGGGATCTCTGGAGACCATCTAGTCCATCCCCTCTGCTAAAGAAGTTTGCCCAGACAGCTTTTGAATATCTCCAGGCATGGAGACTCTACAAACTCCCTGGGCAAATATATTACTTCTGCTTTCCTTTTTTTTTTTTTGAGTTTATACATGTCTGTAAACAAAAACCCACATTCTTATCCAAACACAGCTACACATTTACACAGGATATGAATAAAACATGATTACATTTCTTTATCTAAACTCACTTGGATATAAATGCAATGCTCTTGCATTTTTGCTGCTTAGGATAAATACAATATCCCATGTTGATAACACCTAGAAAGTGATATACTCCAGTATTCTGCACTTTTATAAATAATGATTTGAATACTAATGAACAAAATAAGTGATTCTTTCTTTGTTTCTGTGAATTAAGAATGTTAATATTACCTCTATAACAGAAACTAATATTCCAGATCTCATTTCTCAGCATGGCAGTTCAGCAAGACTTACCTTCCTAAATATACCTAACCTAGGGAAATATATGAATCAAAATGTTTGGTGCAAATGCAGGCATTTTTTAAGGATTTCCATAACTGGAACATCTACATTACTTAACTTAGGAGCATAAATCTCTTCAGTGTAGTTAGTATACATGCTTGATTTTATCAAAAAACAAATCAGATTTATACTTGGATTTTTCCATAAGTATGAAATTATTAGACAGATTTTTGTTTTAGTAAAGAAAGTCATTTATCTCTGATTAAAGAAATATATATAATCACAATTTCTCCATTTCTGAGAAAACATGACCTTAAGGTATCAGCAATTCTAGGGAAAAAAAAAGGAAAGAAATGCTGCTCTTCCATTATGAAAAAAAAGCCTATTTCTCTAGATTTTTCCACATTAAAACAGCCCATTTGAAGATGTAATATTTAGCTGAAATTCAGAGATATCATTGGAGTGAAAAAGAAATTTATCTGTGGCTAAGAGATCTATTGAAAATTTGTGCCTTGGCAAAATCCTTGTAATCACTTGCATCTTGCCAAAATCTTGGTACCTACCTTAATCCTTGAATAGTTTGCAGCTTCATGCTTAAGGAAATGTAGAAACCAAGTCAGTTTAGAAGGAGAAAGATCAGTAATCTGCCTTGTCCACCCTTTGGCTCTCTCTCTGTTTATGATAAATTTTGCATCTGTTCTGTAAAGAAAATTTATTCTGCTGATGGGATTTTTGAAAAGAAAAAAGAAAGATGTATTCTTAGGGATCAGATAGGATTTTCTTTTACTATTCGTTCTGGTATATTCCTGGGGCCACCTGTGGAATAACCAGTTTACACATAATTAGCTCCATGAAGAGGCTGGATACTTCATGGACTGTCACCTGATTTCTTTTTTGGATCCTTCTGGCTTTTGCATAGATGTATAGAGAGGCAGGCCATCATCCTGTTTTTCTTGTCTCGAGGAACATAGGAAATACCGTATCAGATCACATCAGTTACCCAGTATCCTGTTTCCAACAATGGCCTTTTCCAGAGAACAGCATGAGAATCTGTGTCCGTATGTGACTGGCACACATAATGTAACTTGTTTAACAGGGAAATTTCTCTCTGTACCTGTGGAAAGAATAACTTACTGATGCCTCATACACTCTGAGTTAATGCTCTACAATATGTTTTAAAGTAGTGTAAGGTTAGCTACTAATCTTGAGTCATCTGAACTCCAACAGAGAGCCAGAACCTAAAATATTTCAATGTTTCTCTCAATGCTAAATTTTCCTTAAGGATATGAGGAAAAGGAAGGAGGTTTGGGATAAGACTCCCATTAGGTAACACTCCATTTAAATATCATTTTGTGGTTTGAATTTTGCTGCTGAACAAATTGGAGAGATTTTAGTTTTTACAGTTGCACTAGAGCAGAACCTGTGCTAAGATACCAGTGGCTCAGTGGCAAAATATCTGATCTCCTCTGATGTCAGGAGTATGCCAGGGTATGAACACAGCATTTGCAATGGTCTGCTAGCACCAGCACTCCTCGTGATGACCTGGCTTTGCTTGGTGTTTTGGATCTCCAGGAGGGCAGGATTCACTCCTAATACTTCATTAAAACAAAGCAAAGCAAACAGAAAATGCACATTTTTATAGGAGCAGTAGCTACAGTAGCTGTCTACCCCACAAAGGTTATACCAGCCTCCCTCAGGTACCCATTCTTGAGTAAAACCAGGACATACTCCCAAAGTGTGGCCAACCCTTATTTATGTACAGGGTTTCTTGTAGCTGTGGGACATCTGTGAGGCAGCGTCATCTTCTGTAAGAGCATAGTGTGAGAAAGGGGAAGTGCTGGCCTCAATGCTCCTCTCAGCCGCATCGGCAGGTAAGCATGGAGCTTGCAAATGTGTGGGAGGTTTCATAGAGTGAAACAGAGAAAAACAGAGAAAATCCTACCAGATCCCTCTTTCGTCCAAATTAGAAATTTACGTGAAGTTATGTGAACCAAGGCTTCCTTGGTGCAGTTTGAAGCCGAGGCGGGGAAGCAAGGAGGGAGGATAATTTGGTAAGAGATGAATCCCCTTGCATTTTAGCCAATCCTCAGAGGTTAGAAGGGCTGGGAATGACTGGATTCCTCTCTTAATAGGGATATCAAACACTGCGGTAGCTGTAGGCTCGACTCTGGCAGTACTGGTTTCACAAACAGTCGGTTGACTGTAGGTCCAATTGCCTTCAAAACAACGAGCTGAGTTCACGAGCAGCATGCTTTATGCAAAAACATTTGCAAAGCAGGTTTTGGGTGTCAAAACAGGAAATTCTCTACTATAGCGTGAGGTTCTTAGCTAGCTTTAATGCAGCTTAGCAGCACAGCACAGGCTACAACAGAGTGTGGTCGCGGTCTTCAGTCTGCTCCACGCGCTGCTACTCCCCTTTGCACTGCGAGGGGGGCAGACTGGGCTGCCTAGGGGACCAGGGGGAGCAGAGCCTGTGTGTACCAACCACCCTGGAAGTAGCAACTGTGTCTCACCCCAAGCAGGCCTCTGTAATGCCATAACTTCTGTTAGGCCCTAGTTTTTCTTTAAGTTCTACCTTTTAGAACAATTCTTCCACATTCCTCTGGACGAGGAGCAAATGCAGTGGGAACACTGATGGATTTAATGGAGGCAAAGTGCCAGTACAAGACCTGACCTTCAGTTGTCTGCTGATGGGACAAGACCCTTTAGCCCTGCATGAGAAAGAGTACTGCAGGCACCTCTGTTTGGGGACATATATTCATGATGGAAAAAAAAATCTGAAATATCCTAAGATACCACCTTGTAACCTATTTTTTTTCTCCTCCCTGATCTAAAAGTCCTGCTCACAGGAATCAAGCTGCCCCCTAAATACCTGAAGGCCAACCCATAAATTAACTGCCCCCTAAATGAGTGCGGACCGACTCCTTCACAAACTAATCCAGTCTCTGGAAACAAACTGCCAGGAAAACATCTGTCCTTCCTCATAGATATCAGCTGCAAGTGTATTTATACTCCCAGGCTGAGATGCCCAGTTAATCTGCTCCTCCATGCAGACAGTAATAGAAGTACTAAAAGAGACAGATAGTCATAATAAATAAGGGTCCAGGTCCTCTGTGGGTGTAAAACAGGCTTCTTCCTTTGAAATCAAGGCTATGACAGGCCAGCTGAGAGTGTGGTCTGTAAGTCTTTGCAGCAGTCTGGATACAGCTTTACAAACCTGGTGATTGATGAAAGACAATTTTTCTCTGCAAGAGGCAGGACTATAGTCAGACAACTGCTTATATTTGTTAACAATATTTTTCTATCCCAAACTGACTGGATTTAATATAATAAAGCATTTCCCATTTTGTGTAAAAAAGCAAGGCTGTACCAGCATGCATCTTCTAAATGAGGCTTGGCATTTTGATATAACTTTCTTGTTACACTTTGTTATAATAGTATATAAATATTACATTTGATGGAAGTGTTCACAAGTCTTCTGCTTGTCTGAAGCAGTTACTTTCATTAAGGGGATTTATATTTTCCTTGGAAATATAATTTGTGTATTTTCTTTTTCCTAAGAACAGAGATCTCCATGAAAAGTAACATGATGATTCTATTTTCAAGTTGGCTGAAAGTCGTTTTTATACGCAAGAGATATTTCACTCCAGTGACATGCCATAAACTGATTCATCACTCAGTTTTGTAGTTTCAGTGACAAAAGAAGCTTTCTGAACAGTCTTATCCTACCTTTTTCATGAAGAATTTAAACTTTTATTTTTTTATTCTTGCTGCTTAACAATGGTTTCCTAAATGGTACCTTTTAGAGCATAATTTTCAGTATAAAACTTAATACTTAGAATGTATTTTGAGTTTCTGCCATTTGTTTCAGACACTGCTTTTTTATTACTACTACTACTATTATTATTATTACTGAAAGCAAGTGGGATGCTTAACACTCAAGAAAGAAAAAAAACGCAAAGTATCCTACAGCCTGAACAACAGACTTCGCTGGCTCTTTCTTTTAGCTGGCATTGCTCATTTTCAAAGCCAGTGTAATATTTTGCATGGTATTTTGCAGGAAAAAAACAGCTTTCAGTGCTCACGCTCAAGGCCATCTGCGCATGGGAAGCGGTACCTGTGGTCAGCACGGCCCTTGTCTGTAGGTAAAAATAACCCTGTGGAGAGGGGGGATATTGGCTCGTGCGCGGCGCTGCCGTCAGGTGGATACGCGGTTACGGGCTGAGTCAGAGCGCCCAAAGCCTCGCTGACCTCTGCGAACCAAGGATTATATAAATGCACCTTGCAGCACCCTGCCGCCTACCTGGGAGGAATAGGCACAGCCTTTGCAGTTGAGATCTCTGGTTTATCTTTTTTTTTTTTTTTTTAAATCAGTTTCCCATTAATTAATAAGAAAAACACTGTGGACTTTGGTTAGCTTGATTTCTTAAAAAAATTAGACAATCAAAAAGTTTTTTTTCCTTTCTGTGTTTATCATATTATGCCTAGGAGTTTTGTATTCCCAGCACAGCGATTACCTTAAGACCATAAGCATTATTTACAGAAGAAAAGCAATGTCCCAAAAGCACTAAGAAACACTCTGAGCTTTGGTCCTTTTACGACAACTACACACTAAGCAGATTTGATTTCAACTGTTTTAAAAGATTTTTACAACGAGCACCTTGCTAAGTGCAGAGGAGTTATCTAGCATTAATGAAGTTGTACAGAGAGAATGTGATTTGCAACATTAACTTTTTATCTTGTTTCTGTAAGGATTTTTCTTCCCTAATGGAAACACATGCTTACATAAGCAGATTTTTGGACCATTATTTTATAATTAAACTATGAGTTCCACATGTTGTTAACTCCAGCCTGAGCAGTTACTAATATATTTGGATAGAGTAGATGTGTTCTTAAAGTTCTTTTAAATTGCAAACCTTGAATAATTTCTCGGATGCTTTTCTTAATTATAAACCATTCAGAATAAAAGAGAATGAATTTTTCCCCTCGAGCAAAGCCAGTGTAAATTCTAACATATCTCTCTATATAAAGAATACTTTTCCTTTCTGCCAAAGTGAATACTGAATGCTAAACTACTTCATAGTTCATTAGTGTACAATTAGGCCCACGTTCACTGGTATGGGATGCCTGCTCTGAGCCATTCTTGTGATGCAAAGCAGCTGTAAACTTGATTTAACAGCCTGGTTAAATTGGGTTTACAGCTATTTTGTGTGGCTGGAAAGGATCAACATGTCCGCGGTGTACTGGTAAAATTGGCCTGTCAGTAAAGAAAGAACTTGCATTATTATTTTATCAGTTCTCAAACTGCCTCTGTCATAAAGAAGCTTTTGATTGTCTTCATTTTGTAAGACCTGGTTCTCCACTTTATTACATAACTTTTCTGTATTCTGTAATTATGACTGAGGGAAAACACACAATAAAATACTGAATTTAAATAAGTAAAATATTCAAGATCTATCTGTCAGTAGCAAATATGAACTAGCAGCAATTCCATTCTGTTAATGGCAAGACATTATATCATGACACAGAAAAAAAAAAAAAAAAAGCTCACCACCAGCCAACATTTTCTCAGTGCCCAGTATGTGACAGCAGCTCATACTATGCTATACCATGTACAGATCTTATTTTCCATGATCCATCTCAGCCTTTCACTTATGCTTCTCCAGTGTAGGTGGGCAAATATTCCTAGGTAAAATATGGTTACATCTAAATTAAAAATCGGATTCAATAAAACTAGTGAAAAAATTTTTTTTTTTCAAAATTAAATGATGTTAGAAATTAAAGAAAACTGGCAATATCAATGCATATAGCCCATGAGGTGTAGTTCTGTATTTCATTTTTATTTCATTCCTATTTCTGACTTCAGTTGGGAATTTGGGAATGTAACAGAGCAAATCAACATGAAGAGGAAACCGATGCACCTAGGAGGTGCAGTCTAACAGTAAAGCTAGGCTCATTGGGGAAAAGAGGAACAGTGCTGCAAGTCCTATCAGGCACTATGGTGCATAGGTCGATGCAGAAATTAATGTCAACATAAAATGAAATATTTAATATTTAATTAAATGTAAAATAGCGAACTATTTTACTATTCATTGCTGACCCTGTCTCTGTATCCCCCTCTGCCCAGGCTCCCATGGCAGTGGTGTTAATCAGACTAAAAATCAGTTGAAATCCATAGTGTTCTGATGCCTCCTCCTCTGGTGGAAAGGACACTTTCAGTAGCTTATCTTGAGAAACTAAATGTTGTAAAGACTCATATCAATTTTCACTGGGCCTGATTTTTGCAGCGTAAAACCGGGCAGAGAGGACGATGATGATGATCCCTCCTGTATTAGCTTTTAGTTATCATGAGCAGCCCGACGGCAGTAGGGCTGGTCGGTAGTAAGAAGTGGTTTGCCCCTAGCAAATCAGTCGTGAACCTGGCGGCAGAGCTGCATGTGGTAACGTCTGTGGCACTGTCCCCCGGACCACCCCAGCGGCCGAGGGCTGCCTGCGAAGAGCTCAGCTCCCACTTCCTGGCAAACCACATCTGGCTGCTGCATGATCAGGCTGCAGCCCAGAACGGGGGCCATTTCAGGGAGACTGAGGAGAGGGAGGAAAGGCAGTTTTTTCCTTCTTCTTTTTCATTCCAGGGTAAAAAAACAATCAAAATGAATGCTTTTGTGCCCAGCACATTTTCCAGACTGAAAAGTGTCTGTAGAGCTGTAAGGGCAAGCTAAGCAACCTTGGTCTCTTGGAAAGTGCATTGCCACTGTAACCAGCTACATGATGGCTCTCAGGGAGGTCATTTGGCAATGTCTCTTGCTTTTGTTCCTCAGCTGCTTTCTGAGATTCACCAGCTGCAGTAATATTTCCATGTAATTCTTCTTCAAGACAGTAAAAACCATAACCATTTTCAGTAATTACATTGCCATCAGCTTTGCTTCCAGTGTCTTTTAACCTTTGTGAACTTTTTTTATTTTGGTAGTTAATGGTCAATTATCTACCCCCTGTATCTCTACCAAATATATAATTGTATACTGTTTCCAGTTTCCTTTTTATTTGATAAAGTACTATAAAATCCCTCAGATACAGACATAAAATCCAAAGAAAAAAAATGAAAACTTCTCTAGACCCATATGTATATTTCTCATTGAAGCATGTAGCTGATATAAAAAAAAGTTTACTTGTTTTGAAATAAAAGAACTCCCCTTTTTTCATGTTCCTGAAGAACAACTTCATTTCTTTGTCCAGACATTTTGTGCCACTGCATCATGCATCATAATGCACGTATTGTTAGTAACATAGCACAATATAGAGCAGAAGGCTTATCTTGTGAGAAAGGATTTACTCCTGATTGAAACTATTGTAAAAAAAAAAAAGGAACCCAACAATGCTTTTACACTGTGTCACAAATATTTGCCTCTTACATCAAACTATCATGTGAAACTGTGTCATAGACAAATTAGTCATTCATTTAAAAGCCAACAGGAATTCTCCCTGCAGCCACTCCAAGCTGAGACACATACTTTCTTCCATCAGAGATGGAGGCTTTGCAGATAATTTGTTCTTCTCCCTTTCATCTCAGCGCTCTATAAAATGCCTCTCTGGCTCTCTTCCATTTTGAACAAAAGGTTCTACCTACCTGACTGTTTATGAAGAATCGGGTCCTTTGTCTGTTTTATTCCAATGTTTCTTCATGCCTAATTTGAAATGCTTGTGGAAAAAGACAGTACTATATCTGTCATATGACTGAAAAAAATACTTTTCCAAGGAAAGGCCAAAAAAAAAAGAACATTTTCATCAATATTTTTAACAGTAGGACCAATGCAATGCTAAATTTCACAAGAGCCCTAATGCTTAGCCACAACACCTTTTCCTCAAGAGTGGAAAATGTGGTCAACCCTGGCAACATCATACTGTAGCAATCACTAAATGCACGCACATTTCCAGTAATAATGCCAAAGACAGTGGAATGTGGTTACATGTTTGCAAGCATCTTCCTGTCTAGCTTTCCTGATTAGGATCAGCTGAAAGGCAGCATCACTTGATATGCTTTTGCAGCATCCTCTCTGTGCTTTCTAACATTCACAAAGCGGTGCTTTTTTATTAAGAGACATTCTTTCAGGAGGAATTTTTCACAAATGTTTCCCATACCACAATCTCCATTCCTTTCCCAAATCCTATATAATTTTTTTTTTTTTTTTTTCCCCCCCTCAGGATACACAGCAGTACTCTCTGAGTATTTTGATTCAAAGCTTATGGAGCGGGTAGAACATTTTCGACTGACCCTGGAGAGTGCGAATATCTTGCCCCGGTGATGCTGACAGGCGCACTGTCTCGTACACCGTGTTCGTACAGAAGCCCTACAAACCATTCGGTTTTCTTCAGGCAAGGATTCAACAGCGGTGATGACAGGCCAAAAAAAAGGGTTTCTGTGACTGCAAGGTAAACATTCCACGCTTCCCAAGCAGCTTCCTTTGCCTCCCCAGCACATGCCAAGGTTGTGTCACAACCTGTTAAAACATGACAACTCTTACAGTTTTTGCCCTTCTTTTGCTGCACGTTACTGCTATTTTGTAGGCAGATACGTACCTGCCGCTTTTCCAAAAGCCCAAAATAATGAGGAACTTGTCTCTGTCATGGCACAGTATATAGAGAGAACTGTGTTGTCTGCATCTGCAGATCTGGTAGCATTTTTGTTACTTCCAGTGGAAAGGGAGGGGAACCCCACGGCACAAGGAAGGATGACATGTTTTGGTACGTGTGGTTTGGAGGTCAAAGGTGTTTAGGAATGTTCAAAATACTCTACGTGGTAATCTAAAAGAAGACAATATCTGATCTGTCTCTGATGTGCTTGAACTTGATTTTTAAAGAGAAATCTTAATGACTAAAAGTGTGATGTTCTGGAAAGATCTGCTCTCCATACCAAATCCTGAAAGTCAATTGTGTTGGCTTTTCAAGAATTATACACCTCTGGTCACCACAGTGGAAAGTACTGAGGGCTGAACGCAATTTAAAGAAGGGATCCACATAAAATCACATTGCAATCAAAAAGTGTCTGGTTGGTGATGTTGCTATTACTGTTCCTTCCACCGCAGAATCTTCTGTTCTGGAGAAGGATAAAAGGCGCTGATTTGTTTCTAGCAGGTTCTGTTCTTTTTCTTCTGTTGTAATTCCAGAATTTTACATAATCATACAGTACATCACATATTCTCCAACATAGTTTTAATTGCTTAAAGAAGAGAAAAAGAATACAGGTGATTTCTCGATTCCCAATCTACAAAATCAGTAAATTTTTGCCCTAAAGTTTGTCCTTGTTTATTTAGTTTTTAAATCTATGTATTCTTTGTAGTTTTGGCACTTGTACCCTTTTAATACTTCTCACTTGGCATTATATTCTGACATAGCAATAACCTAGCCAATCTCTATATGTTAATTGGCTACCACCCTTCTAGCCACATTTGTCATTCTATTCTAATTTCCCTTTTAATTGCCCTTATCTTATGATATTAAGAAGTACAGTTATGTTTGTAGATTTCCATCTGGAATCAGCAGTCTGGTAAATGTAGAACATTTACCTCCCAGATAACGGCTGAAGCTTGAAGCAAAGTCCTTGTTTGCTTTCCGTTGCCAGCCTTACACTCATACTTTGCTTGGAGCCTGGCCCAAGGCCTGCTGATGTAGGTAGGAATCTTTCTAATTATCCCGTTGATGACCTGTGGTGCGGTTCAGGAATTAGTGGTAGGAATTGTTAAAGCCCAGCAGCTACTAAATGTTACCTCATGCACCTCCACATGCCCAGAGCTTTGTCCTGGGCATGGCTGCCTTTTCTCCCTGCAGGAGAAGACAGTCCTTTCTCAAGAGAAGGTTGCACATGCCTTAAAGCTGGGAAAATAAAAAGGGCCCTGAGCAGATTCAGTCCTTAATGCCTTGCCACTCCACCTACCCACCCACCTCAGTGTTGTTGCAGACAACTATTGTTGTCTCCTGGAAATCTTCCTCTTCTTGAGGACCTGATTAAAATTCTTGTACCTTCCAACTCACCTGATTGATTCATTCATTTGCATTCTTGCTTGGTTTAATCTAATGTTTATTTATTTATTTATTTTCTGTCCTTGTTGCCTGGGACCGAAAGGCAGCATTGCCAGCATTGCCTGGGGAATGCTTTTCTTTGCACTCACAGGAATCCAGGCAATTAAGCACAGTATTTGTAACCCTATTAATGAATTTTACCAACACACATCCTGTAGGAAAGTAATGAAAGGAAAACATATGACATATACCCCTAGCTTTCAACTAGACACAGTAAAGACTGTGTCATAGCCACTATTTAAGAGTGAAAAATATCTTTAATGATCTGGAAAATTGCCAGGCTAAACTGAACGAACTAGACAGCATTCTTGTAAAAGAAGGTTATAATCTCTAGTATCCTAATGGAGATAAAATTCAGGTAAGATAGAAAGAACAAAATTATTGCCAGAGAAAATTAAATGAAATACTAAAATCTTTTTTATACTTCAGTTTTCAGGATGTCTTATATTATTGCAGTATACTGCCTCTACTGAACTTTCAATGGGGTCCATAAAAAAAACCCAGAACCTTAATTCTTTCTTTTTTTTTTTTCCCTCTAGGCCAGTTTTCCACAGACAGAGTAAAACCTTGGGATTGTGGAGAAACAGTAGATGCAGTTGCCTTCAATGTAGCTTTTACCTCACCCATCTCCCCAACACTGTGATGGTCCTTCTGTGATCTAGAAAATACAGAAATGTTAGAAGCTAGCTCAGAGTCCAGGAAGAGCAGAAAATTTCCCTGATCAAGAGATGTGAGTGTTAGCTGTGCACTTACTGTGCATCTGCTGGTAGGTTCCAAAAAGAGAATATTAGTCCCTGTCCTCTGCCATTGCAGGCAGTTGTGGTGTTACTAAGAAAGTCATTACAGGACATTGCTATATTGTGTACAAAGGAAAATAATCTTCTGGTTCTCCTTTATTTTAGAGTACAAGTGACAGGTAATTTTTGTTCAGGTCCTGATAGCGGTTCTTCCCCTTCTCTGGTTTATAATCAGAGCAGCAAAGCAGGCAAAGATTTTTAGCATTCTTGTAGGGAAGGAGTGCAGTGAATACACATGACTACACATCGTCTGTGCGTTGTCTCTTAGTAATTTATGTATTTTTTTTTTCAATTTATATATACAGATGAGATGGCATAAACTCTTACAATAGGTATCTGTTGGCATAGAATTGCAGAATGGCCTGGTAATATCAATCTGTCCCATGCAAAACATTTTGAAGAACAAGGTCTTCCATTATCTTTTTCTTTCACATGTATTGATTATCTTCTCACAAGCACAGTCAAAGGGCAGATAAAAGGATAGAAGAAGGGGAAAAGAGTATCTTTGATTTTAAGACCTGGTAAACATATTTTTTTTAGAGTGGAATTAGAACACACTAAGATAGATTGAAACTGTCGTGTTCAACTCCGAAACTCTTACCTGAAGCCATCAATGTCAGTAGAAATGGTTTCACTGGTGTCACTGAAGTCTGGATGAGAGAGAGAAAGTGAGGGCATCGCTGACACAATTTTTACGTGTGGGTCTAATTTTGTCCCCAGGACAAACCTACCCTTCATTCATAAACCTTGCAACTGAACTACATGCACAAGCTACACAGATTTAATGGTGCATTTGTGATAGAGCAAATGATACTACTTTTGCTCTTCTTGTAAAAGAAAGTAGCATAGGGGAGGAAATGACAGCAGGAAAGGCTATCTACAGATTCAAATACTTTCAAACACTCTGAGAATATAAAATGTCAAAGCTTACTTGGCTTAATGAACCTACATAAACTCTCTAAATATTTTCTGCAATAATTATTTGTTACACTTTGATACAGAATTCAAATGTTAGTCCCAAATCTAACACCTGCAGTTACAATCACTTGTATATGCAGGTACCTGATTGCATCTGTAAATCAAATACAGATGTTTAAGTAACTTCAGCTATGCCTGAAAAATTTCAGACATGAAAATGCATTTCTTATTGAGGGCACACTGAAAGTTATGTCCAATCTGAGATGAAAGAGAGCATGCAGAAAGAGTAAGCAGAAGAAAAGTGGGTCTTACTTTTTCAAGATATTATAACCTTTGTTGAGCTTTGCATTACTCTTTGTAGAGATATTTTTTACATCTTGGGCATACAGATCTTTTACAATCTCTTTGAATTTGTATTTATGGTTTTCCAACAAAGCAAATGCTAATTTTTCACTACCATAGTTTAACACTCATTATTAAACAAGCATTATTAATTTATATATCATATTTTGGAGAATACATAGAATCTAATTTATCAGAGCAGAAGGTTCTTCTTACAATACCTTTTCATATCTTACCTGTGGTGTGGCAGTTTGATTTATTCATTTTTTCTACCAGAGAGAAAAATGTTATTTTTCTGCCTCCTCTAACTCTAAAATATCCCCAGCCACTTATAATTCATCTTTAGATGGAAAAATTTCAAAACACAAGGTAATCCTTATTTAAAAAACAAAACAAAACAAAACTCTAGGAGTATCAAAAGGGAAAGAAGCTAGAGAAAAAATATTTCATGAAAAAAATTCACTTTAAAATGTAATGATGAGTAATTAAATTCATAAGTGATTCATGGCAACCTGATAAGTAACATGTGACTAATTTGCATGATTCATGAGAAAGTCTTCTAAAATCAAATGTATTAAAACAGTATGAACTTATTGTCAGGATGTTCAAAATCAAGGCCATAAGGTAAAAATGTCAAGCTGGGTGCTATTCCAGTTTCACCAGGCATTTCTGTCTTTCTGTGTATACAGATATTTTCTCTTAGCGTACATGGAATATGGCATTTATTGTATGTTTATTGATTTCCCCTCATCCAAGCAAGCTAATGCAGAATTATTGCTGTGTGCATGCCTTTTTAAAATGGCACAGCAATTCATTTTTTCCCCATGCATTGAAAACATTATGTTGTCAGTATATTCCAGGTTTTGCACCCTGATAGAGATCTGTAATTACAGGAACCTTTCAGCTTTTTAATAGTTATGCATTCTTTGTTTATTTTTTATACCTTTGATCTACAGCAGCTGCTATCAATCTGTGTATCATTAGAAAACATATGGTCAAATATGATTAATTTATTCAGGAACAATTGTGGCTAGTGATATTTTGGCTGAAAGGATGAGAAATAAGAATTAGTACAAACTCCTTCATTGTGCTGGAAAGCAACAGCAATAACAGCAGTTACATGATTCTGTGCTCCTACATTTTGTAATGTGTCTCTGCCATCTTCTTTTTCCAACACAACTGTACATTTTCTTCATAAGTATATACGTGAAAACCCAGGAGAGTATTGCCATCTCATATACTGGAAGACTGTATTATTTTTGCATTATTGAAAATTTGTATTAGCAACACACAAAAAAAGTGCAATTGCATAGTCTTAGCTGTAGCATGGAGTTTTTTCACTGTGTGTGCTTTAGGCTAAGGCAAAATAAAAGAAACAATATCTGTAAAGGATGTGCATTATAAACATTTGTGAAACTGCAGTTTAACTAGGAGCAGCAAATGCATTGGCAGGTTAGTTTAGCTAAGGCAGCTGTTTGGAAGTAGGAGCTGTGACGCAGTGAGGCTTCATGCACATGATCTTCATTGCTTGTGGTAGCAGATAACCTTGAAAGTGTGAACCAGGCATACTCAGTGCAATATTTTCTTAATGACTCTACAGGCAACCTGAAACACTGACTTTGAAAGTCATGATCAGCCCCATTCATTTCACTGGGTTGTTAAACTTGAGACATAAAGACGAACATTTAAATGTCATCACAGTTAATTATATTACCACTGATTTTTTTACCAGGGAAATCCAGCTAGCTTGAATTCCCAACTGCTTTCCATGCCTTCTGCATAATAAAATGTCAACAGTATTCCCTCCATCCATGCTTCCCCATACAACTTTTACAATACTACCAATTATTTAGCCTTGCCAAAGCCCAAATGAACTAATATATAGTTCATCTATCTATCTATCTATCTATCTATCTATCTAGAGTGACAGGGAAAACGTATCAGATTTAGTACCCAAAGAGGTAACTTAGTTTTGCGGCTTTGATCATTTTATTTGTCCCTCTATTTCACTCATAAAAAATGGAATTTATACCTATCCATTCCAGAATACTATTGAATCCAGAAAGGATGGTACAGGATTTACTTCTTACCTGCTATAGAGTAATCAGTCCTAGTTCTACACAAGCTTCTTTACCTAACAAGCATGTTCCTAATTTGTTGTGTTCCTAATTCTAGAGAAACTTCTTTACCTAACAAGCATGTTGGCGTGCAACTGCATGCTTTTCTTTATTTCTAAATACATGCTTGGGCATGCTGCTTGCAGGTTTTATTGGTTGAGGCTAAGCCTCGCTGAGCATTGTAAAACCATCCCTGTAAGGAGTGGAATCAAGAAAGCTCCTTGTTTTTTAGGTATCATATGGTTTATTTGAAAAGAAATGCCTGCTTTTAGGATGACTCTCAGGTGTTGCCAAATCAGCTGCTGTTACAGTCCAAGCTCTGCGCTTTAGTAGCATAGGTGGTTGTTGGGCTCACCTTTGGTGTTATTGTTGTGTATCTGGAGAAGTAAAATAAAAGCCTCTAGCTGGGGAAAGCACTAACTCTGGGAGATCTCTCTGTAAGTACAAAGGAAGTAGTTGGTTTCAAGGGATGGAGTATGAATTTCCTTCTGTCTTTGATAGCATCTACTGCTGTGATGAGGCTGACCACACTTCGTTTCAAAAAAATACCAACTGAAGGAGAGTTTTATGTATCCCAGAAGAAGTATACTAGTAGAACAGTACTGCTCTAATGAGAGAAGGCTGATTCCTTCCTGAAAAAACAGGTAATTGCAAAAAAAGCATGAGTCCCTTCATTTTCTATGCTGAACAGAAACATTACCAAGGTACGGCTGTATTGATTCCTTTGTCATGTAATTGTTCAGTAGCCAAAGCACTAAAAACAAGAAGTTTCAAATTTTACCTATCTGTAGAGAAAGATTTATTACTAAGGTAATTATGGGTAAGAGTATAATCCAGCAAATTAGATATATCTGCACCGTAATAATGATCATGTCTCTTAGTAAGAGTTACGTTCTCACAAACCCACTAAGTTACTAAAAATTTTTGTATGTGTACATAAAAGCTGCTCCAAGTTTTTCTCCCTCTTCACTGGAGATAGTCATTAATACACAGATATCTGTAACACATTGTGAAAGCATTGGACTTGAATTTGATGTTGTGAGCCATTTCCAAGGGTGTGCAGATCTGATTCTTCCTTCAGATCCTGATGTGATGCCTGTGACTAACTAAATATGTTGTTCAGTGAAGTCAGCAAAAACATCTCTGAGTGAAGAAAACTCATCCTGGAAAATATCCATCTTGCACCTTCTCTTATCTCACTTTATATTTTTTTCTGATGGTTTAGGAGAGATTAGTTTTATGTATGTTCACAACTTAAAGAGCAGCCCTAATCTTGTAAAACTAACAAAGCATTTAAATGCAACTAATAGTTCCTAGAACAGGGTCTGTTTATGTGATTACCTCAGAAGGTGCCTAGTTCCTCTCCTCCATTCCTGTGATATAACTTGATGCCATGCAAATACTAGGTTCTGTGGTTCTCAAAGTGCTGGGTTAGGGCCCTCTCCTACCTGAGAGAACTGCAACCCGCGTCTTGCCGCACCATGCCTCCTTACCAGGCATTGCAGTGCTGCAGTGCACTTCTCCCTTGATCCCTGCGCTGGAAGCTCTTCCCAACTTCTTGGACTAATTCCGGAGGCTGGGGAAGACGAGCTGTTCCCTGGCTCAGCGTTAATGCATGCTGCCTGCAAAGGCAGTTCCAGCTCCCGTTGCCTGCCCTCGTGGCTGGCGAGCTCCTCCGTGCAGCACAGAGCAGGGTCCGTGAGAAGAAGGCCAAGCTCAGAGAGCTGGCAGTGCGGCCAGCAGCCTCCCGTTGGGTGCAGATACAGGATCAAGGCAGGTGGCTGAATGTGGATGGCTAACGAGCATCCTATCTTCCGGCTAAATACTCTAAGTAGTGACTTCCTGCATATAAGGGAAGGAAAACTATTATCCTGTGTAGGCCCCGTAACAAAATAAAGGCACGGATCACACGGATCGCAGAATGACCTGCTAGGCTTCACAAATGGGAGCTCAGTCTCTGCATCTGACAGTTTTGGGAGCAATGCTCAAACAGGGAGAGGTGGTTTCCAGACAGCTACTCCGCAGACATTTACCTGAAGCCTAAGGTGACACAGCATTACAGCAATGTTGGATGTCTCAGTGCATGTGGGCAGCGGCAGACCGGGCTGAGGCACTTAAAGAAGAATTCAGGTGCCTCTTTCTCCCTTATGGACTGAGTCGGACACACTTGTGTGATTTGAATAAAGGTCTATCTTGAAATGCATCCTGTGAGAGAGGGTGGTATGTATTTTGGGAAGGTAAGAATGAAGATATGAGTGTTATGCATTTAGATCTTGATGCAGTAATGTTAGGTTTAAGTATTTGTTGTCTTTGAAAGATGCATGATATAACAAAGTAGCTGGAATAGACTGATAGCAATACTATTCGACAGCATTGACATTATTGACCCATACTGAAATTATAGCATTGACCCTGATTTTAGAGTTCTCTGCAAATTATTTGTCAACACCAAAAAAGACAAATAACTTTTATTTTTAATTCTGTCCTTAAAATATGGTAGTATGTTGCACACTTATGCCCTCTGTATGTCGTATTTCCTAAATTACTGTTTATTGCTATGTCAGCAAGAGTTCAGCTATGTTATTGAATAGCTTAATAATATTATTTGAAAATTATGGAAGGAAGATATCCTACTTCTTCTGTGTAAACTCAGATGACTAATAGCAATCGCTGCAGAGGCAAAACACAGAAAGTATTTAGAATAAAGGACACAAACCAATATCCTTTCTCTGCTATATGAAACAGAAACCTACCTGATGGCAATGCCCTTGAACATCATATCTCAGTTGACACAACCTTCTCATATTATTGTCCTCTTATACACTCAGGAAATACCATCTAAACATGTAAGACCAATAAAGGTGACAATTCAGGCCTTGTATGGACAAAGCTGAATTAACTCGGCTGTGCTCAGGGGTAACTCCATGCGGGATTTGTTAGTGACAGGACCTGGCTTCAGACAGCTCGAAAGCTCCTGGGTTGCTATAGCTGCTTCAGTTCCGTTGTGTCTCTGTACACAAAAGCTGTCCTCAAACATAGTTTGGATGATCCCTTTTATTAAAAATATCTGCTAATCTCCTCCAGGGAATAACATCAATTTCTTACTTATGTGAGAAGGAGGAACATTTATACCCTTGATGATTAGTACCCATAATAGTGCTCCAATCAGGAGTGCAGTTCCCTGAGCTTCATGCTGGGTTCAATGGGAGATATTCCTGGATGGTTCTTGATTCCTTTTAGGATGTAACTTAGGCTGTTCATTGTTTTCTGAAAGCTTATCTCCCTCCTTTATAACAGGCTGAACTCAGGGAGTCTTTCTTATTCAGACCGTCAGAGGTGGGACCTGGTCTTTTGATCACGGGTGTGGATGTAGTTCCATAGACTGTTAATCAGGGTAACCTTCCCAAATTTCTCCTCTGTGAGAGAGGATGTTTGAGCACATAAAGCGTTTCACTGCAGTCCAGAAATGTAAGAGTTGGTCCTTAGGTGAACCCTCTGGTGCACACAATCCTTAGTGGTATCAGAAGTCAGTATGCACACCTTGAAGACTGGAGGACATTGTGGCATGATTCTTTTCTTGTGTGCCACTGGCATTGCTGATAAAAATTCATCCTAAATTAAAACCATTTTGACGGCAATATTCTCAATCTTTTATTAAAATTACTTCTTTTGGCACTTAGAGATTATATTTGCCCATGAAAAAAGGAGAGATCTACTGGTGATTAGAAGTTAAACAAGACATCTCTATCTTGAGAAATTCCATCACAGTAATTTCTTAGTTTGCTTTGTTTTCTTTTTCTCTATAAGACTGCAACAACCTAACAATGGAGAAAAAAATCCTCATACCTTAAAACTCCACAGAGATGACATACTCACCTGGGTTTTTATTTTTGCTTAGGGCAAGGTTAGGGCTCTTCATTTCCCCTGTGGAATTTAATGCTGTTTAATTTATTAATGTGATTTATAAGAATAACTACAAATGTACAATGTGTAATTTAGAGTTGAAGTTTTCCATAGTAAGAACCCTAAGATCACGATCATTTGTAAAGCATGTAATGCTTTTTTGACCATATATAGATAAAGAGCAGTAACAGTCGTAATCATTATTACATCCTAAAAAGATGCAATTACAGTACTCCACTGCCCATATTGTTTTGGCATACTGATGGTTTTAAGGTCCTGTTTTAAAGAATAGGTTATAATTAATATAGAAAGTTATGCTGATATAAAATCTCTGATTGTCATCAAATTTTTATATGGCTTTCACAATAGTCTCATTTAATGAAGATGAGGAACAAAATAACATGGTTATACAGTTTAGCAACACTGATGTTTTACTAATTTCTGCTGTTTTTGAGCCCGAGTATATAGCCAAATCTATTGACAGAGACTACAGTCAATACATGATGAATTATGGATACCAGCATCCTGTTCCTCAAAAGAGCTACTGTGCAATTAGTAAACTTTTTTTTTTTTTTTTTTTTACTCCTCTTTTTAAATTTTCTTGTGGAACAAGACCTTCACACTCACAGGAGAACTGACTGTTGGCCTAGAGGAAGTTGTGACTTACCTGAATTTGTAAGAAAAAAATCTTTGATTTTCTTCTGGCAAAGAAAAAGGTAGTGTACTCAGCAGTGAACTGCCTGAATTTTCACAGTCTCTGCTGTTCAGAGCTTCTGGAACTGCTGCCATTGATGGGGACAGAGAAGTGTCTGTCCACTTTACAGACTTGAAGGATATCATGTTTTTTAAAAAATTGAATATACAAGGTATTTTGAGATTATATCCTGAAGGTAGCTTCCTACTGTGACAACTTATTCTGGAATGAGAAAGAAGTGACATGAGCATAAGCAGGTTGTCTTACTGAGATGGAAAGTGACCTGAAAGAACTGAGCTGCCCATTGACTCCTTAAAGATGCCTTGAGAGAAGGTGTAATTCAGTGGATCATTATGAGAAACTGCAGGTTTCAAGCTCAGAACTTAACAAAATAGATTTAAACTAAGCATATTCCCATTTTAAAATAATGACACTCTCAGCATTACTTTGGGGTCCAGAATAATACATGAATTACTTCATATTTGCATGGCTATTGCTTTTACTTCACTCTAAAGGAGAAAATGTGTATCATTGATTTTTTTCAAGGATTTTTTTGAATTTTACAAGAAAGTGTTAACAGAAATTTGAACATTAAAAATGTGAGCATCTATAGAAAGTAATGTATTTTTTTTGATATAATATCAAGGATATGGTATATCAATTCTTCATGCCTGATACTGGGATCAGGAGGTTGTTAAATTTTCTAAATGAAATACTACCATCAATGCAGTTGCTTGCCACACTCCTGTGCCAATTTCTCTTTTACAAAACTTGGAAATGAAGTGAAGGCTAATTTTGAACAAACTGTAGAAATGCTAATATTATTTCCTAAAGATAAAGACCCAAACTGAAGTCTTTTAAAATACTTTTTTTTCCCCTCCTTTTTTTTTTTAATGGGAAAACATTTTTAATGTGGGGCTTTCTTTGAGTTTCATTGTGTAGAAATAAAGTGTTCGTTAGATTGACAAAGGCACAGGAATTGTTTTGAACTGGCCTAGACAGATGAAAAATTTTATTTCTGTCATTCTGTTAACATTTCCAGTTAAGTGGAAGAATACCTAAAAGGATATACCGAACTAATAAACAGAGTTTTGGTAACTAAAATTGTAAAAACAGTTCTACCACAGAGGTATTTTCAAAAACATGTAGATGATAAATATGCCCCAGCTGATATAACTAACTGCCGAACATCTGGGCCCCCGGGAACACTGGAATGGTTGTTTAAAAACTGCCAGCTCCTTGGACAAAATATAAGCCAGTCATATGACTGGAAAGACTTTTATACTTACACAAGAGATATTTCTGACTTACAACTAATGTTTGTAGAGATTTTATTAAAGTTTAGAGTTGAGAGAGAATTCAAGAGGTTAAGGAGGGTCATCAATGTTTCTAAATTGGTTTTAAAAGACCAATAAAGTATCCCTTTTATGCACATAGAGAAGTAATATGCTGATGATAAATAGAGTGGCTGCCTCTCGGGTTAATTGTACCTTCTATCGAACCCCTAGATCTAAATTTCTGACCTAAAGAATAACCAGAAAAAACAGTTAAGAGATTGGAGCATTTATGCAAAGTCTGTGTGTTTGTAGTTATTCTCTCTTACACACACAAAGACAGAAATAGTTTTTTTTCAGACAAGCCTGTGTTCTGGAGAAAAAGGGAAAAGCACTGACCATTTGTTCGGGACAGTGAAGCTATGGTGTCCTGACTATTCGGTGTAATTCCTCAACATGGACAATAGGCAACTCCTTCGTGTTGTGATCGCATTTTCCACATTTGCTGTGTCTTAGTCATTACAAAGGAAAAGATCTCTTTGGTTCTGTGTTAGAGGTGCTCTCTTTGAGTAACCTGAACACTATCCACAGCTGACTTTCAGCAGCTCCCTCTTCAGTTGACCTCTAAGTCTAATAGCAAGAAATTCTGCCAGCATTTTTCATTAGGAAGCCACAAGTACGCAATCATATGCCAAAGTATAAAATGCTAGTGAGGTGTTTTTCCCTTTTTTTTTTTTTTTTTTTTTTTGAGCCATAAGTAAAACTATTAGTTCCCTTGTTCTAGCTCATTGTCACCATTGTCACAGATCTGCTGTATTATCATTTTTGCATCTGTGACTGATGGTGAAACATGATTACAGTGACTGACTACAGCAAAATGCATTTTCCAGAGGCACAATTTCAGATTTCCCAAATTCTCCACTCCCTTCTGAGTTTGGATTGTACTTAGTCATTAGAGCTATTATAAACTCTTTTGTACCCTACCTGACAGATAATTTCTCCTCATCATGAGAACTCTGTTTGGGAAAAACAACTGCTCCCTCACCTCCATAAGAGCTCCTGTGTCATGCTTGCTGTTTTGGGCCTTTCCAGGCACATTTCCTGACAATGGCCCCATTTCCAGAAATCTGGGCTAGTGACTTAAGCAGAGCTTTAAGCCCTTTTCTTTCTGTACACAGACACCCCATGGAAGAAGGCAGTGGCAAGGTACCAGATACCCAAGGGAGATGCTGAGTTTTTCAGCATAGCTTTCTGTGATTTGTAGGTGAGCCGCAGTCTCCTGAGCTAGAAATGTTTTGCCAGTTCTAGCGTCCTAGCAGCATATCAATTATTTTTTGAGTTCTGAGATTTTCTATTATCTATATCCTTTATATGGCATTTAGATTTATTTATTTATTTAAAGTCAAAGCTATTAAAAAGGCCCCAAACTGTTTAATTATTTTAAAAATTTTGTTATTACTCAGTGAAGTCCCAGCAGAGCTCATCTTAAAACCACAAAAAACCAGATTAAGTCATGATATGCCACCTAACAATGTTTCAACATCCAGATGCTGGTTCAGATCATGCTTGCAAAACAAATCATCAGCACCTGGCCATTCTTGCCTACATGAGAGTCAGATGACTTCTAGTCTGCCATTTGTGGTATCCGACAGAGGCCAAAGATCTTATTGTAACTTTTAGTTACATATATGCATTTCCAAAGACTCAAATTTGAACTTACATTTATTTACTTTGGTCTGAAAATTGCCTTTAATTCTCATGTACAAGTGGAAAGGCCAACAGTGAGACAGCCATGTAAAGAAATCGTTATATGGTTTATGGCAATAACTATGCTTGTTACCATCATTGGATGGGTAACTATCATTGGAAATTAATCATGTTAAAATAATATGATGATGGGGAGCACTATGGGGTACCACATGGCACACTGAGACTACATTTCATGGAGACAATATATTTCTTTTGTAAGACAATTGTGAAGATTGCAGGACTTTTTCTTATTTCACTCTCATATTTTTAATAATTCAATATTTCCAGTGACTTACTTAAAAACAACAACAACAACAAAAACAAACCTAAAACTAACCCGAATAGATAACATTGAGATTCAATGTCTTCAGTAGGATAAAAAAGTGAGATATGGGTGTGAATCCTGTAAGTGAATCTGGTTGGTATGAATAAACTACTAAGGTAAGAGAAATGGAGTTACATTGGAGGCAGCCTACAACATCATGTAGCACATGTTACCTCTCAGGGAATGCCTGACAAAATAATCAGATCAGTCAGGAAGATTAGAATAGTTACAGTTTATGTAAAGACCTAACATTCTGGGTGCTGTCACAGGCAATTTTCCTTGCCTAAGGAAGTGAGAGATAGAGGTTTTGGATATGCTGGTCCAAAAAGGTGCATAATGCCACCAGACCTGGCCTGTGTGGAAGCTTGTGATTTTCCCTTCTCTGCTGAAGTCCTTACGACACTTTATGTCATTGGGCAAATACGAACAGGTCAGTTTAGAATATGTCTGGTCTTTGTCATTTAAAATGCATATCCTGCTGACAGTTTGGCTTCAAAATTCAGTAAGTTTCCAGGAGCAGGCTCATTATTTTTTGGACCCATTTGAAATAAATATGGTGAGAATTAAAAGTGTAGAAGCCATCTTGGGGGTTACAGAGCTGTAGGGTCTACTCTAGTAAAAATGTAGTGTGTCTAGGATTGCTAGCAGTCTGATTTTATGGTCCCAAAGAGCACATAAATGTGAAAGGCATTGACTTCCCTGCAGGTCCATGGCAACATTGCGACCTTTGGTAGGAAAGATGTCTGATTTTATGTCATATAGAATATCTAATTACGTGTAATAAGAGCTTAAATTAGCCAGTACATTAGAAACTGGCTGGTAAAGGTTCCTGGTGATGAAAATAGCCCTATTAATATATTTTTAAGTGAAGAGTATGTAGGACACTCCAGGCTTCTTCCATATTGCTTACTGTACAGTTGGATGCTGATTATATATGACAGGTGACAAAAATAGGCCTGCCAGCCAGATCTAATTCAGTTGTATGCTATAATTCTGGCATTTGCTATATGCTGATGTTTAAAAGTTGTAATTTCTTCCACATAAATACAAGAGTGCATTTCTTGGCATTCTAATGGTGAGAGTTGGGGCAGAAGCCAGAAGTAACTTGCACAACCAACATACTGGAGTTTAAAGTTATGCAAAAGATAGCTCTAAAGGCTTCAGGGAATACAGCTGAGATCACGCAGAATTGTAAATTATACACTCTACACAAATAGCTTGGGGCCACATGATAATTAATAACTACTATATTTAAGTAGTTGGGAACTCTGCTTCATTTATTATTAATTATAGCTTTGTTTAGCAAATGTTCTCCATGGTAATTGCCTGTTTATCTTGTCTGTATTTGATGTTAGTAGATAGTTTGGATGAGCAAACTGATTAGAGAGAGTCTTAATTGTATTTCAACAGTTGTCCCTATTTTGGCAGGAAAAGCTGTAAACCAGATAAGAAAAGGTAAGTTGTACATTTCAAACATGGGCATGCATCAGTAGGTTATCTGCTAGAGTAATAAGGCCAGGCTTTGTGAGCAAGTAAGAGGTAGGTTTGGAAAGATTTACTTCTTCCACCTCTCCTCACCTCTCTGCTCAGCAAAATATCCATCAATCACTAGGGAGGAAATGTGATTATGGAGGAGATGTGATATTGGATTTTTGTAATGTAGTCCTAACAGTAACTCATGATCACTTCTATGCACCCAGAAGGAATTATCTGAAAGAGGACAAACAAAAGAAACCACACTGGTAAGCAACTATTTTCTAGTCTGCAATCTGCAAATGACTGCATCCACAGATAAACTAGTTTCCTACTGCAGAAGCAATAATGAACATTGGCTGGATGAAAGAACAGAGGGAATACTTTAAAATTGTTTTATAGCTAAAATAGAGGAATCATTTATTATTATTATTATTCCAAAGAAGTATTAAAATATCAAATATCCACTACATGATGCAGGCCTAAAGCACTTACGGAGGGCGTTTAGACTGTGAAAAGTGATTAGTCAGCTCTGAACCTGATCTTCTTTTTCTCATCCAAAGCTGCCTATAAATGCATTTGCCTATTTCCCAGGCTACTGCCCTGGTATTATTTGGGGGGCGGTGAGGGCAGAAGGGGGTGAAGATGTCTCAAAAAGTCATGTTTTCAGGAGAAACAATACAAATGAACATAGTGTGCTCACACATGTGACTATGTGTGCAAAGGCAGAAATACAGCTAAATGTGGCTTCTACCGGGGTTTTCAATAAACTTAAGTTTTGGCCGTTGAACTCTAAAGTGATAGAGTTGAACCAATACAGCAAATGGGCAGTAATCTAAGACAACAGACTAAAAGCAGTGAACTTTCTATATTTATTAATTAAAACTACAGTCATTTTCTTTAATATCCATTCAGTCCAGTGTGCTCTGACAATTTTTCTATGTTTTAAAACTATCCTATGTGGGAGTTTTGTTGGGGGAATGCAAATATTCAGTTGCCTTAAGGCCAATTTTTTGGTAGGCATTTCTTTGCGGTGTTGATAAAAGTTTTGTGCTTGCTTCTGGACATTTTTCAATTGTCATTGATGGATATTTTTCTTAATCCTGCATTGCCAAAGAGCTAAAATGCACACGCAAACATGACTGAGTCCAGCTGGCCTCACGGACATTGTGATGGATTGGGTTAAACCTAAATCACGCAAAGATGCTTTAATTAAAATGGGACTTGAGGAACAAATTCTGCAAAAGATCACATAATTTTCACTCTCAGCACTATATTTAGGCTCTACAGGGGACCTCAAAATCCTCTCAACTACTACCTATACTGGAGTAAGAAGGCGACTATGTTTTCTGTTGAAGACAATTCATTTTGCAGAAAGGAACAGGAAAGAGGAAGTAAGGATTTGAGTCTCCTGACAAGTTGCAAGGACTTTCATACAGTAGGTAGGAAAACATGTTGTACCTGTCCGTGGGAGAATTTCCCTGGGAGCAATCAGATGAACAGTGTCTTGCAAAAATGATTACTATATATCTTGTACGTTGTTTTGGAGCCACTAGGCCAAGACCCAGGTCCAAGCAAGATGAACAAGCATCTCGCCTCTCAGATGAGCTCCTGGGCTGTAGTGAATGAAGCACCTCAAGTGATGGCACAGATTTGCCTGAGGAGAAAGGCTGAGCGCATTGATCCTCTTCACCTGGCACTGTCCATGATGCTGATCAGGGAATGTAAATTCCCAGCAGCCTCCTCAGCCTGTCCCCCTGGCAGCCCAGATGGCTGCTGGGGCGCAGCACTCATCCTTTCCCCACGAATCCCTGGAGCAGCTTCCAGATTTCAGGTCTGGAAACCACAGCTCCCGCCCTGAAGCACGGGATGTTCTCTTTACTGATGACACATTGGGTTCTGACAAATGTGACTGACTTTGGAAGGGGACAGCTTTATATCTGTAAAGTGAAGAGGGGCTCAGAATCAAAATTTCTCTAGTCCATTTTGAGAATTAGTTTGCAACCTCAACCAAATCTGTAACTGTCTGAATTTCTAAACCATATTTAAAAACAGAGAAACAAACAAAAAATACACCACCACCATCACTCTTTGACTGCATTTGGATTTGGAGGATGAATACAGACTCGGTGGTCCAAAAAGATTTGTGTCTGGAATTTCTCATTTGGATCCCTGCAGAATGAAACTATTGGGGTCTGTAGTTACATTTCTGACTTTCATAAGTGTCCAAACATATCTATAGAAAAACACCTTTAGAATATAGCCTTTGTTGTTTGGTAAACAAGTCTCAATGCAGTTCATGCTCTTAACACTGATGGGTCACAGCCAACTGAGACACCCAGATCAAAAAATGTCAATTCAAATTAAAATACAGACTAGCTGTAACACATTTGTAAGACCTGGAACAGTCTTTGCATCTTCTTTATAATATTTCAGTCTCTTTTGATGAGCTTTCTATAGAGCACTGGAATTTGTTATATGTGAAGCACATCATTATGGTTTGATCATTCCTTCCCTGCAGAACTGATAAATGCATCTACTCTGTTTCAGCAGTTTTAATGTTTCTCTGAATTTACAGGCTACAGGTGTATATCTTTAAAAGAGCTTAAAGTCACAGAATGGTCTTGAAACTCTGACACTGCAAAGACAAAACTTGATTTTCAATCACAGTTTAGTGGTAGCAGAAAAATAAGGAAATAGCCGTCTGGGTTTATGGAAGTACCTGAAAACAGTCAGAGTAATTAATATTGCTGTTTAGCATAAAAAAAATGTATATTTTTCTTGAATGTCCATAATTTTTGCATTTAGCACTCCACAAATAGTTAGCTTTGTCTGGACTTTGTGATATTTCCATTTTCTAAGCAGCTCAGACTTTTGAAACAGCTCTGTCACATTCTCCTCTTATCTGCCTGCCACCTGGAGCTTTTAATTTTAGCAGAACCTAGAGCAAACTTGTTTCTCAGTGGCTGGGATCAGCCAGCTGCACCATACTTGATTATTGTGCTCCAGCTTTTTAAGGTATCACCTATCATCTACTGCTTTATTTTTTTTTTCTCCATCAACTTTAAGGAAGAAAGAAGTATTGTGGCATTGCTCCAGCACGTTTTCAGGTGCTTTCTGCCATGCCTGAGCAGAGATTCATGGATTCGCCATGTGGCTGCTGTGCAGAGCATGTATTTGAATTGCTGTCCAGGAAGTCCTTGACACCTAATGAATCTATCTGCTGCTTTTTAAATTTTGAAATTGTATCAGTGCAATAGTTGCCATCACTTTCCAGAAATAACTACAGCATAAGGTGTGGAGGAAAGAGGTGGACAGTAGCTAAAGTGAGGGTGGTGAGGGGAAGGGCAGCTTGTTGAGGAGCTGAGAGACTTCCCGCTGGAGAACCTCAGCGGAACCACTGCTCCTCTGCCTGGCTGCTGCCCTCGTTTGGCTCGTGTTACACAGGAGCTGAGCCTGGTTATAAGCAGCAAGGTAGTACCCAGCACTGGGGCAGAGCCAGCAGCAGCCATCCAGGTGTATGTGCTGGGCCCACTCCAAATGGGTCATGCTTTAACTTCTGGCAAGGCTTAAGTTATGCAGAACGTGAATGTGAAATGTTACCCTGACTAGCAAATCATAGAAATCTTCCTATGTTTCTATATCTTGATAACCTCTCACAGTCCTAGCTCTGTGTGACTGGTTTTAAGGTACTGGCTAAAGCATTGACATTGATTTTTAATACACTTTCTCTCTGTGTAAAAGCTGTTTAACTCAACAGCTTTAGAGGAAGGCCAATGGGAGCATGGAAGGAAAACACAACTCTTTAGCTCAGTCTAAGCAACTCATCTGCAGCTTTCCAGTTCAAGTGATGAAGACTTGGTAAGATTCTCAGCACTGTTCAAGTTTTAATGATAATGTCTTCTGTTTTTAATATTTATATTGCAGTGCCATCCAGAGCCTTAATTATAATTAAAGCTCTGTTACGCTCAGAAGGTCAAATACCAGTGAGTGTATTCTGATTTGGAGCGTCACCAGAGTCAGAAATAAGTTATAACTAAGCATATCCAAATGCTAAGGTGCCCAGGAGATAATATGCGGCAGGCATTTAAGCAAGCATAATAACAAGCGAGGAGTGATCCTTGATACTGTCAACAGAATATTAGATGCTATCAAGACACAGTTTGACTAAGAACTCAGATATAGTGGTAGAATCTCTTTTAGATTATTTCTGGGAATAACTCCTATAAACTTAAAAGTTTTGTAGGTCTTGAATAATACTGGAAATAAATATGCAGCAGGTCTTATTCATCTCGCCTTGGAATTATATCTTTTTATGCCTGATTATTACCTTTGTGTACTCTTTGCAGGGATGTGCAGTGAAATAGTCAGACCGGAGTAAACTATATCTCTCCAAATTTCTGGTAGGCTTTCTGAATTCACTGATCTTTGTTTTATCTGTGTAAAAAAAAAACCCTAAAAAATAAAAAAGCATTAAAGCTAAAAAAAACCCAGTGGTTTAAGCAACATTAAAATGTTCCAAAGTTTTCCAGAATCTCATATTTACTATTCCAGTTTTTACTATAACATAAAATGATAGTACTTGGAAAATGATGTTTCAGTGCCTTAAATGAAGTTTGACTGAGACAAGCTTCTGGTAAGATGGCTAATTCCAGTAATGAAATTGTCTGTCAATGTACAGCACAATTATTACTATATTGCTAATAGTTTTGGAAAAAGTGGTTATGCTAGATCTTGGACTCATAGTTAGAAGATTGTGTCTCAATTACAAAAGGAACATCTGTGTTTGCAAATCTAAATAATATGACATTGTTCATTTGTCTTCACTAAAACTCTAGATTCCATAAAATGTGTTTTAAATTTATGAAATCTTGCACATTTTTTTACGTTGCTAGTCTACTAGATACATTTTATCTAGTAGAAATCACTAGGAAAATTGTCATTGTGCTCTAACTTGATGCAAAAGCAAAAACAGTGTGAAATGACCTGTTGATTTGTAAAGTTTAGGAAACCTGGACAAGTATTCCAGGCACATAACCTGTATGCTCCTATTGGTTGTGGTCTGTTAGTGCAGCTCAGAGCTCACAGCATTAAAGTGTTTAGTGTCTCCTTGATAGTCCTGTCGTAATGCCTAGAAAGTGTAGTTAGATCATGGTGGATTTTAGAGATGTTATTTATTACACTCAGGACATTGATGCTATATGACAACATTTCCAGAACCAGGCTTGAAAAGTCACTTCTCTTGTGACTGTCTGGGAGGCAGTGATTTTCATCCTGAAATGGGCCCTTCCATAAAGCATCTGTTTAAGTTACGGTGGCAATAGGCAGGATGAGTGACAGGCTGCCTGTGCACATCAGCTTCTGGGATATTACTGACAATGCCACTGGAGCTTAGGAGACTCATAGCAAATGTCATTTCAGGAACTGGCAAACAAAAACCCACAACCAAAAGCCTACTGTCTGCAAAATTGTTTTCCTTCCCCTGAGCAACAGCATCTGCAAAGGTGTGGAGAAGTATTTTAGTATTATGCATAAAGCAGATTCGTATGTGCGTTTGTCCTAAAATTCACAGATCTAAAGGAAATTAAACTGTGTGGGAAAATTTGTTTTCAGTGTTTAAAAGATGTGTAATAAAAGCAAATTAAGTAAATTCATGCTTTCTCTTTCAACCTTCAAAAGGAAAATGCATAGGGAGAGGCAGGATAGGCCCTGAACCTTAGGAAGGAGGAAGCAGTAGTTGAATGACAAAAGAAAATATGAATGACAGTGTGATAAACAGGAATGTAATCCGTGAAAAAGCAGTTTGTGCTAATGAGCAAATGTGAGGGAGTACAAAAAGTTCTGTAAGCAAACTGTCGGAAATGAAAACAACGGGACTCAAAAAGCGCATGCCCGTTAACTTTAAGAAGGGAAAGGTTCACTGAAG
>JAWLRI010001063.1:3343649-3406712 GCA_034781795.1 Crypturellus tataupa
AGTGCTGCTTGCTTGCTATTTACAATAAAGCATACTGGCAAATCAATTGGCTCAGAGGATTTGTCCGTTTATAACAACAGTATAATTCTGTTTATTTGATGGCATCATGTATTCTGAACATGAGTAGTCATTATTCAAAAAAAAAAAAGTAGAGTTTTGAAAAATTCCAAATTGTTGTGAGATGCTAAGCTGAACCCTGAGCAGCTTGTAGGTTTTAGATGTGTTAGATCCTCAGTTAAACTGAGGTAGATGTAAAACGAACTGTGTGCTCACAGAAACCTCAGTGTTCCACTGCTGAGTTAAACAAGGGCTTCTGGATGTAGTAAATCCCAAGGTGTCAAGTCTTTTAAACTCTTCAAACTTATTACATTTTTATTCTTACAGAAATAAGTATTAGAGGCATCTTATTTGGTATCTCTGCTGCTTAAATTATACATATATACATATATAAATATAAAATATTTATACACACATACATTTCTAGCCTACATTTCTTCCTTCATCAGCTCATTCAGCAGAGCGCTTAAAGTCTTGACTACTGTCAGAATATGTTGGAATATCATACCCAAATTCAGCAAAGCAGTTAAATATGTGATTAAGGATACTTAAATATGTGCTGAAATGATTTGCTGAACAAGATGAGGAGAAGGGGAATAAATCAACTTCTGTAGAAATTGACGTTTATGGGACATTCCAAAGGAGAAGAATGTAAGAAAATTGATATCCAGCCCTGTAATTTATCCTCTGTAGTTGCACCAAATTCAGGAAGTATAGGGAGCGACTAGAATAGCAAAAGTACTGGTTTTTGTTATGGGTGCTATTTTATTTCAAAATTTCATTCTGTCATTGCTTCTGAACCCTATGCCCCTAGATCTCCTGAATCAAACAAATAAATGCCCCCCACCCCAAAACAATGCCAAATAATTGAAACATTAAAACTACTGAGCCCATTGCTAAGATTCAAACAATATATCTGCAAATAAAAATAGAGTTCCAAGTGTTCAGGGGTGGTTGCAGTATTTTATGGCATAGTAAGTGCCTTACGAGCTCATTAATGCCATTAGATTTTTATCACCAGAACAAGGAAAAGAAAGGATGTAAGCCCTGAATGGGACTGCAGAAGAATAAGAGCACAAGAGGGAAGATTGACTGAGCAGCAACAGGTTCATTCTAAAGCAGCAGCTTCAGGCTTTACCTGCAGAGTTACCGTGTTTGAAGCTATTGTTTTAATTTTTGTTTGTCTCATTTTACCCAGAACTTTCAAACTTTCCCTCCATGATTTACCAGAAACTGCAGTATTTTCCATCCCTTGCCACTCCAAACTTCAAGACTCCTGTGAATAGGAGTTCAGCCCTTAATTTTCCCTTATTCAGAGTAACTTCGTGCAACTGTAATCTAAGTCTAAATCCAAATATATTTTTTAAAAAATGTAAGTCAGTTTATTGTCAAGTTCGTTTAAAAAGAAATAGATATAATTGTAACAAAGATTTTGGAAAATCTTGGGACTTCGTGTGTATGTGTGTAAGTTACCAGGATTCTGTTTTTCATTTTTCATTTGTTTCAAGCCTGTCAAAGAGAGAGAAACTTTATTAACTCAACAATTTATAATGTGAAGAAAAGATCACGATAACTAAGCAAAATAAAGAAGTAAGCTGTAATGTTTTAAGTTAATGTCATTGCTTGTTACTCCAGCACATCTTGTTACCTGAATGTGCACTTTAGATGTTAACCTACCGGTTACAGAAAGTGTACCTATGTATAGTGCATCACACAGACGTGTTGCCACAAACTACTAGGTTGAGTTCCTCCAGAACCTGAGTATCTCCAAAGATTCCTGACTTCCCTTTTGAAAACAAATATAGTATCTCAGGTTGAGCACTGAAAAATTGTGGAAACTTCCAATTATTTGCTTAGAGTTGAGGATTTTATTTGTTGCAAAGAATGATAGATAGTAAAACCCTGGACAACAATAATTGTTGACATTCTCAAAATTCCTTGATTTTTTTTTTGAATTTATCTATAATTTCATTTTCCATTTCCGTATAGTGGATACTTTTTAGACCTTCAGTTATGTGATCAAAATGACATGTGTGGTGCTTGCCAAGTGCCAGTCTTCTTCTCCAGAAAGCTCCCTGGTCTGCTGGGGATGCTTTGCATTATAGTGTTTCAGCTACATAATGCTGATTCACTTCTGCTAAAGTATTGTTTCTAGAGAGATTTTTTTTTTCTCCTATAAACAAAATGTCACATTTTTACTTTTTACAGTACTAGATTACACCTTCCAAACTTGAAATTTTCTAGAAGAAAAAAATAAACAAGAACTTATAGTGTTTGGTTGAAAAAATATCATGTTAGGTAGTACTTTTCTTGGAGTTTTCCTCCACTGTAAAGTAGCCTTGATTGGGTCAGATTTGGAGTTTGAGTTTTTCTGGATAGTTCAGCTTGTGAAAGAGACACTACTATTGTGTGAACGATCTGCAATCAAACAGCTAAAGTACTACTAATGCATGGTACTCTGAAATAACAGTGCATGAGTCCCCCTGAGGTTTGTAGGAGCAATGTGTGGTGCACCCGGCAGTTCTCTATGGTAGCTGTTAAGAACCGCAACCTCTTACGAAGCTCATTTCTTTAACCGAAGCTCTGGAGGCTAGTGCTTACAGCTCATAAAATCCTAGATTCATATACTTTTGATAGTTCAAGCATGTGTTTTTTGCCTTTTTTTCTCCTTAAGGAAATGTTATCTTGCTTGTTGCTGTGTTCTCCTCTCTTGATCCTGGCCAGGTATGAGGAATCCTGGCAAATGGTATCAGGGCTAAAATCTGCTGAAAAAAGAAAAGCCATAATATAGAATTTTGAATCAGCTCTTTCATGACTACATATCATAAGTAGATATTTGAAATATCCTGATTCTTGTCTTGTCTTGTCTTATTAGTTCATATGCTCCAGACTTCATTTCCTTCGAGTTGATGGTTATATCCTCAATGATTTTTACAAGGTGTAAACTGTAACATAAATTCAATCTGCACAAATAGTTTGACTGTTTCAGTCCAAGACAAAGAATGAAGTAGAAAATCTGGGAACAGCCTGTACTACAGAGATGACAGAAAATTTGGGGAGAATTCTGGAAAGTTAGGCTTTTCCCATCAACAACCAAACATTAAAGCTTCCTCGAGCACAGGAGCGTGTTGATATTCATGATAGTGCTGATCTCTTTAATAAGAGTATTCCACTATAGCCAGATATGCTCTTGAGTCTTTCTCTCTCTCAATCTGTAAAAATGACAAGGGATATTCCAGGGTAAGGACCCATTTTTCCCCCTAGACAGATCTTCTCTGGAAGAACAGTGTATTCTTAACCTCACATATATCTCCAGATTTGGACTAATGAGACCCTGGGGTGTGTTAGATAAAAGCAGCAGTGATCTGGTCAGAAACAAACTCTGACAGCTAAGAGAGAGAGTTACAGTAGGATTCCTTTTAATTTTTAAACATAATCCAGAAGCACTAAAATAATTGTTTTCCTTCACCTCTATATTTGAAGGATAAACTCGTGGTTTATATGTTTATTGGATGAGAATATCCCTGATTTCTCTGGGAATTAGCTACCTAAGTGCTTTTGAAAATCTGGATTCTACTTTATAAAACAAAGGCTGAATGGGCATATGTTGCATTATGTATCTAATAGCATCTGCCTCTGCAGCACATGCTGCTTCTGTGTGGAAGTGGCAGAGACCTGGAGGAAATAATTCTTCTCCTTGGAAATAAGGACTTAAAACATTAAAAAGTATTTCCCAATTCACAGCTGAATAACTCTTATCACAGAACTTTTCATCTTGTGAGGGATGGCCCAGTTATGGAAACCAGTTAATACATTTTAAATGCCATTAAGGGACTTTCCATTCAGTGAGTTTCAAATGCATGTGTGGTGCTACACTGATTTTTGCAATAAGAAAGGTGTTTTCTAGATTCAAAGCCAATGAACAGACTTTTTTATTTTATTTCTGATCAAGAAGCAGAAAAACTAAGTGCATACTGAAATTGTTTTTAAAAATAAGTCATTAAGGAAAGAAAAAAAAAATACTTGCTGAAGGTAGAGTTTTACATGTTTTTCTTCTTTCTACCTTCTTTTCTTTCATCCAGATATTTTTGAAACTGTTTTATTTTAAATAAATATCATAATTCTGAAATTATTTACTTAAAGGAACTATGTCAATACTTTTGCAGTGTAAATGACAACACTGACAATAGTAAAAGTGTGCCTTAGTAACATGGGCATGAAAATATCCCGCTGGAATATCCCTTGTCTTTTTTACAGATTGAGAGAGAGAAAAAGTGAGAACAAGACCTTCCAAACCAGTAATAGAAAATGTAGCCATGAGCTGTGCTCTCAGCAAGCAATATATAGAGTATGAAGGACATGGTATCACCCTTGATGTACATTTTAGTTACTTGCTCAATTTTAATGACGCATAATAATTAAATTAATCAGGGTAAAGTATATGCTGGTGGGTGGGTGAGTGGTGTGTAATTCATCTATTTATTGCTCACTAATGGAAGCTATAAACAGTAGTATACAAGTAATTCAACCTGAAATTAGAGGATGCTCGTGGCATGAATGGGAGGTACACTTCAATTTTAATTGTATTTTTTTCCTCAAGAAAAAATATTCAGGACTCGAAGCCCTACAGAATGAAAATAAAAATGTTCAGAGAGAGCCCAGAGTACTATGGAGACATTTAAAAATGCAGAATCTGAGAAGCTGCAAAGATTTTCCACTGTATTTTTTCAAATTGTAATGTTTATGAATTTTTTCCCCAAGAGGAATACTTTACCTTATATTTTATCCTGGGCTTTTTTCCTGGGATGCATAAAAAATGACAAGCCAAAGAGCATGAATCAGGAGTTTGACACAGCAATTCTCATTTATAAGCTCTTTTATATTCTTCGCCAGTCTGTACACGAGACAGGGCAGTTCGGGCTCTGCGGGGTTTGGGCTGCTGCATCCGGGTGGGGATGGCAGTGGTTGCAGCCCTGAATTGTAGCCCGGGTTCCCCACTCATCTGTTGAAGAGAAAGAAGTTGAACTGGTGCAACAGTGAAGGAAGCCCTGCCGCAGCCTTGGGACTAAGGCTGGAAATATCCAACGCAGGGGCAACAGTGTCTGAAAAGGGTTGAAGTAAGGCAAGTTGGGGTCAGTTAAAGGTAAGACATTCTGAAATATGAACAAGAGGATAGTTAACGCTTGGACCACACCAAACTACCTGTGTTTGGTTTGAATGGCAAACATTTTAAAAGCTTTTTTGAAAAATAAAATTGATAGGGATTTTGGATTGAAAAAAAAAAAAAAAACAAAAACGGATTTTTCGAAAAATATTTTGTTCTTACTTTAACTTTTAGAAAGATGTCCAAGGCAGCTTGGAGAAACAAATATGAATTTATAAAAGGTTTCAGTTCCAGCAAATTAGAATTTGCTTTCTGGGAATATGTGCTTGGCAGAATCTGATGCACCCCAGTTGGTGGCCTCAAAACTATTTCCGTTAATGGTAAAAAAATAATTACTGTGAAAATCTGCGGATGCCACAATAGGTTCTAGATATGGGTAGAACCGGTCAATAATGCCAGTTTATCAGTAACGTGTGGCAAAGGACTTGTGTTTTTGGGACAGCTTGCTGTGAAACGAGATGGCAGAAAGGAAAACTGCTAGCTGCACAGATGTTGTATTGCCTCTGGGCTGTTCCTTTTTCAAAACTGTGTGCTGCTCTGGCACCCTTGCGTCAAGCAAGAGGGATAAAGTATTGTAGGAGAGAACCATGAAAATGCAGCAGACTGAGGGAGCTGAGAGCATGCAGGCTGTCACGAGGATGGTTTGGTCACAAGTCTCTGGATAGATGTGGGGACAGAAATGCAGAAATATGAAATGCAATCTAGGAAACAAAAATATAACAACTTTCAACAGAGAGAATTTAAAACCAGGACAACTCAGGCCAGAACCGTTCCAGTTCAAATAGAGATTAAATCACAAAAAGGTGGTCATGTGATATGTTAGACACTTCTCCAAGTTGGCAGATGCCACGCTCTGAGAGTGTAAAAACCTTCAGCCATCCTCTTCATTCTCAGATGATTGCTTGCTGTTGCTATATCTAACCTTTTTTTTTCTGTAATTGTAGTTTGACTCCTATAGAAATAACTTCATAGTACATAAGGCAGCCTTACTGCAGAGGGGACTAAAGGACAGTTTTCCTGTCTTCTGACTGCTGAATGCCTCTTTATTTTAAGCATAAACAGGAACAGGAAAATCATCAAAAAGTTGTGTTCTTCTGCATGTACGATCCATTAGGACACAGGAGAATTACTGTTCAATTTACAGATTTTGCCTATAAGTTACTTTTGAAGAGCTAAGGATCAGGAGACCGTTTGCACCAGATGTCCATCCTGATGTCTTTATTTTTGTTTCCTCTCACTAATTAGAGTTACTTGTAGCTATTAAGCATCCTTAGAGAGCGCTGGTGTTGCAGTCCTTCCTGTGCAGGTAAAAGTGTCCTATTTTATCAAACCTCCTCAGCTCCTTTCTGAATTCAAACCATGGAGACAAACCTAATTGTTAAAAATTTCATGTAGAGTATGAGCGAGGACAGGGCACAGATGCTGGAGAAATGTAGAAGTGTATTGGGTGGGGTAATAGAAAGCTGCCAGCCTAAATTATCTTTCACACAGTTTACTCAGGTTAGGAGAGTGAGAAAAATGGAGCCAGTAAGGCAGAATAGAGATGTGAAGCCATTCACAGAGCCAGACTTCAGAACGTGCACTGACTTTTCAAAATCTCAGGGGAATTGTGATGGAAAATTGATATCCTCTGGGAGGGATTGTTTATAATTTGGCATGAGCTTTCAGCAGACTGTTCTCATAGCACTCAGAACTGAAATCCCTCTGCTAAAACACATGTAGGATAAGTGCAAAACCAGTTTTGAGCCATCAGAGATTTATCCCCCTTCTTGTTGTAAGTCCTTTAAACAAGAATATTGAAGAAAGTGGAATCAAAGTATTGAAATTCTCATCAAGTAAAATTTCTGGATTTAGAAAAATGAGGATGTACAGAAAACAAGATAAGATGTACTTAAATCACAGATTTATTATAATCTAATATATCTGTTGGTATAGGCTTTAAAATTCAAGCTTTATCATTCATTTTTATGTTGTTCTCTTTAGCTCGATTTCAAATCTGAATAGCAGCACAAAAATATAAAGAACTCTTGCATCTCTGTACAAGTAAAACAAACAAATTACATTGAATATTGTATTTTCCATTAGTCAATGAATTTTCCTTGCTAATTTACATTTTGCATCTTATTTAACTGTTATTATGTTCTTTTGTTTTAGTTTCATTAGCCTTAAGGCTTAATTAAAAAAAAAAAGCACATAACTTCCCCCAAACAATACAAATTATAATATATCAAGCTTTTGCTAGCACTAAGATAAAAGCTTTCACTGACACTCTTATGAAATGTCACTCTGCATTGCATTTTTTATTCTGAAGGGCATCATTCTGCCGTGCTTATTCCTTCCACAGAAACTGATGTAAAGGTGGATCAAATCATTTCTCAGGATCCTCTTTAGACATTTCATTTTGTGATTTGCTTGGGAAAATGACTGTAAGAATCTGTTCCCCAAATTATCCTCTGTGATACCATTATACAATAGCTATTGTAAAGATCCAACAGAATTACTTTCTGAAGGCATCCTTCTTCTTGTAAAATGAGAACTGTGAAAAGAAAGAAATGAACTGAACATGACTGGCTTTATGAATGTGTCCATATGAAACTGGGCTCATTTCAGTTGAGCCAACTGTTATGCTTAGCTGAGAAAATAAATATATTTGATGAGTTCTTTACTCTGGTTAAAATGAAGTTTGTGGGTCTAGACAGCTCAAAGGATTGGGCAGGAAATCTGGAAGGTTTCATTACTACCTTGTTAGCAAAATTGGTCCCATAGTGACAGCAGCAAAAAAAAAAGTCATATATTTGTTAATTATTTGTCTCTGTGAAATTAATTGATGATCCTAATAAAAACCCCATACTGTTGAAGGAGAATCATAATAAAAAAAAATTCAGATCTCACATTGTTTATCTTATCAGTTAGTTGGTGGAAGCATGCGTGAATTTGGGGATTTAATTTTATTTTGCATGTCAGAATATACAATTATTTATCATCTGATGTGTGGCAGCAAGGTAGTCAAAAAGACAAGCATGCTGGAAGAAGCATCATGTTACCCGTGAGAACAACTGTGCTAATGAAATGATGCCACTAAAGATGTAAATGTGTGCCAGCAGGTGTTCGTGCATCAGGGACAGTCAGTATGGAAACTGAGGCACTCCTAAAGAGCCTTGTATCATTAGAAAAGAATTTGAAATATTTCAAAACTGTACTGCTTCTAGAGAGAAATTATACACTCTTGCAAATGTGCCTGTTGCTTGAAGTTAAACGGCAAAATTCAGTATATTTGGCTACCTTACTAGAGAGCTACGTTGCTTGTGCTCCTTGGACCCAGAGCAGCTGCTTTGGGTGACCACATAGTTGTTCCTCAGCAAACTGAACGGACTTCTAAATATGATTTATTTCTTAGAAACAAAGGCGTCACGGTGTACTGTTTACAAAGAAACATGCACAGATATGAAAAGAAATTATTATTGAGAGATGTAAAAAACATGCACATGTATAGAGAATTTGTTATTTTATTTTTCCATCAAGAATGAAACTAAGAAAATATAACCTAGTAAAAACAAATGAAAAACAACATCTGAACACAGAGCTGATAAACACTTAGATCCAAGTTATTGTCTTTTCGAGACAGGGACATCCATGTATTTATACTATACCTGTCACAGAAAGTCTCTGATCCTCCATGAGCATTTCAATATAATACAAAATGCAGATTAAAAGCAACAAACTCTGTTGGCTTCAACAGACTGCAATGCTCCTGAAAATATGAAGAAGAAGAAAAAATATTTTAAAATGATTTTTTTGAAATCTCCTACCCAGCTCTGTTGATATCTTGTTATTTCCTGTATATATTTCCAAATTCACTAGAAAAGAATTGGTATTGTTTGATTTAGAGTCACCTGATTCACTGTCCAAGCAATAGGTCAGCTTATTGTGCTAGTGCTTTATACAATTGGTCAACTACCCTTAGGATTAAGTTACTTTGGGTAGCACAGTTTGTGCAGTCCATTGAAAACAATTTATTTCTGCAAAACATTCATCAAAAAACTATGAGTTAGAAAAAAATAGTGAAAAATCATATTTTCACTAACGGGCAAGTTTTACATAGAAAGCAAGTGCAATTTTTTTTTTATACATTGAATATTGGATTTGCCTCTGGCATTATTGTAAGCCCAGTGATGTTTTGTAATGGCTCATCTTTGTGACCTTTAAAGATACTTGCCTGTACAGATAGGTACAACTTGTCTCATTTGGTATATTTCATTTCTAAAGTTTTAATAGACACTTTCTAGGCCTTACCTAAAGTCAAAGGGATTACCATTCTGACTGAACAGATATCCTTTCATCAGTTGTTAGTGCTCCTAGATGAGATATTTTTCCTATATTTGTTGAAACTCTAAATAAAATTCTTCATTTTCTGAAAACATGATAACATAAATCTAATTTCACTACATATACTTCTAATCATGTCTACACTTCTATCTTGACATTTTAAAATGATAATCTGGGTAACAACTTATATCTCTACTGTTTGCACCAATGTGCTTCACTAAGAGTTCAGTTTCTTGCTGAGACACTGACCTTGGCCCACTCTGTGAAAAACTCAGGACTCCAGTGTTCAAATCTGTTATCCGGTCAGCTTTCACTGGCCACGCATTTTGTATAGAAACAGTCACAAAAACCATAAAACCCGCCATCAGCTTTTGATTCTTTTGAATCCTAAAATCTGTAGGTTTAGTAAAGAAAGCGAGGGAAAAGGGGGCTATGTGAATGAAGTCAGAAGACAGCTGAAATCCAGAAAAAGCAAAAGAAAAAAAAAAAAGTTGTCTTCTGTCTTACTGACTTCTGTTTCCATGGAAACTGAGGCTGGATTGGCAAAAATGGGTTAAGTGCTTTACAGTGACAGAGACTAATCACCATTATTTTACATTAACATTACTATTAGCAATGAAAAGGAGGGTTGTATCCTAAAGAAACATAGATTTGCAATGAGTGTTCTCAGTGCTGAAGCCATCAGATGGCAAAAACATGTGACGTGAGAATTTTTGATTAAATTTATAGTAAATCAATACAAAGTATACAAAATCCGTAAGAATCTGAAAAATACTGCATATGAGAGAACACTTAATTCCAAAGTCAATGAACAGCAAAATTGAACTATATAGCTACTTGGCTTTTCTAAATACTGAGAAAACATTCAATTACTTGTTAAATATATGTACATAAAAAATCTTTCTTCTTTTCCAACATGTGCATTATTCTTGGGGTAGGTAGGATTACTCCAGCAAATCTGCAGCAACAAAAATTCTTTGGCTGCATCATAATCTTAAAAGGAAAATTTATCCCTCATGATTGAAAAACTATGCTTTCACAGCCTGGAAATTGCAGTATTGATATTAATTTTCCAGAGTTCTACTTATGACATTAAAACGCTTTCAGCTTTTATTTTCTTTTGACTATGGTAGATCAGAGGAAAAAATAAACTTTATTTTCCTTCAAAACACCACTTTATGAAGCCAGCAATGTCCTCAGAATTTAGGTGTGTGTTCACGACTGATTGGAAAAAAACAGTCAGTAGCATAGCAGATTAGAAAGGGCGCTCATTAAATGGCAATCAAATGGGGTGTCTTATGGGAACACTGGAAAATGTTAATTGTTCAAAACCATATTTAAAAGTGTTGATGAGCATGCCAGAAATGTTTTACTTTGAGAGTCTCACTGTGAATATCATCCCATAGTTGAAGTTGCTTAACTTACATTTTCTCAAGTTTTTTAATATTCTGAAAAACAGTTTCCCCCCCTCGCTTTTTTTTTGGAAACTAACATTCAGATATGCATGCCTATACATACAAGCCAATTTAGATTTCTACAGACAACCTTTAAGCACCGTTGGATGCTTCACTCCTTTTTCAGTCCCTGTGCAGCTCTGTAGGCAGCTACAAGCCCTCAGCTCCAGGGCTTGGTGGGCGAGCCCAGCCCAACCAGCATTCCCAGCCCATTCCCTGCCTGAGGCTGTGCTGTCTCAGTGGGTTTAGCCTGGCACGAAGAAGGATGAACATGGCAGGATCTCTGGGGTTAGATGAAGTTCTGGCTGTGTGCCTCCCTGCCTTAGCAAAATCCCAGTGTGTAGCATGCAATGCTTCAGCGTGCAGTGATTCAAAAGATCCCAGTCTGAGTTCTTCTCTGCCTGATTTATTACAGGAATCCTGACCAACATGTTTAATTGTGGTATTCCACATACTAGACTGCAAGATAAGCTAAGGTGGGGTTTCCTCTTTGAAGTTGTTCACTTTGCTCAAAGAGCTTAATTGTCTCTTGGGCTTGAGTGGCGTTTTAGGAAAAGACACAAGATCTGAGTTCAAGACTCTCCTCCAAACCATGGTGAAGCAGCAGCTTCCAGCTTAAGGCTCCCAGTTTTTGTGGTGGCTCTGCTGGAGGTACGGAGGGGGTGAACAACCTTCCTGCCAGACCTAAACTTGCAGGTTGCTCCAGAAGCAGGTGTGAAACCACATGAAGTGGAAAAGGGTGTGGAGACCTTGTAAGTCTTGGTGGGGCTTAGGCAGGGTCGGATGTTGCATTTGGTCTCAAGTCTGCTGATTCTAGGGGGATCTAGAACTTTAGATAAAAGAAACAAATTCTATAGTGAGAGGAGAAGAAATTATCAAGTTACAATCCTGTAAATCTGAATGACTCTTTTTCATAAAAAAAAAAAAGTCGTTTTTCCTATATTGAACTTCATATTCCTACTGCTTCCATTAGCGAAGGTCAATTCACAGGATATTGTCATTCTTCCTGAATTAGTTATTGAACTGAAGTAGTTAATATTGACTGAATATAACTAAATTAGTTATTTAAAATATCTTAAATGCTGATATAAGTTTAAAAATGGATCACATATGGTACTAGAATCGTATCCTTGAGAACTAATACATAAAGGAAAAATCTTCTAACGAAAATATAAAGGGAAAGAAGGTGAAAGAGGATAAACTAAAGGGAAGTTTGTGGAAAGAAGTTATCAGATTTGGTAAGAAACCCTAGTAAGATTGTTTAATTGGATGAAGAGGGCTGAAAAATAAAGCACATCAAGGAGGATGTAAAGAGTTAGGCAGAAGACAGTTTGGACTTTATCCATTCTTATTGTGCAGCACCAGTGCAAAATAAAGTGACATATGGAGCAGAGAGAAAAGGGTTGAGGAAAGCATGAGATAAGAGAAACAAGCAAATTGAGTGAAAAGCAACAGACCTGAAAAGACTAAGAAAAGGTATTGCAACTTCAAAGATGGAACAGAAAGATAGGAGCAGAGTTAGGGCTCTGCAACTACAATACTTGGAAACTACTTTTTTTTTTTTTTGTGTGTGTGTGTGTGTATGAATGAGCATATGGGACCAAGGTAAGAAAACAAGTTGAAATACTGATAAGGTATATTGGGTCAGAAAGAAGGCAAAAAGGATAAAAGCAAAGTGTAGCAAAACAAGTTGAATGGGAAAGAGAGAGAAGGGGAAAACATTCAAGAGAGAAAATGAGATTTTCTTTAGCGCATTTCTAGATTCTCTCTGAGAACGGGAATATTCCCAAGATGATCAAATCATCATTATAAGAGAGATGGGAAAGTGAGAGGATGAATAAAAATTCCATTACCTGGAACATGAAGAGGAAGGACTGACTTGTTCACCGGTCTGTGTTTGGAGTGAGAGAGATGGTAGTAAATTCTCAAGGCAAAACAAGTTAAACTGATGAAAATGCTGCGTCACTGTACTGTCCTAGATATGTTTTTTCCCAGGTCAGCAAGAAGAAGTCTCCCCCGGACAGCTGGATGGCCTCCTGGCCAACATCCCCTCACCAGCTGCTCCTCCCTCTGATCACATCTGCCCACAGCTGGATCTCGGGGAGGACCCCCAAAAAGTCCTCATTTCCCTGCTTTTCCACTGTTTGCCCCACTGACTCTACCACCATGCCTCACCTCTTGAGAAACCCTTCCTTTCAGCTCACCATCTCCATAGCTTCTCTCAGATGAAAGCACATCCCAAACACCTTCTGCTTTTACTCCCTATAACTTTCTCCTTTTGGATTTTAAAATACTTGCTGCACTATTTCATTAATAACACCTTCTTTTCTCTTTCCAGCATGCTTTCAGTCCTTTCACCTCCAATCACCCAGCTCTGTCATGCTCTAATCAATTCAATGAGATATTGCTAGTGTGACAAAGTATACAGCGGAGCTTTAATGGAAAATAATAAAAAAAAATTTTAGCAGTCTGTCCTGAAAGGAGTAGATTGTTAATCTCATGTGTATTATCCTGATACTTGAAGAACTAACTTGGTTGATAAGCATTTTTACCTATTCAGTTATTTGCAAACTTGAGCTCGTGCACAGTTACCTACTCCTTTCCAACTTGCACTGTTTTGCATTGGTTCATTAACTCAAGGTGAGACTTCTCCTGCAGTTATTTCCTCTAACGTCATGGCATAAACTGGTCTCCTGGGTGACAATGTTCATGGATGAACTGAACATCCTTGTTGTTTTTATGGCAGGCTTTGTATTGCTCTGCACCTTGTGCAGTCGCTTATATGGCCTCAATGTGAATTACACGTTTTTTACTTAGCACCAATTTAGAAGAGAACACAGACTAGTGAATAATCAATTTTTTTTATTTTTTATTTATTTATTTATTTATTTTTTGTTGAGTCTTCTTTAGTTACTCAGTCACCCTTGTGAGTAAAAAAAGTAGCAGTGGACAATGTTGTTATGTTTCCTTCTGGACCCACACGGAAAACAAACAAACAAAAAACAGTATTAATAGACACAAGAAGGTCTGTAGACCAGAAGGCTGGACTCGTATGGTAGGAGATACCATTTAGCACTTCTCATTGCAAATATGCAGGGTGCTTTTTTGACAGCAAGGGTAGAAAATGTAAATTGATAAGTAAGCATATTAATTGACTGTTATTCACGGAAACATCGGCTGGAGGGTAGTCAGTAATGTTAACATCTGGACCGCACAGGTACTGCATTGACTTCACACTGAGACTAAGTGAAACGTTCGTTCAGAGCTCTGCTTCAGATTAATTTCTGGCTCAGGAAGAGGTCAGAGTTGGTTTGCACTCAGTTAGCCTGGAAATGTTGCTTTTGCAATGAAAGAAACAAAAAAGAACTGCTAAAGACTGAGCAGTTTAAATGTACATAGCTCCACAAACATTCCCAATGCTTTGGTAATTGTTAAGAGTGGGAAATCTTGCCTCCTCACCTCTCTTTTGTAAAGGAAATTCTGCATACTAAAGTGAAGGGAAAAAATGTGTTTGGAAACACCTGATGTACCTGTGGTTAATTCTGACCCCTCTGTTATGTATCTGCTTACAGTTTATGAATATCCTTTAACCTGTAGCTGTAGTTGGCTGTTTTAAAAACTGCCACATTTCTTTCTTGCCTTTAAAATTAGGAAGATCACAAAAACAAAGCTCAAAGTGATGCCTCAAGCAGTTCTAGTCTCATTGGTATCCTGAAGAAGTGGGGTTTTGCAACACCTGAATGATCCTGTTCAACCAATTTCTACTGTTAGTGTCCTGATGAATTTTGCACTGATATTAGTATATTATGGAACAGTAATTGAAAGATAATAAAATTAAGGAAACATAATAAAATTAAGGAAAACAGAAAATAGTCCTTTTACATAGTTTTTTCTTTCTGAGGGATTTATAAAACAAAAGTAGTCTGCCTTTTATGGAAGAATTAAGTTGAGAAGACTTGCAAATGCTGAGTTTTCGCTGATATTTTTCCTGAAAAATCTCCCCCCATCCTGCCCTATCCACATTCTGTCAACTACATACTTCTTATCCAGCACATAAGTATTGAGATGTGCCATGATGTATGCTATTATAATGCAACACTTCATTGCTCCTTTATTTGTATTATCTTCTAATAACTGTGGGACAGACCCAGTGCAAAATGTTGTTAAAGGGGATAATTTTAGTGTCTAATTTTGCTTTTGACAACTGACTGCAATCTCTGTGGGGAATGATTTTTTGACCAGAGGGGTAACATTATTTAGCTAGAAAGATACTGTATTTTTAAGGGCAAGAACCCTATCTGGTGTTCTGTAAAGGATTCTTAGTTCTATAAGAAAAGCTGTGCCCGAAAACAGCAGGAAAAAAAGATCCCTTTTCCTCATCTTCTCCAAATATCCTTTGAAAAGGACTATAATCCACAGAGTCTTAAAGATTTTATAAAATGTGGTGAGGAAAGCATCCCTTCCTAGTTTTTTATTGCCTCAGGTATTTCTTCTACTGTTACAGGGAAATTATTAGTATTACTCTTTATCAGTTTGGATACAGAAGGGATTTCTGACATTTGAAAAACATGTATTACAGTTTGTTCAGTTGTAGAAGAGAATTCAGATTCTAAGACAGGAAAGTAACATTATGGACATCATTTTTTTCCCGTTGTGTGCTTTTCCTAGCATTATTCCTGTATATAATCTTCATGGTGGGAAAAACAAACAAGCAGGCAAGCAAGCAAGCAAACAAACCAAGAAAAACAGCTCTGTATATTGTATTTTTCAACTGTGCTACCAATGGGATACAATTGTGATGAAAGAGATGTCCTGGATTCTTCCTCAACTTGTAGCCTGGATATAGGCCCTATGACATACAGGACTACCCCGGCATTTGCCCTTTCCAATAACATTTGGAATTTTCTATATTCACATGTTTTATTCATCAGCACTGAGCAGATTGTGGCAGAGTACTCTGTGACTTGTATTGTGTATCCCTGCAAGGGAAAAAAAGAAGAAATAAGAATTCTCCAGTTATGCCTCTGGGACTTATGTTGGGGTGAGCTGACATAAATAAATTCTTTAAACCTGCTTATTTGTCCTCCCTTAGCGCACATGAATAGGAATGGAAAGACAAGGGCAGATCAATACGCTAAGTGGAGCAGCTGACTGAGAGAGGAGATATCGATATTTGCCGTCGGTTCAGGCCTGCAACATACTGCATGAAGAAATAAGGAGAGACTCATGCTGTGGAGATATGCCGTCTCTCAGGATTACTGAGAGCTTTATGCAGTCCTATAGGAGTCCTATAGGTCTCCTGAAACTTTCAGCTCATGTTTAGCTCAGCTACCCAAGGGAAGGTTCTTTCCTAAAAAGGGCTGGATGGGATGTCTTGGAGAAGAGGACCCTCTGCCCAGAGATAAGTATCCGTCTTAGTGGGGGTCACAACTTACACGTCTTTACTTGGGCTCAGCTTGTCCACGTGAAGTGACCTCTCGCAGTGCTCAGGACTCTTCCCTTGGGGTGTGAAAGGGCAGAGCCTGTAGAGCCTCCAAATAAAGCTTGATGCACAGTTGAAAACAGTGTGGATCTCTGGAAGAAATGGCACACCACATAGATACCACGTATCTGATTTTTTTTTTTTCACAAGAAGATCGGTTGTTGCTTGAGAGACTAGAAAATTTAGACACCTGTAGGTCTTGGGAGAAAGTAAGAGGGAGTTTTGAATCTCTGTGTAAAGTATCAAAAGTGTAGTTAAACATGTGAGTCCCTCAGAATTTTTGGCAGTTAATCTTCAAAAGATTGGCTGCCTCTTCCTATGGATTGCAAGTGGCCCTAAAATATATGTTAATTCTTACAGTAGTTTTCACCATACTCATGTACATTTCTGTGTGATTAGTGAAAGTGTATGAAAGTATGGAATGAAGGAGTATAGAATGACGTAAATGTAGTAGCAACAGATACATATTATATATCTGAGTCTTTGGAGGCTTACGTGGCTGGACTTTCTCAACTTTCAGAGGTTAACCCATAATTTCAATGAATGTAAATGTAAATCAACCATGATCTAAATCCTGCTCCCATGAAGTCAGTGGAAGTTTTGCCACCAATTTTAGTGGGAACAGGACTGCACTGTGTGACTGTTATTTAATGCCACTGCCTATAGGAAAACTGAACACATTTATTTTGATTGGAAACAATGTTATATAATAATTCCCCAAAATTCTGAGGTTAGCTGGCTGGTAGAAAATATGGTTCTTGGGGGAAAAATTTCCTCCATCTGCTGTCATTTGCAATATATCACAATGTAAATGTTAATTCTAGTTAATGTTAAAGGAAACTGTCTAAAATAATTTGAGATACAAGGAATTGTATTTAATGCAAGGGAACTCAAACATAACATTACTATACACCAACCAGCTTGTGTCAAAATAATCATCTTGCCAGGAAATTGTTCACATTGACCTAAATCACACGACAGGTAATGTCCCAAAAGCAAGAGTATGATGGAAGTAGGAAATTGAGCCTCAGAGAAGAGTTTCACTCAGTAGGAACAGCAATAATTTGTGATTCTTATTTTTTGTGGTGAAGCATCCTTTGCTCCGTCAAGGCACAGGCTTTTATCCTTTAACCAGAGCATGATGAAGATAGAGGAAGGTTTCATTCACTCTTATCCTGGTTGCTCCAAGAGCAAACCCTGCTACTATGTCGAAACTGTAACTGTGCCCTGCCTCTGACATCTGGAGCTGTCTTTCCTCCTCTCGATCTTCAGCAGGGATGCAGAAGGTAAAACATGTCACTTTTAGAACAAAATCTCACCATGAATAAATCCCCAGGGAAAGTACACATTGTTATTCATAGCATATAAAAATGAATCAGCAAAGAGTAGAGTGAGAGAGATACTCCTCTCCCTGAAATGTGCAGCAGGTACTTGCTATAAAGCACTATGCAAAACAGATTTGGATGAAGTTGAGATAATTTATCTAAAACTGTAACCACTGTGTGGTGGAACAATTGTAAAATGTCTCTTTGTGTCCAGAGATAAGTATCTGACTGAAAGCTATCAAAATTTCAAGAGTGCTCAGTCACAGACATAATAATACTCTGCTTACTTGTGAGATGAAAATTGGTGTCGGGAGCCTGATAAACCTCGGTAGATGTTATCCTGGATAATAACCTTGACCAGCTGACTTCTTTCTGACATGGTGCATTCACATTTAAATGGATTATAACCAGGATATCATTTGGAATATATTCCTTCAGATATAGTGAAACAAAAGTACAGTCTGCTCCAATGCCATTTATCTCCAGACTGCTTCATGGGTAATGATCTGGGGAAGGGCTGCAGTAAACAAAACAGATAAGCTTGCTAAAAGCATCTAAGACTCTCCTACACGTTTCTGACTGTGTTTCAGACTGGTTTTAACACCTGGCATCAGAAGGCTGAACTGGATGAAGGGCAGGAGTCCTGAACTCCACAGTGAAACCACTGGTCTGTAGCAGCTTTTCCAGTTAGGGAGAGAGCGGTTTGGAGCTGCAGTCCACTCTGTCTCCAGACAATACCTTGGATTTGTGTATCCAAGGTGAGGGCATCATGTTCATGTTTTTCCTCTGAGTCATGCATAGAACCTCTTAAATGCTACTCTGCAAACCTGTGTCCATGGCAATCTTATGAGGCAAAGTTAGCTCAGTGAATCATCTTAGATCTCAAGTGCTCCCAGACACATTTTTTTTTCAAGTGGAGAAAACTAAAATCTGTTTTCTTTTGTGCACTCTGCATTCTTCCACTAGGTACCAGAGGCCTCAGTTACATCATTTAAATGCAGAAGTATTTTCACTCAGTCAGAAAAATGAAAAATTTTACTCTACTAACATTTGCACAAAATTGTAACAAATCAGGTGGCTCTAGGCTGTTTGTTGGAATAATACTTTTTTCATCTTAATCATATAAGGATGATAACCTATGTCTGAAAGCAATCTACAGAAGGTCTATTTACTGCAGTGTATATTCAGTCTTATATCCATGGCCTTTGCCCTCCATACTTATTGTATGAGGAGTTTTACATTTCCAGTAGAGATTGGAGATTATCCATTGGCATAAGGATGCCATCATGGTGCATGTATCTTCTGAGCCCTTTACCATTTATTCATCAGATAATACTCACCCTCAAATGCAAGTCTTGGTGTTGCAATGCAATTTTTTTCACATGTATGGTGCAGACATTTCACACTCTTGAAATCAGTTTTTCACGTTTTTGCACGTGTGAATAGCCATTCAGTCTGCTTCCCATCTCAGTACTTCCACTTGCGAGAGGTAGATTATATTTCAGGAAAGAAATTTTGATGTGGAGCTGCAATTCTAACAGAAGATAGAGTCATACATGCCACCCTTTTACAAAATTGAGGTACACATGTAAATATAAAGAGGTTAAATTTAGAATATACCTCAGGTTGACATGCAAGTCTGCAGCACATTGGCAGAGCAAGAAAGATATCAGGTGAGGTGACTGGTGCCTGAGGAAAGGTCAATAAGACAAATAAGTCAGTATCATCTTCCTTGACTATATTTGAGAACAGCTGCAATTGAGCAACTGATGTCTATTGTGACTGTAAAGGAGATCCTAGACAAATATATATAAGGCAAACTTTGCATAGAGGTCTGCCCTGATACTGCTGTAGTAGCTGTTCAGTTGTGGCTACTTATCAATATAAAGACATCCTTAAAGACTTTGTTGCCTCCACGGTTTTCCTCTCCACTTTGACACCAGAAAAACTTATCTTCAGTAGCCAGGAGACTTTGCAGGAAAAAGAAATGCTGATATTCACATCTGAGTACTTTCATTTGCACATGAATATCAGTAACTCTGTGAGGGACAGCACCTCCTCAACATCAGTGAGGTCCAAAATCTACCTGCACGAATAACGGCAGAAAGATGATCAAGACAGACAGACGATCATGCCAAACTGAAATGTGAAGAAGAGTATATAGAAGTGTTTGTGAATAAATTATTCCTCTCCTTAAACAGCCTGTATTGCATTTTGTATCATACTTTTATAAAGCTTTATAGGCAATTTCATTTTGTGTTATACAGACTCCTCTACAGGCCGAAAATGTGTAAGAACATAAGGACAGATTGTATTTTAAGGAGGCAAAGAGCCAGAGGAAAGGTTGAGCTTTCATCCTGACTTCTGCATTTCATGACATTTGAGAACTTGATTTATCAACCTTAATGTTACATTTACATAAGCATGCAATTTCCTAGGGTCCCCTCATTTGATTTTTTTTAAAGTGAAGAAGCTCTGAATGTAACAGTATTGTAAATTCTTTCCTCTGTATCTTGCACTGATTCCAAGAAGATCAGACTATGATTTATAGCTTCACTACCCTGTGAATGAAGAAAAAAAGAAAAAATCCTGCGTTTATGAAAACATAGTTCTTGTCCCTGGACTAAGAATATAATGGTTTCCTCGTTACTGCATTGTGCAAGGGATGAGGAAAAGAACAACTGCTGATTGCTATCTATGTTCCAACCTGTTAAGCTGTGGAGGTGGCCAAGCATTTAGTAGAAAGGATTCAGAGTACAGTGTGTGGCAGACTTTAATGTACCAAGGATGATGAGCCTCCACACTCATGTAGGTCATACAGGAATTATCATCTCAACTGTTGTGTAGACTCTTCTTGATTTACTAACTCTTACTATTCTTGTTTTTTTTTTCTAAAACATAGTTAAAGTTTGTATTGATAACATTTATTCAGTGACATCTGAACACTTTGTGATTTTTGTCTCAATTTTTCCAAATTCTTCCTTTAGGAATAAAACTAAATCACTAAAAGCGACAATGAAGTGTACGTAAAAAATGCATCTTTCATTTCAATGCATCTTTAGGTTTGGATTTCTTAGTTCAAATGACCTTAGTTTAGAAGTTTACTTTGACTACATTTAAAAATACTATTTAAATATCAGTTAATAAACAGAATGACATATTTTCTTAGGTGCTTAGTGAATCATAGCAGCTTGTAGCTAATCTTCTGGACTACAGATATTCCCTTAGAAGAAACTGAACATTTTGCCCTTTAAGATAAATAAAATTTCAGGAAGTTGAACACCTCACAATAGTCATGTTCAGATGAAATTTGAGTAAGTAGATATGAAATAAATAAAAAGTCTTACCAAGTATTGCACCAAATGAATCTACTTATCTCCAAATTATTTCACTTCTCTCTCTTTTTACTTCTTATTGATTCATTGCTATTCAAGTTTTTCCCTGTGATTTCCTAAAGACAAGTTTTCAGAGTTTCAGTTTGAATATTCCTAAGGAGGGAAGCCAGGAATTTCTGATAAATATTCAAGTTTTTGACCAATGACTCTTTCAGTTAAATCTATTTTGCATTTGTTCTGCAAAATTTGGCACCGAACTTCTTAATAATGATTTAAGGAGGAGGGAGGAGTTCTATTCTAATGTAGAGTGAACATATTCTTATAATCCAGCAAATATGGAAACACAAAGATACAGCATTTATATTTCATCATTTGTGTGTTTCATCCATGTTTTTCCTTTCAGAATTGCCCTTTCACTACTCAACACCAACTCCATATCACTGCTAGATGCTGATTATAAGGCTGGAAATATGATATGCTTTGGCAGCTGCAAAAATCCTCTGGAAGAACCTCTGAACTCAAAATTACCTTCTGAGTCAAGCCATGATAATGTTGAAGTTCTGTTGCACTTCTATTGACTTGGAAATGCTTCTGGTGCTTGACATCTGTACCACCTCGGGCCAATGTAAATAAATGACTGTAAGCTCTAAAACTGATTAGCTCCATGTGCTATTTGCCACAGTCAAGGTAGACTACTTGTACAAGGCAAAGAGGCCTGTTGCTGGCAAGAACACACCAATGCTGCAGTAAATGGGTTTGTTTCCAAAAATGAAGCTAACCATGGGTATACACCCATTTCCACTCCTTTTTAGAGGATTTTATGCAACTGTGTCAGTACCATTAAGAGGTTTTACAATGTCAGTGGACTGGAGCTGTGAATAAATGTGTTGGAACATTTCTACAGTCACCTTTTCTACATCGTATAATAAACACTATCTTAAATCCATCCAGTATTCATCACTATAACCCTCAAAATATTTCTCACCTAATTTACATTGTCTTCATGCTCTTTTCCAAAATGCTGTATCTGGTAAGATAAGAAAATATTTTATTAACATTTATTGAAGAAAAATAATAGGCAGTTTCTCACAAGAGGTAAGAACAATATGGACATATATAACTATATGAGGTGTCAAAAATATGGATAAGCAGAAACATGGACTGTAAATTCACCAGAACTAATATTTATGGCACAATGACATACGCTGTATTGAGCTGTGTAATCTAGCCTATGGAATCTTCTGCATTCCTCACCAAAGAAAATTCTGTGTTCTTGAATGCCTTTGTAATGGACCTGTGAAATGAAAGCCTGGATTCTTCTCCATTAAGTGCCCAGAAACCAAAAATTTCTATTATCTGGATGGCTACTTTGAGACTTTGCATATGAAATGACAATGGCAGTGCTACAGCTGCTATGCCTGCAGAAATAGCAGGCATATGAAAGTATGATGTCTATTTTAGTTAGCTAACAGAAAGGACAGAAATTTTTAGTTCTTTAATATCACCTTAGTAGTCTTGGAATACTGCACAAGAAAACTGCCCCACAAACGAAAAGCTGAAGTCTGTATTGTGGTATCACAACATTAGTTTCAGGAACTGGGTTAAAGATTTTGGTAAGTTGGTTCCCAAGGATGCAATGAAAGTGAAATGGGCTGGTTTTATATATGTGCGGTTTATGAATTTATTTTAGATCTGCCTTTTTTCTGCTCTAGAAGCTTATTCCTGTCAAGTTGAGCTCTCAGACACTCTGATGCAGCCCTGTGCCATGTGCTCTAGGTGGCCCTGCGTGTGCAGGGGGGTTGGACTAGACGGCCTCTAGAGGTCCCTTCCAACCTTAGGCATTCTGTGATTCTATGATTCGATGATCTACATTAACCTGTATTTTCACAGCTATTGTATAAAATAGGCCAGAAAATTTATACCTGGAAAATAGAAGTAAAATCGAGCATCACAGAAGTACAAAGGACACTGCCATTATTGGCAATATCACATTCCTGTGAATTCTGCCACGTATTTTGGGATGCTCAGCTTCTCAAAGGAATCCTCTCTTAATAAGGCGAACTGGAAACTACGAACTTCCTAGATCTTTACACTTACATGCAAAAAAGGCACTTGTGCAGGAAAAAAAAAGAAAGAAAAGTGTTTATATCAGAAATCAAAGCTTTTTATATACATCTTTTTTCAGAGGTGAGTTTACTTAGTTTTGAACTGAAAGCAGCAGTATTATGTAATTACTCCTCAAATTTGTGTTGAAATAAAACATTTTTGAGTTTTATTCCGCTTTTACTCCTCTGATTTATTCTAACCTTGGTGTCTTTGGAATCATCTGTAAATATATCCTTGACAGCTGTGCAAAACATTCAGGCTCCTATAGCCTGAATTGTTTGAGTTGCTGAGCCCTGCTGGAAAGAGGCAGAAAACTGGCAATGACACGTCACCACTTGCCTAGTTTGCTGGGTTGCAAGGCTGGATTCATAATTAATTCACAGATCTTGGCCTAGGTCATTGACAAAAAAAATAGGCTAAAACTTGATGAGAGGAATGGAAGAGTGATAGCAATACCACAGGCCAAATTCTCAGCTTGTTTGAGGTAGCTCAGCGCAGTACAGCTGATTCCAACGATGCTCTATCAATATATGCCTGCTGAGGGTCTGCTTTGAAAGTCTGAATGTCTATCAACTCCAATGAAATACTTGGGATATATTGCTAAATAATGCTTACATGCCACAGCAAGAAACAGTACCATACCCCTTATTATTCCATTAAAAACCATATAAGCCATGTGTGAGAAAGTAAATCTGTCACCGTGGGCAGCCCTGTTCAGGCTGTCAAAATGGTAGTGGAATTGAAATTCAGTTACCTGTTTCTATGTTACCCATGGTGATTTCCCAGAAAATATTAAAGGAAGTTACTTTTAACTTAATATTAAAGGAAATTACTTTTTAAGATGTTTTAATAACACAATTATTGTTTTAATTATTTGAAGAAAAAAAATAAATTTCTGCAGAAAATAGCTGAAAGAATTATAAAAAATACAGTGATTTGTAAGACCATCTGCTGTTCACTATCATTTCTATTATGAGAGTCACATGCCCCTTTGTACAAGCGTTCCTCATTCAGCCTTGGCATGACGATAGCCTTGAACAGATGGGAAACTTGCACTGAGCCTTTGGGGAGTTTTGCAGAGCCGAGAGGACCCCAGGGACCTAGACACCAGGGAACTTTCTTTAGGCCCTGTACTCAGAGCTGCCCTGTTCAGCTCTGCACAGCTCCCAGTTGGAGCTATTCTTGATCCACCATACGTATTAGGATCCTTGAGAGAGCTGGGTCCCATGGCTGCTCAATGCACTTCACTTTCCACATTCCATTTGAGTTCCTCCTTGGCCCAGTGAACATTTAATTACTGTAAATAAGACCCAAAATCATACATAGTATTCTGCAAGTAAAAATCAAACTAAGTTTGTTTTACAGAGACATGAGTGTTCCTCAAGGCTAAGATTTACAGAAGTGAATGATGGTGTCAGGATGTTTGCATTAAGGAAGACTTAATATTTTTCCACATCAAGTTCATATAAAAGAAACAAGCAAAGAAATAAAAAGATAAGACAATCAAATTGAATAGCAGGATGAAAAGGAAGTGATTACAGGCTGGAGCACTCAAAGACTGATGATTCTTGTTCTAGCACAACTAAATAAGCTGATGTTGTCTGTAAAGTTATCACTGAAAACTGCTTGCAATCTAACCAATAAAAAAGAAAAAAAAAGAATGCTTTTGAAAAATATTTTAAATAAATTGAAGAAATTAAAATACATATAATTATTTAATAATTATAATCATTAATGAACAGTCAAATAATGATTAATAATTGATAATTAAATAAATATATTATTTATTAGTATTTATTTATTAATAATATTTATTTAAGAATTTATTAAAAATAAATTAAATTAATTAAATAAAAACAATTTAATAAATCCAGTGGCTTCTCTGTGATGCAATTGATGTCTATCCTCTCTTTAATCCACCATAAGATTTTCTGTTTCCTTCCCAGAACGTTACTGGGAACAAAACGGAAGCTGTGGCAGACCGTACAGGTGCGCCTGCGCTGCCTGTACCGCTGCGGCTGTAGGATGTAGTGAGGGCTCCCCAGGAGGACGCTCTTTGGGGAGAACCCTACCACAGAGGAGTGCAGGAGGGAGCCCATGTTGCTCACGAGCGTGGGCCAGCTCTGCCTTGGCACCGGGGTGCTGTGCAGTTCAGTGAGCCCATGCTGAGATCTGCAGTGCTTGACAGGGCTCTTTCTGATGCTTGACCCAAACTGTTTGCAGTTTGCTTGCTTATTTCTCTTCTGCAATGAAGTCTAAAGCACTGAGATACAGTGATTGTTAATTGTTTTCTCATCACCCATGAGAAGTTTTGGTGGTAATTAGAGTAAGTGGACAGAGTTTAGGGCACCAAAGTCCTCATGAAAATGAAATGTGAAGTATAGGTGGAGTCTGTATGAGCGAATGAAGCCTGTGGCAGTCCTGCTCCAACCTGAGCAGGCCGGTGCTGGTCCGAGGAGCAGCCTAGCTACGGCATGCCTTAGCAAAGCGACACTGTGAACCAGTCCTACTGATAAACCTGAGTGTAGCTGTGACAAGGCTGATCTCAGAGGCACGGTTAGTGTCTCTGAGCTGTACCACACAGTGCTGTGTAGATGTACTGCTTGCCGGGGGCTAGCCCGGGGCAATCCACGTGAGGCGGTACCGTGCTAGGCAAGGACTCCTGCTTCCTCCCAGGGGAACTTGCTGAAGCTCTCTGTATCTCAGTTACTTCATGGATGAGATGGATGCTCTTGGGAGAGGGCCTTATTTTAATCTTCTTTGACTCCTTTTTCTAAGCACAGTTTGTCTTTCCCTATTATCTGGTTGCTTGGGAACTCAGCCCAAGATATATTCAGGACTGAGTTAGAGTGGCCAGTCAGGGTAAAAAAACATGATAACTGACAGAATTGCTGTGAGGAGATAATTATATGGAGCTAGATTGTGCCCTCAAGATATAGATTTCTATCTGGAACAGTTTTTCTGGCAAGAACTGGACACGCTCTAGTACGCGGTATGCAGGGTGACATGACAAGTGCCATAAGGGCTGCTGCTTCATGCCTCTGGCTACATCCTCTCCTCTGGCCAACCCGGCTTCCCGGCAGAGCAATTAGGCAGAGATGCTTGGTCCGTCCAAGTGAGAGAGCTGCTTGTCTGCCTGACCCAGGCACCGTAGGGGAATGCATAAGCCTTCCCGTCCTGCTGGGGCCATCCAGGAGCGAGATCTTGCCCCGTGTGTTTATCCAAGAAGTGTAACTCTGCTGAACAGGTCCATAGGAGAGAGCAACACTCATTCATGCCCTCTCAAAAATGAAAGTAACCTCGAATTCTCATTACTGAATATCACATTTTTTTAATAAAACAGTGTGCTTCCAGCTCCTTTATTGACTAAATCCTCTTGGCAATGGGTGTTCCAAAAATTTAAATAAATGATACAAAACAAGAGCTGCAATCAAGCAAATGAGAGACAAGTCTTCAAAGCCCAGATATGATCCTGAGACTATAGTAAAATGTGCTTTTAGATGGGTTATTTAAAATGTCTTTTTTGTTGTTTTATAATTTGAGATGTAATAGCCCTCATTTTCTCTGAAGGGCTCAAGTAACATTTTAAGCATGGCTAAGGATCATGTCCTTTGTTAAGTGAGAGTCAGAAGTACTGAAGACTGATTCTATTTTATACTATCAGCTTGGTACAACTTTAAAATGTCCTTATCTTCCAAGTGAATGAACAATGTTAAGAGACCGTTATTTAACGGACCAGAAATTACAGGGAATTGCAGTAAGAGAATTGGAGTAATTATATTTCTCAGATATCTAATCGCCAATTACTTTAGGATAGAACATAATTTCTTTTTAAGAAAATTTGCAAGCAGAACTTTTAATTATCTCCCTCTTTCAAGGAATGCTTACAATGTAACAATTGCCAGGATGTTCTAGTATGTGTCAGGCAAGCATACATCTCTGTTCAGAATAACCATATTTTATTCTTACATCTGAAAGCAATAAACAATGCCAGTAAAGTGACATCTTGATATGGCCCCATAGCAAAATCAAGGAAATAAAAAGAGTAGTTCAGTTTTCCAAGTTCTCTGTCAGCCCATTTCTGGCTGTTCTCAGTCTATGTTTTCTAACTTTTGTGCATAATTGCCATTGATGCATGAAAGAAAACATGGCAGCTAATGCAACAACCTCTATAGTAAGTCACCTACATTTATTACCATGACAATTTTCTATGCTAAGCAATGCTATAGTTTGTGTCACCCATCATGAACATGTTTCTCCTGTAGAGCAAATCTTACAGTCTAGCAAAATTGTTTTGGAGAAACAAAGTTTTGTCTCTGCCATTTTAGTATTACTGGACTATTCAAATTACCTAAACTCTTTAACAATACATATGATTTCATCAGTCCATCTTTTTATTCATGAACTTAGTTTCCCAGTCTTCATTACTATCGTCATTCATGTAAACACTTAGATTTACAAGAACAGCATCTGTATCAATATCTAACTCCAGCAAACTCAATATATGATACAAGACAGAAAAGAGGGAAAGTGGAAGTTGATAAAGAAGAGTTATATAGCAGACACCGTGTTCAAAGACCTTAATGATGTCTTGGTGGTATTACAGGAATCTTTTGAAGACTATGAACAGGGAAAATGCATCTGAAGTATCAGACATTTTGATCAAAGGTGTGATCTGGGGAGTGGGAAAAGACAACATTAGTTCTGTATGAAATCCTGGCTCACAATCAAAGCAAAATCTCCTGCTAAAATGCCATTTACAGTTTTAGTTGCTCAAATATTCTGCCAACTCTAAAAGGTAAGGCTAACACTGAAATTCCTATCAGCTAATGATTTGCAGTACATAAAGTTAAAAAAAAGGAAAGGGATGGAAGTTAAAACTGCAAGCAAATTTGCCATCTGTAACTCAGCCACATTTTCTACCCTGTTGCTTTCCCTACAAGTGAAATTGTATAGACAGTGTAAGCACAAGAAGAGGTCTAGTGATATTTGAGCTGTATTATGTGAAGTTATGTGCAGTTGTGGACTTTCAACCAAAATGTCTTACCTAAGTTGAAAAAATATTATAAAATAATTCTAAATGAGGTGATATGTTACCACAAAAAGCATGTGTACAAAACAGAAATTGTTCATTTACATACTCTGTTCTGTTTCAATATACTATGAAAATGTGTTTATTACTTGATTCATGTTTGGAAATAGTGAATGAAATCCACAATGCATAGTTTATTTAATAAATTTTGCCTTTCTTTTCTATGCTGCCCATGAATTTGCTACAAATATACTTCTTCTCAGAGGCATCCACAGATTGAAATTAATTGAAAATTTCAACGGCTTCAGGAAATAATTCTTGCCCTGTGTATCTGTAGAGACTTCGACTGTTATCTGTAAATAGGATTTATTTAAAATGGGGTTTGGATGTTTTTTTTTTCTCCTGTTCTTTTTTCCTTTCTTTCTTCCTTTCCAACACCTGTATGGTTTTCCAAAGTTAAATTCACATTTTCATTATGCTGTAGTGAACCATTTTAAGAGCAGTCTATTTAACCTGAGACTAGATCAGGTGTTGCTGTGCCAGTGTGGCTGTCATGGAGCCAACACTAACAAAGGCCAATAGCCCAAATGGCTACAGAAAGGGCTGGGCAAGATTTCTGATCTACATTATATTGTTCTTGGCAGTCAAACGAGCCAAGGTAAGCTTAGTTCAGGCATGGAAAATGCCCTATGTGTAAGTTCATGCAGATAAAGTCACTATGGGCTAAATCTGAGCTCAAACAACAAGATGTCCTGAATTGCACCATCCCAGAGGTAGCCATGTGTTAAATCATTGGATCAGCTGGAGACTAAGAGCTTGCTTTTTTTTGGTTTACTCATGTCTCCTGATCACATAGAAATGATTAGAGCAAATCATAGGCTCTCTTAGAAAGAAATCAAAAATAGCCAACATCATTATTTTTTGTTGTTAAATCTCTTATTTCATCTTCTGTAACCTGACTAAAGCAGGATAGCACGACATCTAGCAACGTTTCTGAGAATATCACTCTAAAGAGTCATCTTCTTGAACATGCTTTCTACACCTCTTGTCTACGTGCTTCACATATTCATTTTCTAGGTGTAATAGTCACATTAGTTAAAAAGTTAAAAAGTTTGAAATATAAAAGTCTTTTATCAAACTTGTACAGACAGTTATTATCATATTTACCAGAGCCAAATCGTTGCACTTGATTTATTTATAAATCAAAAACAGTTTCAGTAAATAAACCAGCATTCTAGCTCAACAAAAATGTGTTTCCTTAGTTAAAAATGAAGATCATTACAATATTCTGAATAATACATTATCTGTCTGTATCTATCCATCCATCCAGAATTCAATTCTCTTAGGCTGAACAATATTTCCAGGCTTAAATTTCTCCATTTGCATTTCTCCAAAGGTAAAACACAAAGTACTTTACAAGGCACTGTGAATCAAAGGGGTCTATTTTCATCAAGCAGTTGGAAAGGAATTCTCATTCCCCTGAGTAAGGAAAATTGCATATTTTAATTCACCACTTAGATCTGTGTCCCCTAAGCTCTTCTTGCAATTACCCCAACATCTTTTTCAGTATTAATCTTACCACTTGTTTTTTCCCCACTAGGCCTCCTACTATGCCTTAAGAGCATTTCCTATTTTTCATATTTGCATTAGTAGTTTCCATTGCCCAATAGTTTATTAAAAGCTTTGGGGTTGGTTTCACCCTTTTTGAGAGGATGATATTATTCAGCTTTTTTAGCTTTCTCTTGTGAAGGGTGATACTCTATTTTTCACCTTTGTGAGTATATAAGATAATAGGAGCTTTTTTGGTTTTTGAATACATGTAGTTTACTGGGTTTTTGAACTCCCATTGCCTCAGAGGTTACAGCTCATCACTGAAAAGCAAATATATGTATCAATTATATAAACCAGCAGGTGAAAATAACAATAAGGTGTAGGAAAAATAAAGAAGAAAAAAATAGTAGAGCAGTCAAGGCCTGTAGGAAATAATTAGAGGGCAAATAAGATGAGTGAAAATAAAAATGATAAAAGAGAGGTGCCTAGGGCAAAACAACTGTAGGTCAAAACTCCCTGCAAGATAGGTTGCTTCACCAGCAACCATGGCTGGTCCTTTAGCCACCTTCATCATGTTCTCCATTGCTTAACCAGAGAGCTCAGTCCTTAGAAACACATTCAGCTTTAATCCATGTTCAGAGCGGGATCTTTGCTTTTTCATGTGTCTGAAATTAGGTGCATGGATGATAGCTGCTTGTTTAGAATCCTAAATTCTGAGCACATTTCTTCCTTTTTTCTCATGTAAGTAGCCTTGAAAAGTTGGGACCCATCTCTACATTATCTAGCTTAGGTACAGAAAACAGTCACTGATGTAGTGGCTAAAGTTATTGCAAGAACAACTCCTGGCAGGACACTGCCGTATAGCAGAGTGGCTGCTATTGTCTTCTTATAGTATTTTTTCTATATAGTATTCTGGCTCCTCCTGAAGCTTGATGTTGCTTACACAGCATTTTAGAGGGAATGTCTGGGGCAAACACAGTTTTAGATGGTCTGCTCCACCAAATGAAGGATAGCACAGGTATCTATCTCCATTAAGATTCCTACACCAAGATGTCTGCTTCTGTAGTGTGGACATGAGGAACGTCCGGGCTTCAGAACGTGTCCAGACCACTGAGATGGGCACTGCAGGCAAAGCCTTAAAAGGCCAGTGGACTTGCCTGAAGTCATATGGGAAGCTGTGGTGAAGAAAGAATAGAGCTGAGTTCTAGGGTATTTTGGACCATCCTTCTATATTGTGGCAAGGGGAAGACCAGGGTACAAGACTCAGAAACAGAGAGAGGAGACATTCAGAAAGTTCAGAGACTTAAAATACTTGTGTTCATGTAACTCAAAAATCACAGAGGTTGACTGTGTGTAACTTTCTATCTTCTAATAAGAACATTTCCTTATAGGGGAAGGACATAAATTTAAAAGGACACGCTATTCTTTTCTTTGCCAAAACTAAAGAAAAGAAAGATAAGATGCAATTGTGCTGTAACCGTAGAGAATCTACATCCAGCAAATGCATTAGTATATGAACACATTTCTCATATGACTGCAGTCATGATGGAGAATAAGCTACAATGGGATCACAATGCATTATTTCTTCAATAAATTATAGTATTAGTTTTCCCATCTTTCTTATTATTTTTTTCCTCTAGATCTCTTCTCTTAAATCTTTGGAAACCTTATACATAAATCTAATAATAGGTAATGTGTATTTACCCACAAAAGTTGGAAAAATTTATTTTTCATCTTTGAACAATACTAAATCTGATGATTTATAGAAATTCATGAAAATGCAGTTCTTGTAGATTGTATGAATAGTTCTCCTGAGATACTTGTAAATTATATTGGTATAAGCTCTACTAAAATTCCTTACTGTCTTACTTTTACTCTGCTCTGTTCTGTAAATTGCAGCCAACGTCAAATTTTATAGATACGTTAGAATTTAATGATAGTTTTTATTGCTGTGTTTATTTTACTCCTGGTCTATATTAAATATATATTAAATTAGTGTTTCAAATATTGTTGAAGTTCATCAAAATCATCTAATTCAACAATCATTTTATTTGACAAAGAATGCCTGTTATTGATGGTCTAGCAGACAGGAAGATGTCAGCCACTTCCCCTCTCTGGTTATTCATGCAATCTGTCGAGCCTCTATGAGGTATCTACCTATTGTGAAGGAAATCAACGGTATGTGGAAAAAAAAAGACCTGATGTTTCTCATATGCAAAATAATGAATTGTCTTTATGGCCTTCCATACCAAGACTACTACTTTAAAAATACCCTAGGAAAAGTTGAGGAACTGATTTGTAAGATACAGTTAAACCAAATAAGAGTAAAAAGAACCACAGAATCATGCAGAATCACAGAATGGTTGAGGTTGAAAGGGACCTCTAGTCCAAACTAGCCCAGTCTAGTCCAAAACCTCGAGTCAAGCAGGGACACTCACAGCACGGGGCACAGGGTGGCATCCAGGCGGGTTTTGAATATCTCCAGAGAAGGAGACTCCACAGCCTCTCTGGGCAGCCTGTGCCAGGGCTCTGTCATCCTCACAGTAAAGAAGTTCTTCCTCATATGGAGATGAAACGTCCTGTGTTTCAACTTGAACTCATTACTCCTTGTCCTATCACTGGCCACCACCAAGAAGAATTTAGCCCCATCCTCTTTACATTCTTCCTTCAGGTATTTACACATAATCAGATCCCCTCTCAGTCCTCTCTCCTCCAGGCTAAACAGTCACAGCTCGCTTAGTCTATCAAGAAATGAGCTGTCAGTCTTAAACAATTTTGAGCCAAGGAAAATTCACAGTCATGGATAAGAGGAATGGATCATTCATCCATTTATCCATTCATTCATTTAACTTCCTTTTGAAAATTGAAGCTAGGACTAAATTAATAACTTAGAGTCTTGGCTTATTTTATCTGCTTTGTAAGCATCAGCTTTGTTTCTCCCCTCTGATACCCCAGAGACCAGAGGCACATCTTGATTCACAACTATCTGCTCTTGCAGTAGTCATAATTCAGAAATGGGCTCAGCATCTCTGCTAAGCTTATGGGGTTCCAGTGATGGAAATGAGTAGTAAAAAGCAAGTGCAGTTTTAGTCATCACTCCCTACTTATTTTGACAAAAACACAGGATACAAGGCTAACATAGGAGTGGCCTTAAAACAAAAAAGGAAACATATAAAGCTGCCTTACCAAGATTCCCCTATTCCCATTTAGTCTCCTTTTACCAGTATGTGAAGGCTGGATATCTTTAAAGCATATCTTTAAAGCAAGGTTTAGATGTCAAGCTAGGCCTACGCACATTAAAAAATCCCCAAAATAGGGTCATTATGCTGAGTATATTTGCTTCTCACTAAGTCCTAGATGAGCTTGCAAATGCCCAGTGTTACTTTTTCTCTCATTTCTCCTCTTGGAGCCAAAGCAGTCTAGTCCAGCCCTGGGGAAGGGACCAGCCTCCCTCCACCTCCTCCAAAGGTCCTGCTACAATTACTCGGGCTTTTCGAGAAACCTTTGCTAGGTTCCCAGCTTCTGACAGCTAATTCTCACCAATTACATTATATCTCACTGCTAATCTACTGCTTGATTAATTTATATGCCCATTTGCTGACTCGTGTCTCCTCCCTTTGATAACTGATGTTTTAAATAACTTTGCTAACTCTTACTGATGCTCTGCTGTCTTCTCTTCTGAAGCAGTGCATTGCTGCTCGCTTTTCTCTCCTCCAGGCAGCTGACGTGCATAGGAATTTAACTAATTCCCTTCCTCTTAAACAGACATTGCTATCAATGCAGTTTCCTTGGTCTTTTCAATTAATCTGCTCCTTCTTTTTATCAGCCCCTAAACTGTGTTCCTAACTACTTATTTTTCACTCCCAAACTTCCTAGCTGTGGTCTCCTATCAACCTCCCTAAAACAGTGTTCATCTTTTGTTCTTTTCCCCCTTCTCCCGGTTCCTTCATTTTCTCATACTCTTTCATATCATCTGTCATCTGTCCTCTCATCTTCTCCTTTTGGCTACATACAACACATCACACTTCTGACTACCATCTTTTCACTAGTCACATTCAAAGCAATCTTTCCACTCCTTTTAACATGTCTTTATTTGCTGTAATCATATATTAAGATAATGTAATTACATAAATTATGCTTGTAATTACACTTTAATTATGTTTTTTTTTGATACTTGCTATGACTACTAATCCAAAAGTTGAAAAGTTTGCTATGTGACAAGAAACAATTATAATGTAACTACTGCTGAATTAATGAACCTGGATCAGAAAACTGTTTGAAGCAAAGCAGCTATGAGATAAGAAGTCAGTCAAAGTATATGAATGTTAATAAATATATAAATAATTATATACTGAAAAACAAATCCTAACATAACTACTACAATTGATAAACAGATGATTCTGAACTTGCCGAAAAGAAAATTTCCTGTTCTACCCAAGATGAAAACAAGAAGCTTTTGTACTAAAAAACAAAATTCAAAGCAGCAGTCTTCTCTTCCTTTATCTTAAATAACAGTTACATTTTTATTGTAGAGATAAATCATCTTCTTACTATTTAACATCTTATGCATAGTTGAAAATTGTTATATTTTATCCTTTCTAAATTTGTAAAGCAGAATAAAACTAGTGGAAATATCTTGAATTATATTTGTTTTCTATTTAGTTACAGAATGCACTTATGAGTGTGACTTCAATGCAACAGGACTGTTAAACAGCTCACTGCCTTTTGAAATGCTGTCATTTCTTGCTTTCAGTTCATATTTTAATTCTTGACAACTCAGAATTATTGTCATGATCATTTTGCTGCATGTCACAGGTAAAAGTATGTTGAAGAAGGAATTTTTTCTTCTTTTTAAGTATTTTCAAAACTGATAAAAGTGGCTGATAATGAAAGAAGCTGAAGTTTCAAGGAGCTAGTGTTTTCCCACAGAATCACCAGCTTTTTAACAGAGCCCTAATATCACTCATTCATTGATAAGATGTTGGCAAAGATCTCCATTTCTGAATATTTCCTTCTGGTGTTCTGTGTTTTTTTTCATGTTCTTTGAACCAGCCCACTCTTAAATAATCATGGAAATACGGAAATCCTGAAGGAAAACATTTGTTGTTGTTGTTCTTGTTGTTGTTGTTGTTATTTTCCAGTCAATTTCAGAATGCATGATCATGGCTTGGGCCCACCTATGAATTTCTGATTTAGTGTTGATTTTATGAATGAAGTTATTTATTCCATTGTATAATAATAAACTTTCTTATCTGTGTTTATGACTTCACTTTTGTATATCTTCACAATACATCAACTTTTCTTGTATTTACTTTCATTCATAAAATCAACACTAAACCAGAAATTCATAGGTGAGCCCAAGCCATGATCATGCATTCTGAAATTGACTGACAAAATATCAGATTAAATTCTAACTTGTTAGGATCCACTCAGATGCTGTTATTCATATCTGAATCATGTTATTATTATACAAGGGAATAAATATGTGTATATGTATGTGTGTTGTGCAACTGGCTACAGGTTGTCTGACTCCAGGACAATAAATCCTGACTCGCTGGTGCTAGATGCACATCAGCTAACTCTCTGCATATCAAAAGAGTTTTCCATGATTTGCATTTGTGGGGACAGTCTGAATGTTTTTGCTGTGAGCACAAAACGTGTGAGTAATAAGTCAGTCTACAAAGCAGGCAGGGCACATTTAATGACAAAACACTGAACGTAACACAGGTTCCTACTGTTTGCGATCAATAATTTATACAGTGCTTTGGAAAAGGTGACTTAGAAAAGAACCAGCTGGACATGGACTCACAGGTAGCTCAGTGCCTGGGATGTTCAAGCAGAAAACTGCTAGTAGAACTAGAAAGGTTACAATAATTACACTGTAGATTGCAACAGTGAGACCACTGTTGTAAACTGTTTGCCCTCTGGAATCCACACTTCAGAAAATAAATTACTAAACTGGAGTGTGTATAAATATAACATAGAAGAGTGTTTACAAGCAGGTTTCTGTCTCTGGAAAATGTGTCTTCCAGTTGGATGCTAAAGAAATTCTATGTTCTTAGCTTAACATGGACAGGAGTGAGAAATTTGATTTCATTTTCTCGGTGCCTATACTAAGAGAATACTTGTGAGTATAAGAAGCCTCTGTAATTTAGCAAACAGATGTGTAACAGGAAGGAATAGCTGGAAGCTTGGCCAGTAAAGAGCTCAGTTTAGGAAAAAAATGCATTAAAATGTGTATATAAAAACTCCTTGGAACAGTTTACTTTTGTGTTTGGAGGATTCTACATTATGTAAAGTTCTTAAATTATCTTCCCGTAAAAGAAGAATTTTGCTTATCCAAAGGTATGGGCTCAGTGACAGAACTGTGTAGGAAATTCCTGTGTTATAAAGAAGGTCAGATGGAAGAATAAAGTGTAAAACAGAACAGATATAACCACAGTTTGCACTCTTTAAGTATTATGGGTATATTTAATATTATTGGCAGAAGAAAGATATCCCGAACTCCTGCATTCATGAAGTCTCCTTGGTCTTGTATATTGGCTTCTCTCTGCTTGCTTCATGGTTCTCTAAAAAAGAGTTTTGTCTGATGCTTTCATATCACCTCTTTGTATGAAAAAAAAAATCAAAATACATCCATGAAGGTACAAATGATGAATCTGGACCCCTTCATGTGAGTGCTGCACATGAACAAAACTGTACCAGAATCCCATGTTTTGGAGGTCTGATTTGTGCTCCTTGTGCTATTAAAACCCATTTCTATTCAAAGCTACCAAGTATATGACAGCTTGGAATCATAACACTATCTAACTACTGAGTTTCAAATCACTGTACAGTAATACCTTACTGTGCCTGTATCTCAAGTATAGATTTTTGTTTTCAGAGTTTTTGACAACTGTAGGATGATTGCTCTGAATGCTGGTCCACAGTTCTCTACTTCCTAATTGGGAGTATAGAAAAATGGACAAAACATTTACATACAGGGACAATTTTCCCTCTCTAAGGTCACTGACACTCATTTGCCACAGGCCTGCACATGTGTTTAATAGGGCTGTTCCAGGCTTTCAGGCTATGTTTGTTGCATCAAATAAAGTAGGCCTGTTTTATGGCCTAAAGGACAAATGGCCTTGCACAGCTCATATCTAGACAGCTAAACTCTCCTAACGTACTCAGAAAGGCATCATTGTGCAGCCCGCTGAGAACAGTGCAGTCTCAGGCAACACATGAATAGTTTCTGGTGTTATCCTGGAGGGCCGAAGCATACGAGTAATTAAACAAAATTGGGACTATGTGTCAATATTGCAGCCCATGCATTGGCCCTAGTACTATGGTTGTAGTCTTGGAACCTTTTAAAATTAGTGAGGTCTAGAAATGTTTTCCCAGCTGTAGTCTTTCTTACTCACAGAAAAATAGGAAAGACCTGATATGATCCAGCCTGCACATTCAAATCAGGAAAAAAAGACGCTGCAGCCCCATAATGCATCTGAAGAACTTCAGTAAACAAATCTGAAGGTTCCTTGCATCTTTACAGTTTCTTCAGTTCAGACATTGGGCCATAATCACCCATGAGTTCATTAAACACCTCCATGATAATTTGATGTAAAAGCACCAAGGCTGACTCTCCAAGTACGCAGAAGACAACATCAAAAAACAATGGGAAAAAAATCTACTCCCTCTTTCCACCCCAGCCCTGTGGACTTTATTCATCCAAAAATTCTTCCTAAAGGCTTCTGTGTTTTTAGCTGTTCTTTTGCCCTGATGGCATACTACAGTCATGCCGAAAAGTCTTGGACTACAAGAACCTACTCCTAATTATAAAGGCACCAAGGCACACTTGCCTTCAGAGACAGTTTAACATTAAAACTGAGCACGGCCCTGAGTAATGGAGGTCTCCAGCCCCAGTGTTGCTTGTAGTGTGATGAAATCTGTAGTTATGTGGGCCTCCCGAGGTTTTGAAATCATATTCTCTAGTACAAGTGTCAGTTGTTTCAGGTCACTTGGGGTCTAATTTGGCAGAAATTTGTGTAGCAGTTCTATATGACTCTGCATGGACTCTTAGGATGTCTCCCAGGCTAGGATAGTGTGGACAGTCAGATATACGCTCTCAAGGATGGATGAGGCTTAGTTTTAATAGCTGCTATCAATGATACATCAAGATCTTCAATAGGAAATACTGTAGAAAAGCTAGGCATTATTATTAGTTTTAGTTCTGGGAAGAAATATGCACTATCAGACTGCAACGATGTAGTTGTAATTGCCTCATATTTTAAATACTGGGTCTACTCAACATACACATCCTTCAAATACCTCTGTTTCCTTCTTTCTACAGTTTTGTGGCATGCTTGTAGGTAGCCATGTAACAAAACAGATGTATTTTTCTCCATGTACTGTAAATTTCTGTCATGGTTGGGGAAAGAAAGAACCTAAAGCTTTCTTTTGCCATTGTTCTTTCAGAACAATTTTTTTCTAACAATATTATTCTAGTCTCTGAACGTAGGCTTCATATTTTCCCTTCTGGTCACTACTGGAAACATTCCATGTTTCGCTTGTATACAAGTGAGTATTTCACCTTTTTATTTTTAGTGTTTAGTTAGGAAAACTCTTTTCCCCTTTTGCTGTTCTTCTTTTTTCTTTTTTCTTTTTTCTTTTTTCTTTTTTCTTTTTTCTTTTTTCTTTTTTCTTTTTTTTCTTTTTCCTTTTTTCCTTTTTTTTTTCTCTCTCTTTTTTTTTTGTTTTAAACTACTGCACCTGAAAGGAAAGTGAACATCCAACAATAAAATAATTAAACTCCGGATTCTCATTAGATATGTCTATACAGGTTTTGATGTCTGCTCATATTCAAAGCTAAATTCCGTAGCTACTTGCAATGTCAACCTCCAAGAATGCCTCTAAGGATGACATTATTCCACCTGCTGTGTCATGCAGGCAAATGTCAAATACAACCTTACTACATTATCCAGAGTCCAGGTTTCTTGTAGATGGCCATATAGATAACTTTCACTTGGGATATATCCTTGCAAGCAGTGCTTCATATTTACCTGTACATGTGCTAGAAGGAATCATGTCAACCTTCACTTATTTTAGAAGTACTTTCAGGTCTATCCTTCTCATTGCACCCTCACACCATCTTGTAAAATCAACAAGCTACAATATCCACTTCATCCTTTAGAAGTGATGTGTCCACCAACATATCTTGGGCAACATATGCTGCATTATTTTTACCAAGTTTGCGTGTACCACAGGAGCATCAGTTGTGGATATGACACAGGATACAGTGATATCCAGGAGTATCACTGCAACCTGCTTCCTTTACACAACTGCAAGTGGAGAACCACACAGATGGACCATAAACGACATTCACCTCCAAAGGGTGAAACCTTTCTGCAAAGTAACATGAATAACCTTCATCTTCAAATACCTATTTATGGTTGTATTATTCCATACGAGTTTGGGGGAGTTATCACTGGGATAATGGTTGCTTTTGTAGGAGACAGATCAGTAGCAGTCACTGTGTAAAAACACATGTCTCTCTGGTAGTAGCTTCACCACAAATGCTTTGCCACACTTTTGCCTATGCGATAAGTAAGAAAATACCTTAACTAAAGCATCCCAGGAAGTAGTCAGCCAAACCACTCCCAGACTACATAAGCTAGAAATATAGGAAGAGAAACCTTTGTTCCATAACTATTTTCCTGGCCATGTCCTTCTGATACCACTCAGAAACTACTTTATCTCTCTATTTCTCAAAGAGAATATTAGACAGTTTCAAAGGATCAATATTACAAACCTTATGTCAAGCTTTCCTGCTTTGGGATGCCTGAACCTTCCTAGCATTTGTTTCACCCCTCTGTAGAGAGAATCTTGTCTCATGCTCATCTCCCTACACTTTGACCAGTATAGGAAGACGAATAAAGTTGTCTTGGTCAGATGAGTTCACATGACAGGCATTAGACATGTCTCCCTTTTTTATTCTCTGCAGAACCTCATCTGGGAGCTGATGATTCCCAGCCTACATTTAGTCTTCTTTTACAGGATCAGGTCACAGAGGGAAGGTTTCAGAAAAAAAAAGTTGAGATAACTCCTATAGTCTCTGTCATTTATATAGGCGTAAAAGTTAAATGTATATCATTGTTTTTCCCAATTTTTGTTGTTTGTTTGTTTTGTTGTGAGAGCGTTTAATGAGTGCCTGAGAGATAAAGTCAGATTTCCTACTGTTCCGGATAAGCTCGGGATTTGGCAATAATCACGCCAGAAGGAGGTGACTACATTGAGCGCTTATTCAGGTGAAAGCACATAAAAGCAGCACAGTGTGGATACCTACTCACGAGGTGATACTTGCCGGTGGGATCCTGGACCCGAACATCCTCTCGAGCTGGCAGATCAGAGGCAGAGTTGCTGACCTGCTCCCGCGGAGACAGCGCAGGCCTCAGAGTTAGGAGTTTCTCCTTCCCCCTCTCTCCTCACTGTCCTCTCCATGCCTGGTGCATCCTGGCACACAGGGTCAGCATGACCCAGCAGGCAGCCGGGGGGCGGACAAGCTCTGCCTTCAGCTGCCCAACTCTCCCCGCTGGCGCACACGCCAGTCAGGGGTCCCAGCCCCCAATCTAAGGGTCCTGCCTTCCTCCTCCTCTTCCTCATTGCCGGTGTTTGACCTCCACAGCTAGTTTGGAGGGCGGCTGCGGTTAAGTTGGCTACAACCCGGTCAAGCGGCACCTTCAACACGTTTTCAGAGGGGGCTGCCTGTGAACCGGGCTGAGCAGCTGCATCCAGGCTCCTTATCGCTCAGCCTGGGCAGGCAAACACCTTCTCTCTGAAGGTCTGGCCTCTGCTTCCCACAGGAGATTTTTATGACTCTACAGATCATAGAAATTTCCATCTCCAATACACCTACCTGACCTGACTCCCAATCTGTCGAATAGTGCAAGATCCGGCTTTCATAGAGACACATACAGATGCTACGGAAGGATTCTAGTTTGAGGGTTCATTTTAAGAAACATGACTAAAACAGCTTTCCTTGACACACCTTGTCTTTTCTTTGCTCAGTGAGCAGTCACTTTTGATGTGTTTTCATCCACTATTACAGAGCATGGTGTGGTAGCCCAGAAAACAAATTCTCCCATGCAAAAGACCAATAAATTCCTCCATGAAAAAGACATTGGCTTTTTATCTAGAATTTTACCTAAAGTATTCCTGTGGTTGCTGCAAAGGATTATCTTTTATGTGGCCTTTCTAGAGGAAAAGGGGGAGGAGTTTGAACAGAACTACCTTAAAAAGAAATGAAATTTCCTTCACTTGGTGATGTGTCCTGTCAGCTTAAACCTTCTTCACCACCCAAGCCCCAGAGGAAAGTGGAGTACAAGGAGGACTGCATGTGGAAGCACAAACCTTCTCCAGCCACCCTCCCCTACTGCTTTCCATGCAAATCTGGCCATGTCCTGAGGACTAGGAAATACAATCAATATCACTTGCTAGTCTAGGACCAGAAACAGCATGAGTTGGAGGGTGAATGGCTGTTGACTTTTGCTGGTGCTGGCATTGGTGTAGATACAATTACCAGAGTTCTTACAGTCAGTGTGAAGTACATGGAGCTTTTACAAGATATACACAACCCTCAGTTGAGTCTGCCTGGATAGCTGTAGTGGCTCAGTATATGGTAGGGCCATGAGAAAAGCATGGATACTCAGGAAGGGGTGGTGAGGAAAGTAGGACCATGCCTACAGTGGGGGTGAAAGGCCCTGTATGGCCTTGCTGGATCAAAATTTGGGAGATCTGTGGCATGATGGGATCCCTGCATGTGTTAGGAAGGGTCCAAGTGCACAGCCCCCTAGATCTGTTTTAAGGACTGACAGTGTGGTTGCAAATGGGGCAACCTTCGATTCCTTCTCAGAGATCTGTGCGGACAACACAACTGTTTTTTTTTTTAAACTGTAGGCTAAGACTATATTCTGTCAATCTAAAAGTATAGAAGGATCTTCACATGTCTGTAACGTTTGCTTCACTCCAAAATTTCACAGTGACAACATTGTGCTACCTTCTAGACTACATTCGAAGTAAAAAAAAATGAGTTTTATTTAGTGACTAATAACCTTATGGGCAAACCTATGACCCAGAAGAATTCAGGAGGCCTGCTCAACAAGGTCGGAGTGGGAAAGCAGAGGAAAATATTACATTGAGAAGTGGTTGGTAAAACAAGGTGCAATGGTAAGACAAAAGGCAATCGCCACATTGCGGGTTGGAAAACCAAAACTTGACAGAAGAAAAAACATTTGGATGAGGTGACCTCCTGAGGTCTCTTACAACCAGTCATAAAAGCCTTTTTATGTTAGCCTTTTAAACAGTGGGGAAAAAAAAAGAATTATTTCTGTTGTGAAGGCATCTATTATGTCTAACAAACTGGGAGAGGGCATCAGGAACCTTTTCAGCTTGCTTCTAGCCTTAGAACATACTTTGGCTCTCTTCATGCTCTCTATAATGTATAGGAGAAATATTCATGAAGCCACAGGCACAAGAGAAAAATTTATCCAGCAGGAAAGATGTTTTTTTTTAACTGGCAAAAGAAATCATTTCGCCCCTCCCACTCAGTATTTTGGAGTACTCTTCTTTTGAAAAGGCCATGTGAAAAGGTACTATGAATCCATTTAATGTGAAATATTATGAAAGATTAAGGATCATGACTGGTAATTCATGATTCTCTTCACCAACATTGCATATATTTAATATTAAACTTCTCAAAGACTATTGTCTTTGAAACCTTTCATGAAAAAGGTCTACCTGGAATCTACAACACATTTTACTGCAAATGTAAAGCATCGTTCTCATTTCTCCATGTTTCCAGCTTCCCCCAAGTATTCTGCAGCACATGGCACATCTTTTCTCCCTCTAAATCTGTAATTTATTGAAGAATTTGTGGCAGCATTCAGAAAAGAGATAGAAAGCATCATGTCACCTTTTCCTTTGAACATCTTTGAATTACTTCCTTGTAATCATTACTGCAGATTAATGCCATCAAAGAGCAGTTCTGCAGCAGATAAAATGAACAGCTCCTGATAAATTTATCATTATAGCAAATCACATCAAGTAGGGTTTCTTTCCTCAGCTTGCAAGATCTACAAATGATTTTTCCCTTTAAATTTTAAAGTTCTCCCTAGCAGGCAAGGGTAACCTGAAAGCCAGCATGAAAGTCTGCAAAGCATGGTATTCTGTCCATGCTGGGGGAAGCCTAATAAAATATATTTGCCTGCAAGTTGGACTGGTGTACTGTATCACTATGTTGGAAAGGGACTCATCATGAGTATAAAGACCTTCTTGAAAGAAAATTTAAGTGCCTACATGGTGATACTGTTTGGAGCAAATATCACTTGGGAATTCTGTATTGTCTTTTGTTTTCTTCTCCTTTATCCTAAGTCATTGTCTGAATTAAATAGGATTGAGCAGGATTCCTGGTTGCGCTGTGAGAAAAGCAGAGACACAGTAAGGGTCACCAGGTTTCTCTGCAGAAGAAAATCTGCTGCGCCTGCTTCTCTGTCTTTTATCTCTCCCATTCCTCTAGCCATTAAACATTAATGACTATTGAGTGTTTCAGAAGAAGGGCAGGGGGCACTTTTGGAAGATGTTCAAGTACTCTGTTGATGAGAGCAGGATTAGCACCTGAACCGCATAGAAGATAGAGCTCTAAGATGTGTACAAAATCATTTTTCTCCTTGCATACAGAAACGGGAACAAGAATATTAATGCCAAGTAAAGGAAAAGGAGGAATTATTCAGATGTACATGGCAAACTGATGAGACACTTCACACAAATTTTAGTGCTGTCAGGACTAAAAGAAGGTATCATGGGACAAAACTGAGCTGAAAAGGAGCACTCGAAAAAAACTCCTGTGCCTATCTCTTTGCAATCAATATTATATATGTTCATTGGTGACTGCAGAGAAGCGGACTGAATGGAGGGTCCTTGTGCAGCCTGTGATCCAGCTTTTACAGCAGAAACATGAAAGACACATCATCTCCTCCCATCTACCATTTCACATTGTTCCATTCTCCTTCTTCATGACTGCTTCCTTTTTCGGTTGACATGATAGGGACATCTGTAGCATGCTGAAAAGTAGTTTAGTAATTTCATATCACTGTCAAGGGATAAAATGACTATTGCAATATATAAACAGTTTTACTTTGTGTTGTTGTACAGTAGCTTTAAGGAGGTAACAATTAAGCAGCATTAAACACAGTCATGCTTTTACATGTTCATTCCAAGCTTCATTTTTCAGTTAAGTATAATTCAGAATAATTTTCTTCAAGGCTGACATTGCTTTAGTTTTATCCCTATGTACGAGGTAATTGAATTGGACAATTTTGTCAAAAATAGTTTAGCCATTTTTGATCTATCCTCAAACATGGTTAAGCAAAGCATGTTTCATTGGCTTCAGAGAAATAACAAAATAATTGCAAATTTTGTAATTAGACCACTCAAATTCCCTTCATACTTGCCAGGTATATGTCCTCAAAGGGTACATGCCATGATTGGATGTTAGATGACAGCAAGGAAATGAAGGAAGAAAGTAGTTCTTATGCAGTCTTATTGCTGCTCATTTCCATAACTTCAGGACAGGGACGGGAAAATAATATCACTGAGGAAAAGATCTTGATGTTATAAGATTCTGAATTACAAATTTTGGTTCTTGTACTGAATCTAGCACAATATACAACCAGCAACAAATTATTTTACCCTTCAGTCTTCATGTCACCCCTGTAAAGTGAGGATAAAAGCATTTACAAGTCTTGTCTGACTTTTCTACAGGAATCCTAGGGATGCTAATGGAAAACTGTATAGCAAGGGACCATATTGTAAGCAACAAAATGATTGTAATAATGTTATGAGAATAATTCTGAAAAGGAAGTACACCAGTTTCCACGAGACAGTACACTGTTCCAAACATCGCACTTTGCTATTTGTTTGTTTTCTACAGATGGGCACTTCAGAAGCATGAGGATAAATAGCAGAAAGATCAGATCCCAGAGTGATCCCAGCCTTCCTCTTTTCTTCGAAGCAGAGGTTTACAGAGGTTTAGATAATTACATTATTTTTTTAACTATGCTCTCCACCTTTCTCATGTTTGTCCATTGCCCACTGATTTCAGGGAAAGAAATGTGTCAGAACAGAAAGGCTTCCGCAGTTTGATTCAATTATTATTGAGGTTCGTTTTGTTCAGTTGCTCTCTTGGCACGCTTGTGTCCCAAATGTATTTATCTGATGTGACCTTATGCAAGATGGCCCAAACTGAGCTGAGCTTAGGTAGAAGGGAAATTTCAGAATTGCACACGTTGTCAAAGAAAAAGAATGTTAAGTTCGTACTTTGTCAGCATTTGCACTCAGAGCTGAGGAATATTTTTCTAACATATTTCTGCCAGTGTGAGGCACAGATGCCTCTATTTCTAGCAAACCCAACCCACTCATATATTTATGTCAAAATTTATGCCCATTTTCAGGATAGTCAGTGACTTCTGCTTTACTGCTGCTTTTCTCTGATTTTTTTGTTCCCTTTCAGTCCGTGTCTTTGAAAAGTTTGTCTTGCCTGTTATCTAGTCCTTGACATTGGCTCTGGAGGTTAAGTAGGTATTTAGCAAAAATGTTTGTCCAAACAAACTGGTCTCAAGAAATTTGTGAATGGCTGAGGATGAGTGTTTTACTGCAGAAGAGTTTGAAGCTGTGGTGTACAAGTGGGGACAATTCTTTTTTCCAGATGGTGAAGCAGCATTTATTTGGTGAATTGTCTTTGTTTGTTTGTTTGTTTGTTTGTTTTTTTTAAAGAGTAAGAAAAATCACATATTCCTATTGAAGGGAGTATGAAGGAAATCTACTGGAATGGGAGTAAACTGATATTGGAACAAGTCATTACATAAAGAGATCTTCATCAGAAAAGCAAATGAAGCTATAAATTCACGTGAGGCTGGATCATACTCTTTGGTTCCAGTGGTTACTCTTTTACTTTTTTTCTCTTTATTATTTCAGGGTTCAGAATGAGCACAGCCCAAGAAAAGCACAGGACTTTTTCTCCAATGAAAATTCATCCACTTTACAGTTACAGTGGGCTATATTTCCATGTAATATATGGAAATACAAGAAGAAAAAGATGGCATGGAACTTATGTGTGCTGCTTTATTCGAGAAATAGTGGTCTGATGCAGCGTAAATATTAAGAAAAGGGACAGCATGTCCCTTAAAACTCCTTTGCAGAAATCCTTGTTAATGTAAAACTGTGATCCTGGCTGATCTTTAACTTCCTAAGAAAGTTAATGATTGATAGAGCACTGGAAGTTTCCCTATTTTGGATTGTTTGAGCATCTGTTGTGAAATGTCAGGACAGGACAGCTGTCACATTTTATAAGTGTCCTTAGACTATATATATGCATTAGTCATTGCCAAAAGCTGCCATTTCAAGTGTGCGATCAATTGGTTTTAGGACCAAGGAGCCTTGCTTGTTCTCACACTGTTTTTTAGCCATTACAACCTAAATGATTGACTTTGTTCATAAAAGCATAACATGAGAATATACTTTTTGCAGGTTCAATACAAAATATAAAGAAATAATGCAACTGTTCTTCCTCCATTTACCCACAGGTCATGGAAAACTATCTCAAAATCGAGCTGTGTCTCAGGTGAGTTTTGTGTCATGTATGGGGGTGAAGAATATTTGCCTCCTTTCCCGGTTCTAGAGGTGTTTTTCATCTCTTCCACACCTGTCTCAAACAGAAATTAGAAATACATCCATTACTCCTTCTTGAGGGAGTCTGTGATAGAAACACTTAATTATTTTCCCATGAATTGCTCCCCGTGTAAGTGAGGTGAAGGTGGAAGGAGATACAAAGAAATGTCTGTCCAGGACAGTTCCCTGGTGTACGCTACTCCCAGCATAACCGAAAGATTGCCCAGCATAATGTTAGAGGAGAATAAAATGCTATTGCATGCATTTTTTTTTCATATCAATTCTTTAGACAGCTGCTGTTAAAAATAATAGTTACAAACTGAAATTTTCCATGGCTCTAAATTATACTAGACAATTTGTCCATGTAGATGTTTCCCTATGAAAGTCCATAGGAAAGTTTAGACAGCAGCAGTTCAAGGGGAGAGGATGACAATCATATCATATCCATCACTGGTGTAAGTCTCTGACTACAAAGCCATTGTGCTAATTGACTCAAATCTGGCTAATGTTTTCGGCACTCATGAAGTCATTGATGCAAAAATGAGTTTTCTCTTGTTTCTTCGATCTCTATTCCTTATGTATCCAGCAGGGCTGGGCTGGGCAGAGCAGGAGCTGGCACTGCTGTGACATTTTGGGACAGAAACTGGTGGCCCCAGGCTGGGGAGATTGGACTGGGGCTACAGAGGCTGTGCTGGGAACAGCGGCAAGGAAGGGACAACAAGTGCCTCTGCCTGTGCTCTTGAAATGAAATCTCCTCTTTGCTCCCAGTTTGTCTTCATGCAAATGATGGACCACTGTGTGCCTAGCAAGTACAAATATTTTACCAGAAAGACATCAAGTTATTTCTCTTGTGTTTACAACTTCAGGATCAATGTAGTTGCAAGAATGCTTACTGTGAGTGAGCAGGTAGTGAGCTTTGGTGTGATCAACAACCACAACATGGATAGTTAAGTTAGAAAACACTCATTTTATTAGTAGTACAAAATAGTCACTGTGCAGGTAAGAATCATTATATGAAATAATTTAGACCCAGAAAGGATTTGCTGCAGATTATTGTGATTCAGACCTCCAAGCTGAGAGCAAAAATAATGCCATGCTATTTAAGTAGCTAATTTTTGGTCACTAACTTTGAATAACAAATAGCTTGGTGACTCTTCTAAGAACAAATCCAAGCCTAAAATTTGTCTGAACATTGTATTTGATGAAAGAAAGAAAGTAATATGAACTGATTATGGAAGGCTTGTCAGTAAAAAAATTGCTAATTTCTGTCAATAATTTTTCACAATAGACAATGATGTGAACTGCCTTATTATTCCAGTCTGATCTATGGTTGACTTTCCACTCTTGTGTACCATTCTCCGTGAAGTTATCACAGGTGAAAGACTTGTAATATTTGGCAAGAATTAATGTACTGGAACATCACACTAATATAGTAGTAATAAAGCACAAATCAGTGGTTATCGTGGTGATGAGATCAGGTGACATGCAGCCAGGGAAGAAAAAAGAAAATAATTCAAAGATGATTTATTTCTTAATACTTGTTTCAGTTCTTTTCATTTCCTTCTGCAGTTCAACGTGTCTTGTTTTCCTCCTTTCTTCTTGCCCTTTCTCTTTCCCATATGCTGTATGAAGCTGTTATGTGAGAGCAGAGCTACTGAGAAGTAGAATTAATGTCTTGGCTACTATTTGAGGAGCTTGTCAACCCAAACGGTTGATGGTGATAGCGATGTCTGGGCAGCATCTTTACAATCACCAGAAGCTGGAGTAAGCAGCAGCACACTCATTGCACCAGAGCAGCCTGGGTTGTTCTGGACCCCACCAGTGGCAGGCACCAGCTGCCCCAAGACGGGTTCATGTGGTCTTGGTGGTGGATGAACAACCACCTATGGGGAATTCTATGCAGAATCCATGATGAATAGGGCCATACGAGCATATAGTCCTCCTGTTTTGCTCATCTATTGTAACTGTTGATATTCTTATACCTCTGAGCCCTTTCCAGCACTGGGAAGGACTGGGAATTGAGGCATGGGGAGGATCCCCATCTGAGTCTGAACTGTGCTTCAGATCAGTGGTTTTAAATTTTATCAAGCATGCTCTTATTCTTACATTATGACAAGGTCTTCTCTTTTCCAGCAATATTTCATATCCTGAGAATGTGCTTTAATATTGGTTGTTTTCTTTACTGTGCTATTTGTCTTTAATGTGTTCACAAATTATTGCATTATTGGAGAAAAAAAAAAAATTACATATATCTTTTGTCCTGTGAAATAACCCTAAACTGGCAGACTAAATTTACAGTAGAGATGCGACACAACTTCATTGTTGGATGGTTGAGCTCCTCCAAGGGTGCTTGTATAGATATATATGAAATATTATGAGTTTATTTAATATCTTCTAGAAAATACTGTGAAGGAAAGGAAACAGATTGTCTCTTACTGACACAGATAGCAAAATTTTTATTTCATTAGCTTGTTAAGGAAGAGGGACTCAACAAATGGTTTTGTAATTAAATAGATAAAGTGTAGGATATTAATATGTCACATATTTACCCCAAATGATAACAGTTGGGAGACTGTGAAAGCTTTGTGGTAGATCTGGACTGCAACAGAGCCTTTTTAAAGTTTGCTTCGTTTCCATCTTTAGTGTAGGAGTGTGGAATTTCAGAATGATGGAGGACTATGAAGTACCCATAATACAGAAAAAGCTCTGAGGAGGATTTTAGCCAACGTATGCCCATGCTGAAATGTGTGATTCTGAAAAGCAAGAGAAGGGAAGAAAGAATAGTCATGAGAAAGACCATTTTTCCTGTGAGACATATGCATTTTCACATACTCCTGCAATCCCTGAAAGGAGCTGTCTGTCACCTTTATGGAAATTCACTTTTAAAGGTCACATATAGTCTTGGATGAGGTTCCTTGAGTTCTGCTGCCACGCTATTATGTGCCTATGAATATTTCTTCTTTTTGATTTTTGAATATGTGCCCCTCAAATGAAAACTGAAGCTTCTAAATGGGAAGCATTTGGAGATAATGGTAGGGGCTTATAAGAATTAAATGCCTAGGAACATTAACTGTCTTCACAGAGTTTACAGACAAATTGCTTCATCCCACTGATGACATCAGAAATCTGAGATAAAGGAGCAAATATACAATTTTTCCAGAAATTGCTTTATAGTTAGGCTCCTAGAGGCCATAGCAATGGCACATTTGTCAATGAGTGACAGAATAGGCAGCGTGCCCAAGACATGCCAACGCAGCCCTGCTACGATTGCTGTGTGAGGTCACGGAAAAGGGGTTTGTTTTGATCCTCATGTTCCCTATCTGCATAATGGAGCTAATCTTGGTAACCAAAAAACTGATGAAACATTTTGGATTTTACAAATAACAAAAACAATTTTTTGAAAATGTTTTCCTTTTTCTTTTCTTTATAACCAGCTTTTTACTTTGAATATCAATAATACTAAAAGTTGAATAAATGAGCATCTAGTAGAAAACATAAACCTTTTTTTTTGTACCATTATATGTAAATTTAGACTCTTATCATATTTAGAAAGATTTATGGTAGTAAAAATACTCTTAAAATATGCTTGGGTTTTTGCAATGATTTGCATGGAATATATTTTGGTTTCTTGAGAGATCTTCTTTTCAGTAGAGATTTAAATTCTCAGTACATTTAGTGAAGGAACTTGGGCAATTACACATTGTATGTGATTGCTACTGTTTTAGATCATATATATATATATGTACATATGTAATTTTATATACATAGATAAAATGAGAATTTGCAAATTATATTATACATTGACATTTAACTAAAATATCCCTTTCAAAGATGTTGTGAGTCCTATACTGCTGTGTACTAACTTAACATGTTCACATATAGTTAAACATAAAATATAATTCCCAGCTTAGCTGGGAAAACAGATTAAAAAGAAACAAAGGAAATTGATTACATAAGTCTTTCTTTTGAGATTCAAAATGATTTACACACATTGGCTAATGATTGTCTTTAGCATTGTTTTCTATACAAGTCACACATTTAAAAATGCTTTCAAACAGAGTCAAGGACCATGGAATATAAACTGTTGAAATATTAAAATTTAAAAATATAAATATACCTGAAAGAATTACAGTTAGATGTCCTGGTGGTATCTCTTAGGCTTAGAGAAACAAAACCCTTTTAAAATAACAGATTGAAAAAACTTCTGAAAAAAAGAAACTTCAATATGTCCTTGGTTATCCTTTCTGTGAATGACATATCACTTTTGTCTATTTATATATAGAGAATATGTATATGCATGCAAAAAATCTATAGGCAGACACAATAGATTCTGTTTATGTTCTGAATCCTTTTGTTGCTCTTTCCTGACAAGTTATTCAGATGTGACTTTTAAATTGCATGTCAGGTCTATGTTGTTCATTCTGTATCACTTCAACTTCATACAAGTGAGCATTAAATGTTCAGGTACATAGACTTTTTGGATATGTAGCCAATTACCTACTCACTTGCTTATTTATTTGTTACTTCTTTGTTTGCTAGATCTTTACTTGCAGCAAAACAACTTTCACCTGATTTTCTTTCTATTTCATTATGCAAGTGATATTTATATATGCTGAAACAACAATTTTGAAATGATGTATAAACTCAATTGTATTTTGTGTACTGCACTAATAATTTCTATTTCAAACATACAAAAGCATTTAACAAACTCATGCCTTTTCTACAAAGCTATGTTGCATCTATGGGCATTTTTATAGAACAAAATTAGAGTCATGACTCTTATTTATCTAAGAAGAGCTGAATTTTAAAAGACACTTTTGAAAACATTTGAAATTATAATCCAGGCTTGCAATGAAAAGAGAATCAAAATGCATAAGAGTGAGTCATCGAATTGCAGCAAAATATCACAGAGCACTTCTGTGAGGCTTGCCTGAGAGAGAAATAGAAAGGTATCAAGAATCTTTTCAAAACTGGTTAAGTTTGAGGCCATGATAGAGTCCCACAACTCCATTTTAATGCACAGGTAAACCCTGAAACTTACAGTACTGTGGTCAACTCAAAAAAAAAAAAAAAAAAAAGTATAGTCTGAACACGATCCGTAAAACTATATTATTTTAGTCACAGTTACACACAAACTCATCTATGACTATGTACATGCTGGAATAGCTAATAAATCACTATAAAGCCTCCTAGAAGGCATACTGTCATTACTCTGTTCCTACAGAAGTAATCACTACTCTGATATCATTTGGAGGATTGGGCTTTGAATGTTATCAATGTTATGAATGTTATTCAGATATTGATATGTGTGGAGAGTTCATATTGTTCTGTGTAAATTAACTTGTCTCAGATTGTAAAATATGTGAAAATGTCAGTTGCAGTCAAATATTGTATATCTATTTCAGAAAAACATGTCCACACTAGCCACTAGCCACAAAAATACAGTATACTTGGCTAGAAAAAAAAGGCATGATAGTTAAAACTCCAAGTGTGCTCTTAAAATGTTAGATCTCTTCCACATTTTGAAAATTTCACTGAAAATGTTTTTTTTCACTTAGAAGTCTTCATACACATAAGTTTCTATCAGCTGTCACAGTCTATTCAAACCTGAAGGAATCAGAAGAAGTTATCATAGGGAATGAATCCAGAAATAAGGACTGCTATTTATATATGATATGAAAAGAATGGAAGTAAATTTCCTTCCAGAGAGATAGAATACGAGAAAACTAGTGTCATCTGTCTGGGGTGGTGTGAGGAAGAACTATGTAGTCACAGTGGCACCAAGAAGGCAAACAAGCAACTGTTATCCACTTTCCTAGAATAAGAATTAGAAACCCAAATGAAATTAGCAGGAGGTAGATTCAATCAGACTAAATGATTCTTCACATAACACATGCGTATGCTGTGGAATTTCTTTCTGCAAGGTGTGCTGTGAGTTCAAAAATCAACTTGACCTATGCAGAGAAGAAAGCTCCCTTATGGTCTACACCGTGTTCAACTCGAAAGGGCCATAAGCCATGAATGACTGAAACAATAAAATACGGAATTAGCACTGCATGCTGGCTCTGCTCTCATGCTCTTCCCTAGGCAGCCACGGCCGGTCACTGCGGGGGATGAGGTGGTGGGCTGAGAGGACTGTTGCTCTGACCAAGCACAGCTTACCTTATCTCTAGTGCTCCTCAAACAGACCCACCTCACAGGGGAGGACATCTGGAATCTCAAACCACTGTTGCTACAGAGGTCTTTTAAGCAGAAAGCAGCTGGGTTTTATACACAACACTGAACATAAACATCAGACTATCATTAGTCCATATTCGAGGGGCCACTTGGACTGCAGGCCTGGCAATGCTGTCTGATTGGCCCAGTTTAATATGCTCATTGTCTTTCAGAGCTATTGTCAGAGCAAGATAAATTCTTCTTGCAACATTGCCCATCATGATAGAATTCATGGCAGACTCAGAGTGCTTTCACTCACTGTGCCTTAAAATATTTAAAATGAGCCTTCATTCATCTTTATAGTAAAGATGAATCTAGCAATTTTATCTTGAAACTTTGCTGCCTTTCTGTTTAAACTTACCTAAATGTGCACAAGAATTTGAAATGTGTCAAAAGCAAAGCAAATACAGACCATTAGGCAGTCAATCCATGCACCAGCCCAATATTTTCTTACAATAAGGTTCTGGTGGATCTTGAGGTGTGTCATTAACTCAAGCCTGAGAGGTGAACTGAGTGCTCCAAAGACTGTGCAGACTTCCCCTAACTGGCATTTTTACCTTTTACAAGTGACAGTAAACCAGTACATTACTAAGATTTGAAGAAATTCAGTGAAACACATTTTTTTTTTTGTAGTTTGGTTTCGATCTTTTGGTTAAAGCTAAAAAAGAATAATGGAATAACTGTGGGAAGAAGGAAAACAACACTGTTATTCTAAAGTTGGAGATCGTCTTCAACAGTGCTACCCTGTAGCTGTCCTCTCTTATGAGGATCTTAGGATCTCAGGAGGAAAGGCTGAGAGAATTGGGCCTGTTAAGCCTGGAAAAGACTTAGAGAGGATCTTACTCAGTGTGTACAAATATCTAAAGGGAGAGTGTCAAGAGGATAGGGCCAGACTATTCTCATGGAGTCCAATAAGAGGACAAGAGGAAACAGACACAAACTGGAGCACGAGAATTTTGGTTTGAATTTGAGGAAAATTTTCCAGACTGTGAGAATGACCAAGCACTGGCACAGGCTGCCCAGAGAGGTTGTGGAGTCTCCTTCTCTGAAGATCTTCAAAACCCACCTGGCTGCGATCCTGTGCAACGTGCTCTAGGTGACCCTGCTTGTGCAGGATGAACCTTGGAAGTAACTTCCAAACTCAACAATTTTGTACTTATGTGATTGGAAATTCAACAGGCAACTTCATATTGCCCGCTTTTTTTCTTGCCCAAGAGTTATAGCCTAATCGATGCAATTCAATATTGACTGAATGTCCAGCACAAAATAAGTACATTAATTTTGGATTTTAGATTAGCTATGTTCTCTGACTGTATATGTGTTTGTATCCAACAGAACACAACCAACGTGCAGTAATTGTTCTAGTTTTGGACAGTAGTGTGTTAATTGAAACATAAGTCTTACAGCCAGCAGCTCCCAAATACCACAATAGTGATTCCTAAAAGCCTGTGACTCAATAGAGAAGAATTTTGTGGGAAAAAAATGTAGTGCGGTATTTATTTTTCATACCACTCTGTCACCTGTGAGCTTAAAAAAAAAAAAAAAAAAGGAATAAATGTTGTAACAGCTTTTGTTTTCTTTCTTTTTTTTTTGAGTGCTGACCATGACAAATTGATTTTATGTAGCTATAGCAATCACTGGACAGGTAGATAACATTTTCAAAATATTAACATTTATCTGTCTATAAAGGTTTATCTACAGATCATAAATATCCAGAAAAGAAGATCAGTTTATTTCTCAATTTATATCAACTTCCACAGATTTTAAAAGGTTTTTAAACTGGGAGTTATATTGATATTTTATAATCTGGGATAATTCTGCACTTGTGCAGAAGCTAAAGCTTTGTGTGTACTATTTTGCTTACTGTATTGTTAACACTGTTTCCTTTTATTCTACTTTATTAGAAATAATTAAGGTAATATATGAGAACATCTGAAATCAATCCAAGCTGTAAAGTTTAGATCAAGATTATCATGTGAGTGTCTGCCAAAGATGTAAGTTTTTTTTATAATAAAAAGTGAATGGTTTTAAGCAAAAAGAAATCAACCTAGCTTTCTTGTTATTCTCTTAATAAAATTTGCCTATTGTTTTCAGGAAAACACTTTTAAAAACATACCAATTTTCTGGCTTCCTAATTTTATATCTTGCTGACAAATCCTTTCTCAGGAGGTCTGTATCTCATTGTCCCTTCTTCTTAACCTCAGGGCATCCCATGTGCCTTATGTACTGAATGATTCTGTGAGTGAACTGAAGGATGAAATACAGAGAATATTATTCATACTTTCAGATGACACAAAACAGGAAACGATTGCAAATTTGTGGGAGAATGACGTTTAAAATATGGTTTAATCATCATACATTGGAGGAATGAGCTGAAATCAATTATAAAGATAAGTAAGGATATTGGTAAAGTCGCACACAGAAAATAATGATTAGAACAAAAATAATGAGATTAAATGCAGCACTGAAACCTAGTTTTAAAAACAAGGCAAAAAAAATGGTTAAATCTTGAATAACATATAACAGTTTCTTTGGTTTTCATCCAATTATTTCAAGAAAAAAAAAGCCAAGCAATAGAGAAATTTTCCAAGAGAAGCTGGAGACTTCATAATATAGTCTAATGCTATTTAAAGGATGAAGACACTTCTAACTTTTATTCAGCCTTTACTCTGGCAAGATCCCTGGGTATCTGCATAATTAAAAACTTAGGAAATATGTGCGAGAGCACTTTCCATTCTTCTTGTTTTTTTGAATCCATTCAATAAACCCTTTTACACTGGAAGCCAACTAATTAAATAGGAACTAACTAACCCCCGAATGTCTGTCTTTCATCCCAAAAGACATTTTATGACTTGGGAACACAAAGCCTATTTCTGTACAGTGTCAGCGTATTACAAGTAGCATTCTTCTTTCATCATTCACAGCTGCACAGGACTCCCTGTCATTCCTGTGTTGCAGTCCTTTCTCTCTGGAATTATATCTATGAATTAATTACATTGGAGGTCCCAATTAAGCTTCCTTGTACTGCAAATACTTACAAAACTGAGATAAATAGACAATGCTTTATACACATTAAAAATGGTCATTAGAGCAGTGAAGTGGTTGTAGGCACAGATTTGCCTCAGGAGTGAAGCAAATGGGAGGGCTTTACCCCCTTTACCACTGCCCAGTGCAGTGTGTGCAAGTGCACGGTAGAGTAAGAGCTGTGTTGCTGCAGAACTTTCCTCTCTCTCTCTCTCCTTTTTTTTTTTTATCTTTCTCCTGCATTTCAAGTTATGGTTGTTTCCATCCTTTGCTTTCTTTTGAGATTTTGACCACTAGAGAAGCTATAGAGAAAAGGAGCTGGAGCAAAAATTGCCATCAAAGAGAGGCCTTTCACTCAGAGAATCTTCTGGAAAATTGAAGAAGAAATTCTCATGTTAAAATATTAAATTAAAAGTTCTAAACAATTAATTGTTGTGGATATTTCTTAGTAATTCTATAATTATTTATTAGGTTACTTCAAATTTAGAGCCTTTTTTTATGTCTCTTGACAGATCTTATAGCTGGAGATGGCTGTAGAGCATTATGTAGCATTGATTGTTTCTTTGAGAGTTGGGGTATAGCATGTTTGCATTCACTTCTTATTTGGAAAAAACACAGCTATGTAGAGCTAAGTTCAAGAGGTATGCTCTTTTTTTTTTTTTTCCTTTCAATTTCTCCCTCAAGACATATAAATACCATAGAAAAAAAAATATGATTTCTCAAGGACAATGATCAAAACTGATCTTTCCATAGTAAATAAACAAGGATTTTTGGGGGAGATCCTCAAGCAAGCGGCACTATTCACATAAACTGGAAAGGACTTAGCAGAACTTAGGAGGCACTATTGCACAAATAACTAAAAAGTGTAGGTAAATACTGACATTATGCCACCTAAAGTAGAATGCTGGGCAGTCATTCTTGATAAGGAAACTAGAGCCAGAGGAAAGGCATTAATTCACTGGATTAGGTCCACAGGTGATACATTCCTCTGTGACACAGCATTTGGCCTTGAGCGAGCATTGTCTGCAAACAGAAGGTCCTAGTGGCAGAAAATACGGCACTTCTCTCTATGCTTCTCTTCAGTTGGCTCACATACCCTGCTGAAGCTGGCCTACCACCTTGTTAGTGGGCATCACCACTGCCTTAACAGATGGGGATGAGCATAGGAATGTAGTAGAACTAGTCTGGGAGTCTATCTTAATTATAATTTCAGGATGCTTTCTCTGCAGAGCATACATGCAGAAGGTTGAGAGAATAATGATACAATAATGTTGTCATTACTCCAGCAAAAGAGTTGGATTAACTTGTTAAAATCAGGCACAATTTCTAGAGGTGGAGAAAGGAATGGACAAGGCTTCTTCAAAAAGGAGTTACGTTCAGTGGGAATGAGATTTGTTTTCTTTCTTTTCCAGAAAAAAAAAAAAAATCAGAGTCCTGCAGTCCTGCTAAGTGGCTCAGATAGGTGCAGAAATCAGATGTACTGGCTGATATAGCTGGCCATGCAGTATCAATCACCGGTTCTCCCTAAGCAAAGAGACTGGGTTTCATGAGATTATTTCCTCAGTAAGGTGTCACTCAGTATGTGTGATGCTGGTGCTTCCTTGTGTTCTCAAGCAGAGACAAGAAGGAAAAAAGAGAAAAGACACAAAGATAAGAAGGAAAAAGGAGCGATGAAAGGGAAATATTTAAAATATGAAGGGATTGAGGGCATGGCTAATACTGAAATGACTTTACTGCCTTTGACTTTGCTCCAGTATAAATTTAAATAGCAAGACTTATTTTCTCTTTTGGGGAGATAGATATCCTTATAATTCTTGTCATATGTATTTCATTCTCTTTTCAAGTCTTTCTGGTGACACCTTGCATTTATTTTTCCTTAGAAGTGCATGTTTCCTCCATTTTTTAAAAAACATATTGTGATTTACTAAAGTGAACCAAATTACATGCAGCCTGGAGGCTGAGTGGATAGATGGGAGAAAGGTTAGTCATTTCCTTGGAAAGGAGGTAGAAGATGAAGAGAAGTAAAAAAAAAGCAAACAAAATAAAAAATAAATTATATTTAGGGAAAGTTATATGGCTTTTAGTTGGCTTGTGGGAGGATTTATGAATGGACCAATCAGGGTTTGAAACCTGGGCTTTAAAGTCAGCTTCAGAAGTTACAACATTTTTTCCCCCTTTGGAAATATTTCCCAGAAAAGAAAATATCTTTCATCTTCTTCTTTACATTTCCTTAAGGAAAGTTTGATTTGTTTAGGGAGAAAAACTGCTGCTTTAGAACTAAATTTTAATTCTCAGCAGACTCTCTAGGCAGGCACAGTATAAAAGCTGCCCTAAGAAGGACAAACTTGCAATTCAGAATCCCTGCGTGTTCCTTTCCCCTTCCTGAAAGGAAGAACAATTTATGTCAGCACTAACTGCCTGGCACCACTGGAGCAGCCCCAATCCCACATGGAGCCCAGGGCTGGGCAGTGCAGCTTGGTGCTTGGGCTGTCCTCCTGCCTTCCTCCTTGCTTTTAAACCTACCTCCCAGATTGCAAGCGAGTCTTTGCTGAGAGAGAGAGAAAGTTTTAAAGGGAAAGCAAAGAGAAATAAGATAAAGCATAAGTTTATCAACTAAGTCTAACAGAAAGCACTGTTTCCACTAAATACCACCAGGAAAACAAAAGTGTCTTTAAGTTTGCTGCAGTTAGAAGACATAAAAGCAGTTTGGAGGAACAAATCAAACTCTGGCAAGCTCTTACCCAACTGTAAAGGCAGTTACAGAGCAGCAGCACCTGAAGGAGCCCCTTTATTGTTGGAGGAAGAAAGTACCTTTGGTGCAGAAGCACACAGAAAACAGCAATACCTGGCAGGGAAATGCTTGGAACAGTCTTCAGAGAAAAACATGCATTCAGCTACCTACAAAAACATTTTATAGTCATTTCTAGCCAGGTAAGTATTAAGGCATCTCTATGTGAGTGAATTTTATGACAGTTACTAGCAAATGAATTGGACTCTTCATCACGCAGTGGCTTTATGGCCCTAACATCTGAATTTGAAGATATGCACATAATGCTGTGCAATTACTGAAAGTGGTAAACAGCTTTCAGAGGCCATCGTTTTTATTCTCTTCTGAAAGCATGAATGCAACGCAAAGTAAAACCCTGAAATAAAGAGGAACAACAGACAGGACTAATAATTATGCTGTTTCTGTGTTGAATCTATAATTAAATAGGAACAACTTCTGCAGTTTTTTTTTAACTCTCATTTTTTTTTAACCCTTATTATTAACTTTTTTTACTGTTCTTAAAACTTCTGTGTATGCAACATTTTCTAGCACCAAGTCACAGATTGAAGGTGAATGTTTCTGGGAAAGATCCTAGGAAGATATACTTGAGCTATGAAGCAGCAATCTATTTTTGCTTTGCTGGAAGTATTGTGGCCTGGGTTTGCTTTCCCAGAACTCCAATACAACTTGTCTTAACACTTCAAAGTTGTCGTGCAGTTAATCTTCAGTGAGGATGAGTGCATGTGACACCTTTGGAAATATCTGGTCTAGAAATGAGAATGCTAGGCATGTATAAAATTGTTAACCTTTTAAGCTGCATCACCTTACAGCAATGGATATTATAAGATGTGCCAAGTGTTACTGAAGTTTATAATACTTGCCAGGTACAGTTGTATTCTTCATGCTTATCAGTCCATCTGCTGATCTCTACATCAATTTTTACCTTTGGGCTAAAGAGGGTATCTTGCAATTTGTCACTGCTATTCAGATGTTTTCTATAGAAAAGCCTGAGCTGTGTTTTTTAATCATACTGAAGTTTGCTTTGCACAAATGTGTAAATTCATGCTGGGATAAATATGAATGACAAAAAATCTTGGCTTAATTGGCTGCTTCAGAAAAAGCTAGTCTTAGTCTGAAAAAGGTGTGATCTGGAACATCTACTAAACAAAGCAAAAATTCTAATTATGACTTTTTATGACAACAAACTTTTCAATTGCAAAAGATCGTACACTTCATTTTTCAATTTTTTAAAAGAGGCTAAAAAAAGAAAGAATATTTTATACATGAAAAATCCAGTCCATGGATAAACATGCCCCTTTCTAGATAGTTCAAGATGACAATGAAAATCATATTCAAAATGATTTTTGCCTTTAACAGATTTTCTGAGATTTGGACTTAGCTTGATGTTGAATGCAGAAAGGTTTCTGCATCTTTTTTTTTTTCCCAGTAGGAAACCAATTTTTCACTCAGCTGTAATATTTCATGCCTAATTAGGCATGACACCACCTGAGAATTTATCAAATATTAGGTTCTTGTTATGTAATGGAAGAATAGTAGACACAATGATATAGCTCTGTGGAGTTACCTATAGCTTTCTATGTAACTGTCAATCTCAGTTCAGAACTCAAAATCTGAGAATAATATTTTAATGTAGAGCCTCACATTAATAAATGAAAACATAAATTCCAAGCTGTTTTGAAGGTGTGTGTGGGGGGGGTAGTTCCTTAGAACGTAACAGCAAAGATGAGTATAGAAGTTTTATTTTGTTTGTTTTCTTCCTTTTGGTATGAGCTCATTTCTATTGATCTACTGATGTGCTAAGGCTGCCCAGTGTGACTACCAGCTCCCTATGAATTGAAACCCTCTTTAACCTCTCGTTTTTGACATCTTAAGTGCATTTTGCCTGACTTTGCCCTGTGTTCCCATCTTGCTGCTGTCCCTCAGGTCCAGCAGCCCATAACTTCTAGCCACACAACCTCGTTCCCTCCAAGGAACATCCCTGCCCATGTTATCTTGGCTCTCTACACCTCTGAGCTGCTTTTTTGGCCTGCTGGCCTCGCACCAGGGAGCATGAAGAGTCTTTAGCTGCACGTCACAGCAGCAGGAGCTTGCCCGCACAGCTGGGGCCAGGACGATGCGAGAGGGCCCCATCCATTTGGACACCATCATGGTGAGCTGGTGAGGCGTGGGCAGCTCCACCAAGGGCTGTCAAAGTCGTTCGGGTGGGTGGTGAAGACAGAAAAGCAGTGGACTTGTTTCAGCAGTGAAAGTGCCTGTGTCTTGCCTCATTTGGCTAAAGATGAATCTTGCTCCCATTTGCATACAAATAAATGTGTCTCTCAGGCAGCTCGAAGCAGGAGGATCTCTCTTATACACATTCTCTGAGGCTAGGTGAGCCTGTGCCACTTAAGTAGCAGACTCCCAGAGTGCAGATGACCTGCTATGAGATAAGGGCAGGCTACCCGTGACCCATAGCTGCTCCCCATCATCTCTCTGCTTCTGAGCAAAAGCGCTCACTCAGCTTTTGTGCATCCCTGAAGGGAGCCCATCTCCCACTGTACAGTGCAGGAAGAGCCCGCGAACAAGGCGTTTGCACAAGCTCTGGCTTGCGTGCCTGTCTTGCAGCATTCTTCCGTCCAGGGCAGACTTACACAAGCTTGTCTGAGTGCAGCTACTGGAAAAATCTGAATCTGCAAGTCTTTGTCTGCGAGGCTGGGGAGCTGCAGGCATCCTATCACTTTTGATCAGCCAGCCAGTGTTGTTTGTTCATGCCTTTCTTAGAGAGGGTATGTCTACATGGTGTTTTTCAAGAAGGTGTGATCTACCTTTGCTCACTCTCCAAGCTTCCTTGCAGTTTGCAGATGTGACTTGTGGCATCCCCAGCCTGGCCAAGGAGCTAGCTCATGGCCACTGTGAGCTCCTCACTGGGCTCTCGTCTCTCCTCATCCATCTGGAGTGTGGATGGAGGCTGCTCCGCTGTCCCTCACTGAGGCCACTTTACATTTGGATAACTTGCCTCTGAGCATCATGGCAGACTGAGTGAGGCATATTTCCATTCTGCGTTGCAGGCTGGAGTTGGTTTAAATGACCCATTTGTGCTCCCTCTGCACTGAGACAGGCTCTGCATCCAAGGGAAAGCCTTTAGAAGTCTGAATACACTACTCACATTTGGCTGCAATTCCCAGTTCACGTCACTGCGTTTCTCACAGTCCGGGTTCACAGAGGCTTTGAGAAGCCTGAAGTCTGGATCTTTGCTTTGTAACCCCATCCTTCTCCTTGCAGAGTCCCTCACGCCTAGATTTTGTGCCCAAGCCATATTCACATCTAATTTTCCTCAATATTTGATGTACTTCTGTTCACATTCTTCACATTCATGGATAATTTTTGCAGGAATTACTGAGTCCTTTTAAAAAACTAACAAATCTGCAAACACTTTATGCTGAATAATACCTTCTTTTATGCTATGCCACTAGGGAGTTTAAAACTTGTCTGAAATGGTTTAAACCTTTGATACATTGTGTTACCCTAGGTAGAGAAGGAAATTGGCAGTTATTGATGATTTAGTCTAATCCTCTTACCTATGCTTTTTCCCATTTTACAATTGGATAGCACTCTTAAAAAAATCTTGCTAAAATGTTCACTCCTTTTAAATCACTTTGCTGTTCCAAGTAATAAAACTCCTGCAAACTGTAATAAATTTCACTTCCTCGTAGTAAGTGGTACTATAGAGAGTGTAGTGTTAAAATGCAAAATAAGCAAGTATTCAGCTGGCTAATAGTGCAGAAACTTTGGCTTAAAAAGTGACAGTAGAAGAAGCACTTATTTGCAGTGATCCAGGCTGAAATGATCCTCTGTTCTTTAATATTCCTTTTCTTCTTTTCACTATCAACCATCTTTTCATATCCTAAAAACTTGAAATGTGCTTTTCCTCTTTAATATTGCATAAAGAGTGCATTTTAAAGGTTTGCATTTTAAATGAAATTATTCTGTTATGGATAAGAATTCACCCTCTACCTGTGTTCACAATTTGCCTCATTTCATAGTACTGGTATGTACATATCAGTGAACAGATTCACCTGAGCTTTATAGCTACTCTTCAGCTATAGGAAGAAGTCTCAGGAGAAAAATAACGTATCCTTTTTGTGTAAGCTCTCACCACCCTAGGGGAAAATGTCTTGCAGCTCCGGTAGGGATGACTGAGGTGTTTGATTACTTGATGATCACTTTACTCAAATACAGTCCCGCTTAGTACACGGGGACTATGTCTGTGAGTCTGTGTGTCTGGACTGTGAGGACGCAGGAAATCATAAGAATCACAGAATCACAGAATGCCTAAGGTTGGAAGGGATCTCTAGAGGTCATCTAGTCCAACCGCCCTGCACACGCAGGGCCACCTAGAGCATGAGGCACAGGGCTGCATCCAAATGGGATTTTCTCTCTGCCCAGTTTTCCAGTCTGTCCAGGTCCCTCTGGATGGCAGCGCAGCCCTCTGGGGTGTCAGCTACTCCCCCCAGCTTCGTATCATC
>JAWLRI010001063.1:3406812-3538532 GCA_034781795.1 Crypturellus tataupa
CGGCCGTAGGCGGCGGTTGGGCTGGGCTGCCTCCGTAACGGCCTTGCGGGGCGGCCTGGGCCCCCCTGCGCTGTGCGAGCGGCTGGAAACCCGCGGGGAGCGGGAGGGAGGCGCAGGGCTTCCCAAGGCGGGTGCGGGTGGGATTTCAGGATCTTCACTTGGGGCGCCTCAGTGGTTATCGCGCCCTTAAGTGATGGAAGGGATCACTGTGGGCCCGCTGGCACTCATCAGCCCTTGACGTGTGGTCTCTGCAAGAGACAGGGACCAACAGAGCAGGCTCAAGTTTGTCGTCACGGTGTTCACTAGTTGGGTCTGGTGACAAGTTCATGGATAGCCCCTGAAGGAGCTGAAAGCCGCTGGCCTGTGCTTCTGCAGCTGTGACCAAGTTTAGCTCGATAAGGCGTAGCTGCCAGTAGGTGTGGAAACGGAGCTACCCGCAGAAAGAGTAGAGGTGTGAGTTTGGGGGTCTTCTCCCTGCTCTGCAGCGGAGTGATTCTGAACTGCCGTAGCACTAGCAGAGCTGCATTACTCAGAGTCTAAAGGCAGAAGTGTAGCCCATTACATCCCAATGCTGTCTCCCTTCCTGGAGGTAGTTTGCCCCATAAGGCAGAGGGTTGCTGCCCAAGCTGTGTAGCAGCTGCGTTCTGTTGAGCACGTATGGCCAGTTGTGTGCTGAGCATCCCAGTGCTGTTTTCTCCACAGAGCTTCTCTCCTGTGCGTTTCTCCCCTCCATGCTTGGCTGAGCGGTGCCGAGCAGTTCTCAGTTGCCCGCTGGCATCAGCTGGAGCCCTGCTGTGGGTAAGTTTTGAGCCCCATGCCTTCCTTTCTGCTGTGCCTCAGCAGTAAGCAGCAGATCTCCTTTTTCAGCTGCACTACCTACTGCAGGGATCTGGCTGCTGGGGCTGGAAAACTAGGATTTTATATGAGGAATTAAGATGAATGACTCCATTAAATAAACATCACTGCTCTGTTTATTCTTTCAAAAGACCAGACTACCAAAAAGAAAAAAAAAAAAGATGCATTTCAAGTACATTAAAAATTCTGAGTAAAATAATGCCTTAAATACAATGCTTGCACAACATAAATCACTTCTTTTTTTTCTATCCAGACACAGAGAAAGCAAAACCATATTATTATATCATTATTTATATGGTACCATATGTTAAGAATGAAACTTAAAGACTTTGGAATAAATAAGAAAACGCCAGCTGCAGATCAGCAATACGTTCCTTTATTGAGAGTCACTCCGTAACTGTGGCTATCATTCCTGGTGTTAAGTTAAAACTTAAATAAATTGTCAGAGAAATAAGATGGCCATTAGAGATTCAGTGTCTGTCTCCTGGGGACACTTCTTTTACCAGCTGTAACAAAGATCTGCTGCTAGTTTTGTCCTGTCTGTGCAGTAACTCATTGCATTTGTCCCTGCAGTATCACACAGTTGTTCAGTAGAGATGGTTGAGCTGTTAGCAATAAATAATGTTGGTTAACAATGCGGCGCCTTCTGGGTTAATAAATTATGCTCAAACCACTCCTGAGCCTCTTTGATTGGTTTCTTGCAATTGTGCAGTGAAGAGTTGGAACAAATCACTTTTCACAGTCTGCTCACTTTGATATTTCTCATTTTATTGGGCTGTAAATATGTTTTAAAAAGTCCAGTCCTGAAACTACCAGTCCTAAACGCTCGCCACCCTATCCAATGTTTGGAAATCGCTGTGGAATGTACAAGATGAAACCCCAAGGAAATGACGAGGGCTGGAGAGCAGAGAGCTGTGGACTGCTGCTTGGGAAAAACAGGCTGTGGGCAAGGATGGAGCAGGGGCTGGGGTCCTCGGAGAGACACCTCTGCTCTGATGCATGCTTAGCTGTTCTCCTGGGCAAGCGGCGCAGTTGCTGCACACATTGGCTCCTCGCATGATGGGGCTCACCTGCCTCCTGTGCATAAGGATGCGGAGATGGAAAATGCCTTACAAGCTGGTGAGCAGTATGGAGAAAACCAGCTCTGGCACGTAGGAGGGAGAGGGAAGAGAACTGAAGAAATTGGCTAGGCCTGCTAGAATGAGGAGGGGGGCACTTAGCCTTCAAGAGGCCAAGACTGTGTCCAGTCTGTGTAACACCAAGAACTTGTGATGTGGGCTCAGTTCTGCCAGCCCTGTCATTCAGAGCTTGTCCTAAAATGTCCATTTTCATACAGTGGCTTTGAGTGTTGTGCCTCAACGTCGTGTAGAATCCAGCGTTTTCAGCGGGACGGCAACCTGCTAGGGCCTTCCCTGCGCTTCCCAGCAGAGAGCAGCAGAGCCTCGTAGCTGTGTGCAGAAACTCTGAGTGTATCCTCCAGCACTACTGTGCTTCCCTCTGCAAACACAGCCACACACCTGCACTGACTGAGCTGGCAGCTTCACGTCAGACCTGCCCAAAGCATTGCTGTGAACAGAGGGCACGTGCTTGTAATCCAGAAAAGCTGATGCTTTCCTGAAAATCCAGGTGTTTTTAGGGAACAGTGGGATCTTTCGTGACGCGTTGCTGTCCAGATTGTTTTTCTGTGCCCAGTGCCAAAAGAGGGGTCCTCAAATGCAACTTCTGAAAGTGGACAAGCACCTGTAGTGCTTTAAACAAATCTGGTTCACAGATGACTGGGATCAACGTGGTAAACCCCTTGTGATCATCTAGTGCAGGAAAGCAGCATGTTTTTAAGGTTCTAAAATACTTGCTTTGGGAACCTATTTAAACTACTTCAGGTTTGGCCTTTTCTATTGAAAAGAAGTTTCAGCTCTCTCTTCCTTGTTCCTGCCTCACTTTATATTGTTATCACGAATGTTATTGGTGCTGTAAATGAATGAAAAATATGAGGCAATTAGCTGCTTTGCAAAGGTGTCAAAACTCATTAATCTGTGGATAATTTAGAGGGCATTCTCCAGACAAATGTGACTTCATCCCCCAAATTGGGAAATTCACTTCTGATTCCCTGGAGATTTTAGAGAAAGAAGCCAAGTTTGAGGTTATTCTTATTAGTCATGTTAGCTAGAGTAGCTTCTGCCATTCCATAGTTGTCCCATTCTTATTCCTGGAGCCTAAAGCTATGACAGTTTTATATATTCCCTTGGGAGCTTGTCCTAGACCTCTGTAGCAAGACCACAAGTGCTTGTGAAGAAGTCTTTAGTTTTCTCACTATTGCTGCACTGTGGTACCCTCTCTTGGCTTGAGAGGGAGAGGATGCACTGCATGCCAACGTAGTTTAAAATGTGATGGGCACTACAGCAGCCACTGCGCTGGTTTCTGCAGCCTCCTGCCTCTCACCCCAGGTGGAATCTATCCTGCTTTGTGGATGCAAATGATGCTCCGTCTCTGAGTGGTAGCTGTACGTGGGAAAGGTGCAATTAGCTGCTGCAGGGAGCTGGGCCCGTCTGCCTTGCCTTGTTTAACACAGACTTTAATTAAAGACCCCCTGATGCTAGAAAGCTACATTAATTATTCATTTGAAAACATTTACATAGAGTCCCCCGTTTCTCTTCTTCAATAAATTATCAACTTCACGTCTCCATAATTCATCGAAATGACTAAAAATACATTGTCTCAGCCTCCATCACCTCCCTCCTCACTCTGGCTTTGTCTGTTCCAACTGTGATGGGTTCAGTATCCTAATGCGAAGCTCTCTACTGCTCTCAAGTAAGCTGGGGGATGGAGGAAAAGGGAGAGATGGCGAAAGGAAGATTTTTCTCTGCACAAGAGTCATGCGTATAGCTTTAATTTTTCTCTTCCTACACATCTGGTATTATACTGAGGTTTGAAGAAGCTCATCAGCTCTTTCTGATGAGGAAGACTCTACTGAGGGGAGGAGAAAAGGTGTTTCCAGGGGCAAAAAGATTTCTGGGGATTTCCAGGCCCAGATGCAGTATCTTGTTCAACTCAGAGCACAGTAGTTCATCTACCCAGATCACCTCCATCCTTCACTAGCAGAACAAGGCAGTAGTTCCCTATCTAAGTGGCGCAAGGGTAGTACTTTAATTATAAGGTGTTCCAATATAGCTGTTGTAAAGAGGAAAAAAGCAGGCACACTTAGACTGAGGGAGAAAATCTGCTGCAATTCACAGTAAAGATGACACTGCAGCCAAAACTGAGGGAAGAAATTGCTGCAAATAGTTTTGTTCAACACATTTCACTTTGTGATAAAGTGAACTGTCGCATGGGAGAGGAGAAAAAACAGTCCTCTGAGGGCTTGTTTACATGAGGAGGAAAGACAAATTAGTGTGAGGTGTGAGTTCATGCGCAGAAGTTGAAGTGCATTAAAGCCTGTGTGGGTGCTCTTACACAGAAGGAAAACGGCCTCAGTTCACTATGGTGACAATTAAATAAAAGCAAAGCAATGTCACTTTATCCCCGAATAATATGTTTACAGAAGGCTAACTGTGCTTTAATTAATGTGCACTTGTTTCCCATCTTTTGTTAATTTACCTTAACTTTCATGAATGCCTTTATCTGCAGGGCTCGAACAAGCATGTGTGTCCCCCCTAACTCTAAATAACTAGTGTTTCCCATAGGAACAGAAATGGTCTGGTGCCTGCATAAATCAGACCTGATGTGTTTTCCTGGGGACAGAGGAAGTTGGGATCTAGGAAGGGCTAATCTTTTGAGATGGTGAGTGAAAAGTGGCAGTATAGATAGTGGCCAGTTTCTCAGGATATGATGAAGGAGAATACTGGAGAAGGAGACTGAGAAAAGAAAACCATGCCTTCAGAGGAGTTGGCTCATTGTTTTTTAACTACATGGACTGTTTTTCAGAAGGAAATAGATAATTTTCTGTGTTTAGACCTGAGCATCTAGAGGACTGGAGTCTAAGACTGTAAAGGGGACTTAACTGCTAACAAAGAGTGTGATATTCTAAGCATTTCTTTATTCTGTCTGCCTGTGTCTTCTTTTGCCTTTGTTGCTGTTTTAGTTGGCTTATTTTGGCCCAACAATGATTTGCCTAATGACAATATACTTTTTGAGCCAGAAGGACTTGCCCAAATCTTGAGGACCTTGGGGAGAGAGGGTGAAGCAGAACTTGCCACTAGTGTTAATGCACTATGCAATGCAATTGGGGGATTTCTTAAGCAATTAAAATTCTGGACCACGGAGGGAGACTAGATTTTGTTCCAGGAATGATACAATCTCCTGTGTTTGGTGACCCTATATACTGCTTTCTGAAATCTGTGAAAGTGGACAGAGGAAGCTAGAAAGTCTTTCTGGATCTGAATCCTGGAAAACAATCCACTGAGGGTTTTTAAATATGAAGATGCTAGCTCTGATCTAAGCTGTATCTCACAAAGTGCTGGAGGCTGTAATTGCATAGGAGGGAAGAACAGCCATTCTGTTGTTCACCAGAAAGTATTCCTGAAAAGTGTGATAGTTAGCAATTTAAGAAAGAACAAAACAGTTCTTCCCTTAGAGTAAGTGTAATGAACAGGGGCTTGGGGAGGGAAGGTTTGTGGGCATGTATGAAGTATATTTTTAAATACACAGGGGCACTGCCTGTGGCATAGAGGATGGAAAGGAACAGGGTCATCAGCTAGAAGAGAAACTTTTCAGAGGCTGGTTTTGGAAGTGGGTCACTGAACGGCAAGATCTGAACTGTTTCATGGCATGGGGTAGTATCCTCCAGTGTGTTAAGCCTAGTCCAGCTCTTAAAGTAGGAATAGGTTTTAGCTTGCTGTGCTGTTAGCTTTAGCCGTAACCTCATCCTGCTGATCATTCACCTGGGGACTGGGGGTGTTATTTTATAGGGTCTTATGGAAAAGAACACCAGTGAAGGTCATCTTGCTACCAGGAAATCTGTAGAATATGCTAGGTAGCACTGAACTCGAAGCTTGCCAGCATTCAAATGGTGTAAATGCTAAATTTACTAAGATATAAATACCATCTATTACTTACCAATTAAATTATATTTCAGCTTATGTTATTAAGGGATCTGAATTGCTATGCTCCTGGAAGCAAGTCAAGTACATCTTTACAGGCATTAGAAAAAAGCTCCCATCCTTCTTTTCCATCTAAGCAAATGGCCACTGTTAAGTTTTTTTAGCATTTTATAAAGTCTTTGGAGACCCTTTAAAATTGTCAGGGCTGCAGATTCCTTCCAGATGTACATAGTGTGAGCTGTTAGATACCCCACTCCACTGGGGACCGGACTATTAGATTTATATTGGCCTTTACACTCTTCAAAGTAATAATCTGTCTTTTTTTTTTTTTTTTCTCTTTTTTTTCTCTTGGGGAATATGACAAGAAGTAATTGACTTAAACAGAAGGAAGATCTACTTAGACATTGAGAAGCTTTTAGTAATGGTACAGTTACAAAGCATGGCGGTAAATGGCCTGGGGCCTTCTACCTCTAGAAGAACCCTGGATGAACACTCCGAAATGCTAATCTTGTCCTTTCAATAAGGACAGGAAAGAATGCATAGATATTTGAGCTTCCTTTCATTTTCAATTTCTATGATTTTATATATACCCAAAGTGGTTTTATTTATTTTTATTTATTTTTTTTTTTTTTGCCAAAATTGACAATGGCAGCATTTGCATTGTTCTTACTTTGTCATTGAAAATACCACCCAACAGTGCCCAAAGGAAGAACGAACTAAAATAACAGAATGCCAGTGAGAGTCTCCTTTCCTTCCAAGCTGACAAAAGCAAGCTATTTTGGAAGGTGATGTTCATCTCCCATAACCTATTCTCCAGGTTCCTTGACTGAGTCAACTTGTCTTCCTGACTTCAAACTAGAAGAGTGTTACTGCTATAATTAGAGACATTTAAGCAATCAAAATGAGCATACAAGCTTAATAAGGCACTATTGGTTTATGTCTCCTATAGGCATTCTTTTAGAATAAATGACCTTTTGGGTTAATTTAAGCTTCTTCCAAAACATCACAAAAAACAAAGGTGGAAAGGAATTTCTATTCATATGTAGTGGTAGTAAAATCATGCTTTCAATCTCAGTAGTGTAGCTCAGACTTGTAAAATTTCTCCACATAGACAACATCTAAAGGATAACGCTCAATAAGGAACATATAGCTTTAAGAGGGCAACTTGGATCTAGACAGAAAGAGTCAAATAAGAGGAAGAAAGTCTTCCCTGGCTCTAGGTCAAGCCCTTCATAACAGAAGATTTGGCTCTTCTTCATTCTGCCCAGTATAGGGTCCCATCCCTCCCTGTGAAGAATAATTAAAGAGGACAGAAGAGAATTTTTCCTGCCTGGGGGTGGAAAGAGGGGAGAGGTTGACCAGGAAGTTCTAGTAAGGAGAGGAGCTCTGACCCTCTTGCCTTTTGGTGTGACCAGAGATGTGTTACAGTATAGAAGTACAATATAGAAGATGTGGAGCCCCACATCGAACCTGCTGGTTAAATCTCAGCAAAGCAAACAGCTTGCCTGGTGGAATCACAGGTTTGTTGCTTAAAGCTTTGCTCACATGCATCCCATTTTCCATAAAGATCCAGAGCCTGTGAACAGTCATACAGATAAGAATCTTTTGTCACAGCGCTGAACTAGAAAGGAGTGACTATGGATTAACATAGAATCATAGAATCACAGAATGCCTAAGGTTGGAAGGGACCTCTAGAGGTCATCTAGTCCAACCCCCCTGCACACGCAGGGCCTCCTAGAACACGTGGCACAGGACTGCGTTCAAATGGGTTTTGAAGATCTCCAGAGAAGAAGACTCCACAACCTCTCTGGGCAGCCTATTCCAGTGCTCTGTCACCCTCACTGTCAAGAAATCTTTCCTTAAGTTCCTGTGGAACTTCGGATGCTTTAGTTTCTGTCCGTTTCTAGATCTGTCAGTGGCCACGACTGAAAAGAGGCCAGCACCCTCCTCCTCACTGCCTCCTTTGAGGTACTTATATACACTGATCAGGTCTCCTCTCAGCCTTGTCTTCTCCAGGCTGGACAGGCCCAGCTCTCTTTCAGTCTTTCCTCATAGGGCAGATGTTCCAGGCCCCTGATCATCCTCGTGGCCCTGCGCTGGACTCCCTCTAGCAGCTCCACATCCTTCTTGTACTGTGGGGCCCAGAACTGAACACAGTGCTCCAGATGTGACCTCACCAGGGCTGAGTAGAGGGGCAGGATCACCTCCCTCGACCTACTGTAGACTCTCTTCTTAATGCACTCCAGGATGCCATTGGCCTTCTTGGCCACAAGGGCACACTGCTGCCTCATGGTCAACTTGTCATCCACCATGACGCCCAGGTCCCTCTCTGCAGAGCTGCTCTCTAGAAGGTCAGTCCCCAACCTGTACTGGTGTCTGGGGTTATTCCTCCCGAAGTGCAGGACCTTGCACTTGCCTTTGTTGAATTTCATAAGATTTCTCACTGCCCAGTTATCCTGTCCAGGCCCCTTGGATGGCAGCACAGCCCTCTGGGTTATCAGATACTCCTCCCAGTTTGGTATCATCAGCAAACTTGCTGAGGGAGCATTCTGTGCCTTCAGGTCATTGATGAATAAATTGAACAGCACTGGACCAAGGACTGACCCCTGGGGTACACCGCTAGCTACAGGCCTTCAACTAGACTCTGCACCGCTGATCACCACCCTCTGGGCTCTGCCATCCAGCCAATTCCCAATCCACTTCATCATCCACTCATCTATCCCACACCTCCGGAGCTTGCCCAGGAGGATATTGTGAGGGACAGGGTCAAAAGCCTTGGTGAAGTTGAGATAGATGACATCCACCGCTCTCCCCTCATCTACCCAGCTGGTCATCCCATCATAGAAGGCTATCAGGTTAGTCAAGCATGATTTCCCTTTCGTGAATCCATGCTGACTAGTCTTGAGCACCTTCTTGTCCTCCATGTGCCTGGAGACAATGGCCAGTATGAGCCATTCCATCACTTTTCTGGGGACGGAGGTGAGGCTCACTGGCCTGTAGTTGCTCGGATCCTCTTTCTTGCCTTTTTTGAAGACTGGTGTGACACTAGCCTTCTTGCAGTCCTCCGGCACCTCCCCCATTCTCCAGGATCTTTCGAAGATGATGGAGAGTGACTTTGTTACGACACCTGCCAGCTCCTGCAGAACTCTGGGGTGCATCCCATCAGGGCCCCTGGATTTGTGGGTATCGAGTTTCCTTAGGTGATCTCCTACCCAATCTTCCTCTACCCAGGGCAAGTCTTCCTCTCTTCGTGCATGTGCTGGGATCACTTAGGGTCCTAGCACATTTTAAATTTAAAACTCTGGTTCTGCTTATGAACACACCTGGGTATGAAAGGGGACATTCCCTTCCACGTGCAGACCCAACGACAGTTCAGAACATGTTGCCTGTGGTTCGCCTGGAGGGCAGCATCAGATGAGGGGAGTGTGCTTGTTCAGTTTAAAGGGAGTCCTCACTTTCTTCAGTGTGGCATCTCTATCACTAAGTCTTTAGGAATGACAAATACTACTTCTTTAAACACTGTCTGGACAGAAAGAAAAATAGAGTGTAAACACAGCCTGCTTGCTCCTGGTTTAGATGGTCTGCAATTGCTATAAAATTTAGAGACAAAGACATCTTTCTGATTTGCTTTTCTTTTTGTCCCATGGCACTGTTATTCCTTTCTTATAAAACAGCAAAAACCTTTGGGGCCCAGAGATGTCTTCACAGTGGACAAAACTGTAAAGTCTTAAAAAAGGTGAAGAGACAGTTTTTTGGTAACTACTTTAGCTCCTCTACCATTGAGAAGAATCTTCTAGGCCCCTATATTTCACCAGGGTTTTACTTATACCTGACAATAAATACCTGAAGGTCTGATTGAATTTGTCATGAAGCCTAAAGTTGTGTCAGGAATGCCTCCAGGAGATGAATTCCTTCTGGATCTCTTCTCATTTTACAGGATTATTTTGTTCTGTTGTGAGCTGGAGTCTTTGGTTGCTCTTAAGCAGGGAGCAGGGGCCTTACACAGAGTCCTGGCAATCCTGGCATCCAGCCCTCCTGAGCACGGAGATAACAGCTCACTCCGACCTGCCTGTTCAGACCGCCTGCCCCAAAGGAACCAGGATGTGGGGGATAAAGGAGTGTTGTGCCACTGGACATGGGATTTCAAAATCATTCCAGAAATCACAGCTATGCATGACCCTCAGATCATCTCATTACCATGAGTCTAAAAGGCATATTATAGCAGGAGGCCTTGAAAGCCCAAGTTCACTTAATCCTGTGTCATAAAAATCTAGTTATGTTACTGAATTTCTTTTAAGGTCTGTTTCCACTTTCTAGTGATGCTTCCAGAGAAATCTTTCTTTTTATTACAAAATATGTGCAATGCATCTACTGGGAGGAATGCCTACCTTTGTACCTTGGTCAAAGCTAGGTATAGCATCCAGTCTTGTGCTATCAAATAAAACTGCATTTTTAATTTACTTCTTTTCCCAAAATTGCTAGAGGTATGAACCTCTAAAAAAAGCATAGAAGTCTCTTCTACTCAGAAGAGTAATTAGGTATATGGGATTTATGAAAGTGATATTAACTGTAAACACACAAGAATATTAATTAATACTAGCCTGAGATATTCTCAAATACTACAAATGGAATATGTTGAGATACATAGCAGAGGCCCAATTGTCTATTCAAGAAACAGGAAAATAGTCAGAAGAAGTCACTTCAAGGAAATTTAGTTATCCTGCCTTTTCAGGTAGCCCAGTTTCAGCAACTTTGGTCCAGAATATTCACCAATAATGAGCCTCATCTGTTACAGAATGGGCAGGAGGAGTCGGGGAGAACTTTAGCTAGCCAAAACTCAAAAGAAGTAGGAAATACATTAATAAAATTGATGGATTTTAAGCCTAGTCCCTCTGGCTAAATGCTGAACTCCATTTTCTCCTTACTCTTTCATATTATTATTCTTTTAATGAAAACACATTGCATTAACATGAATAATGCAATGTCTAGTTCTTTGTGAAAAAGAAAACAGGAACCAATCTGAAATAGTCTGCATACAGTTTGGTAATGATTTATTTTCATTCTTTAAAACTGTTTTGCATCTGTTCCTCTTAGGCAAAACATTGTTTTGTGTCTATAAATGCTAAGTGTTTATCAGCAATGAAGTATACAGTACTGACGACTGAACTGGTTCATCATACAGCAGGATAAAATTCTGTATTTCTGGATAAAAGTCACCTTTCTCTCCTTGCCTTCAGTTAATATGAATTTCCATTCTCCTGCAATGCATCTCTGCAGCTGGAGCTCCATTGTCCATTTGGTACTGAAAGGTTGGTTCAAACAGAATCTCCTCTCTAATCTGTTCCAGCTGCTGACCACAATATAAAACCAGCTCCCCACTCAGCTACACTGCCCTGTTCTACCATTTCCCTTATTATAATTAGAAGGGTTCTTTGATACTTGCTCATCAAAATGTCCATTGACTCCAATGTGTGCTTTATAAAATAAGCTTGAGTTCATGCTACAGAGCTGCAGTATCCCAAAATGCTATTAACAGAGTACTTTAATTGCTGACAGAAAACATGTTATGTCATTAGACTTTTAAAATTATAACTACACATCACTAGGCAAATGGGCCAAAATTATTCATTTTATAATGGGAGGTTTGGGGCAGTAGTGGGAAGGGAGTTACTTAGTGATTTTAGTTAGATAAATAATTAGAATTTGCAGAGACTTCTCTTTACCCTTTCAAATTAATGTGGCATTTTAAATGTCTCTCCTATACATTGTGATCCATATACTGCATTTTTTCATTATATTTATTCATTTTATATCATTGAAATTCATGGTTTTACAGCTTGTTAATGCTCAGTGAGCGACAACAGAAATCAGAACCCTTTTATTTTTCCTAATGGGATGCAGAAGCTGATACTGCACTCAGTGCTGTGAGAAAGTCAAGCTACATATCAAAAAGAAAAAAGGAAAAATTATGCACCCTTTGCAGTATTTCTAGTGGCTTCCTTCTGTCTGTAGTCATAAGAAAACCTTGCACAATTTTGGCCTGATTCTCCAGGGACTATTTAGGCAGTATTGCCCATTAAGTAGGAACTAAATCATAAGTATGAATGTTGTTGAATGCTTGGAAATATTATGAAATTTTGTTCAGATATAGTTGCTTTGGTTTGACTTCCTAGTAGTATTGGTAGTACTCACGAATTTGAGAAATCTTAAGAGAGGTCTTCATAATTTAGTCAAAACCACCTTATTACATAAGTAATCCTTGGGATGTCTCATGTTAACTTATGTTAGGCTTCTGACTAATGAGTTTCTAAGGATAATTTAAATGACAAGAAAGGATAGAAGAAGATCCCATTTGATATGTGCTAAAAAAAAATCTCATTAAATAGAAATAGCTATGGCCAGCCAAGGGTTATCATGTCACAGGCCCTGGAAAACTGTGTGTGACACAGAGCTGTAATTCTGGAGTGACCAAGCAGTTACTTGGATCCTATTACATGGATACAGCACCCCGTCCCTGCCTGCCCAGCTCTAGGAGCAAAGAGAATTTAGAAGAGGTAATAATAACTTTCCCAATGCATTTGTTTTCACAGATTAATAAAGATAATATTTTCTGGCTTATAAAATTATAAAATTAATTAAATACTGGATAAGAAGGTTCCATAAGAACTAGGTGATGACCAACCATGTGCTGTTAATAATAGTCCCTGCAGAAAACTTCAGATGTATTTGTGCAGAATATTCCATGCATAGCTGTAAATGAAAAGCACATCTGCAAAATCTGAATTAAGCGCAATTCACTATATGAAAAACAGGATTTGTAACTTGAATTTAAGCCTGTTCTAGACAGTATTCATTTGACTTAGGTGAAACTATTGATAAAAAATAATAAAATTAAGTAAAGTTTTTGCTGCTCTGGAGGGGAAAAGGTGGAGCTGAGTTTTCCAAAAGTGATTTTCTTTTTTAAGATGTTTTATAGCTTGAGATGTTCTAAAAGTTTTGTTCATGTAGGACCACTTATCACGTATGACATCAAACCACAGCCTAAATGAACCAGCTAAGGCCCTGCGGTTGGCATGGGCAGCTTTGGGGGTCCCAGAGTCCTGGCTCATGTGCAATTGAGGATCTATGGGCAGGGCATGGCTAGAGGGCTATATGTGTCTGTGTTGCCGGTGTATCCCCTGATCCATCTGTAGTTTCTGTAAGGAACACCCTCAACTAATACCATTTGCGGGCAACCTTGAAACAGGTATTACTAGTAAGTCAAAGCTGCAGTGCCTACTTCAGGGCTCTCTGGCATACAACATGATTGTTATTTTAGCCAAACTTTTAAAAGCAGTCAGTGATTAGAACTTTTTATTTTTTTCTTTTTTGGGGTGTTCACTCTGTAAAATCAGAACGTCATGAAGAAAGGCCTACACTGGAAAAGTGTGGTCTTAAAATCAGACAGCAAGTGTTCTTGCAAGCCTGCTGTGGAAATTCTCAGCTCCTCCACTCTGTTTCTCTTCCAGGCACAGGTCCTTCCAGATCCCAAAGGCAGTGCCAGAAGTTATGAGTCCATATTCCCATGTAATTTTCAAATGTTTCATATTGTGAGCTACTTTTTCATTCCAATAAGAACCGTTAAATCCTGAGCAGGAACACATATGAAAGAAATGCAGTTGTATTTTTATCAATATCATTTTTATCTTTCAAATGTTGCCAGTTTGGCAAAATCTGTGAGTGATGGGGCATATACATGCCTTGAAAAGAGTAAACATGTTTTCAGAGAAACAGCAGGGCATGCCAGACTTGTCTACAGCGTGTTCTATAGCACAATCACTCTCTTCATGTTTCTGTAGGATTTCCAGGGATTTTAAACAAAATTTAATTTTAGCTTGGCACCAATGAACTCCAGTACCAGACATCATACAAGCAATGATCACACAGAAAACAAATGAAGCTCTATCATTAAACAGAAATCGAGTAATAAGTTTAAGAGACAGAAATTCATGCAGGCTGTTATATGTATGTGTTACTTTGGGCAGGTGCCTAAGACGTATTAATGAGTGATTGTTAAAATCAGGGAGCCTGGAAAATTCTCTGATCTCCAGAATGAAAACAACAAAATCCAGCCCCCCCAAAAAAAGGTAATTCATATATTGACAAGGGGAAAAGGATAAGCAGGACACTGTTTGTGAATTTCCAGTACAAATAGGTCAGCTTTTCTTTCTCTCACAGCCCTCCCTTCTCTCTTTCACTTCTAAGTGACTTGAAAGGCCTGTTTACCACCACTGCATTGATTTCTTTTCCTCTGACTCACTGCAATCTGGCTGCAGTCCTCCCCATTCAAACTAATTCACCAAGGTCTCAGATGACCTCCTTTTGCCTAACAGGGGAATTTTTGTGTCCTTTTTGACCTTCCTGTCTAATCTGATACCCTTGATCACTCTTGTGTGGCCTTTGTGGCAGTACCCCCTTGTGGCTCTCTTTTACCTTCTTTATTGCTCTTTCAGCATCTTTTAGAACAGCCCCTTCTCCATGCGACTGTCTCAAAGTCACTCCAGCCTCCTGATTTTTCACTGTACATTTTTTTTTTTTTCTTGTGTTTTCTGCTATTAATTCCAGGTTGAATATTTTCACCTCGCTGTTCTGTCTATTTCCATTTTATCACATGAGGTGAATTGACATTGTGGTATATTCCTTGTCACCTGAAGCTCAAAAGGATCACGCATAATTCTTTAATTTAAAACATTGACTCTTCCTTGACAGCTTAATGATTTCCCTCCAGCCCTCAAACAAGAAGAGTCACTTTTGACATTCCCTTGCATGTTCCTCTGCACATAGATAATCATGGTAGGTTTGTTGCAAGGCCAAAGGCAGTTAGGAGAATCTTTCTGGTGCAGTCACAAAACTATAGTTAAAGCTCTAAATGATATATATTTTTTTCATTTTAAAAAACCCTACTCTGCTTTTCCTCTTTGAGATCCTATGACAGTGTTTTCTTCTTTGGATGATACTCTGGTAGCTGATAGCCCTCAGGAGCATCTCTCTGATAAGTTTTTATCAGTCCTCCTTCAGTGTTACTCCTGGTGATGCTTGACTGCTGATGGACCCGTTGCTGAATCAGTATTGTGCCATGGCTATTGTTCAAAACTGTTAAGCTTAATTTCTGGTTCTTATCAGCCTGATGAGTAAGAGACTATGTATTTTCCTGCCCTTTACTCTGTCAGAAGTGATGGACATCCTGCTTATGCCTTTGATAGCTTTGTCTGGAGTCATTGAATGCCATTCCTTTTTACTCAGAACCTCCCTAGCCTCCTTATTTTCTCATGAGGTGAATTGTCACCAGAGTAGAGCAAGCCTCCAAAATTGTCTTTCTATTATGATTTTTATAAGCCTTTTGGGCCACATAACTTTACATATTAGATAATCACACCAAATGGAGATGTCTCTGAGCTCTGCAGTTCAGATTTTAATCTAGCTGCAAACCTTGGCAATCCTTGAATTCACAGGTGGTTTTATAGGTCTGGACCTCCTCAAAAGGGAGGGGGGGGGAAGGTTATGTTTGGGTCTTGTGTTTGGGTATTTAACTATTCCACACAGCAGTATAAGAATTTCCCATCCTCTCCATATAGAAGTCCATTTTTGATAAAATTAATTACTAGTTAATATATGCAAAAATTTTAGCATATCCCAAAGCTAGAACAAAGATGTCTTTCAAAATGTGCCTGTTTTGATTTTTGTGTCAGACTAGATTTTTTTTTTTTAAGCAAATTATATACTCCACCCTAATTTTACTTTGAAGTACCTGAAAAGACCTTCCAAGATAAATGCTCCTTAAAGACATCTGGCTTGCACTTATAGTACTGGAAGGCAAAATAGAGAGTCCTCTTTTTAAAAATCAAGGGCAAAATAAATTTTACCAGATATTTAAAGCACCAGCCTTTAGGATCAAAATAATTTGTACCTTTCCATACACTGTAACTTTCCCACTGTAACTTTCCTTCTTGTAGATATACATTCACTTTTTAACTGTGGTTACCCACACCTTAGCAATTTTTGTTTCCAAAAGGTGCCCACTGAATTCCCATGGACAAATACATCAGCTGAACTATGATCTCATTTCCCTTGGCATGCCACAGTACCAGACACATCGTGTTTTCATTGCTGCAACCTAATTCCCAAAGTACAGCAGCTGGGAGATGCTGCCAGGAAAAATGCGACAACCATAGCATAATTTACCAAAAGTTAGCAGTGACATGAGCATTGAAATGCAGCACCTAGCTTAGCTTAACTGATACCACACAGCCCTGTTATGAGAGAAATTTCTTTTTGTATTAACCGAGTCAGCTCTTTTTTGTTGTTGTTGCTATTGTAATTACCTTTGAAGTGTGGTAGCCTGACTGTTTCCAAAAACATGTATGAATATGCAAGGGAAAAAAAAAGGGGGATGAAATTGGTCAGAGGTTCCATAATACATTTTCATAGACTTTCCAAAGATGAAGACATGTTTGTATTAAAGATTTCAATGACTTATACTGAAAGAACTAGTATTTCCTATGCAGCACTTTATTCAAAGATGAGACAATCTGAGACTTTTTTTTTCTGTTTTGAGTTGTGCTGTTGATTAAAAAAATAAAAATTGAAAATAAAGAAAAAAACCACAACAATCATGAGGTAGAACAATGGTAACCTCATATATAATATGAAAATTTAAAAAAAGGATAGATTGCAAACACACATGCTGAAAAATTTCCAAAGAAGATGACATATATTAAGATTGGGCAGTATTTGTAGGACTGAAGTCTCAATCTCTTAGAAAAAAGTCTACTATAAAAAAAGAAAAACAAAAAAGTAAGGAACAAATCTGAAGACGATAGTGTGTGTAGTTATGCAGATGGTAATAGGAGGGAGGTAGACACTTAGGAATATTAACACTTTGATCTTCATTTGTCCTCTATTCTGAACTCTACTTCTTGGTTTGCAGCAGGTAGGAAAGCTGTAGGGATGTGGACTTGATGTCGTTGCTCTTGAACACACCCTTCCAGGAAATGAGCAGAGCGAGGGAGTGCTCCAGCGGCTCAGGACATTCTCCGACACGGAGTCACCGTGACATCGCTTCCTCCATTCCTCTGGGTTTGCAAGCCAAAGCTTGTGATGGTACTTCCCTGTTCTCTAGTGTATTCACAACAGTCAATTTACAGAGGAAACCATCAGACAATACTGAGAAAGGTCTTCCTCCAAAAACGTAAGAAGCAATTAGAGAGCCAGCTGTCCCCAACCTCTTGCATACTGCACAAAAACAGAATGGCTTCCTAGGTAAGGTAAATTAAAATTGCAGCAAGCCATTAGTATATCCAAAAGCAAAATTCACAATGGTGAAGAGTTTAAAAAATTATTAGTGCTACAGTCCTTTATAGTAAGGCCTATTGCACACATTTCTTTGGAATCAGTAACCTAACGTATACCTCCTGTTTTCCTGTATTTCCCTTGGCTTTGCTTATACAAGCACTGCAGTTCTTTCACTGCATAAGAACCAAGATCATTTATGACATTATCATAACTTTCAAGCTTGATTACTTTTAATTAATATATTCAGGCATCGAAGAGGTCTACTTCCTAAGAACACTAATGTTTGTCTAATCAATGACATGGCTTCATTACTTAGAACCGCTCTCGCTGCTGGGCTCCCTGAATACACTGAAGCTCCCGCACTTGGCCAGAGCCCTCCATATACACAGGAACCAGAGATGCTTCCAAGGCACCCGAAGGATGCACTGCTTCTCAGTGGTTGTGACCTACAACACCCACGGCCGTAACAGCCCACAGGAATGACCAGCTGGCAAAGAGGAAGGGTGTAGGCCAGACGCCCCTCTGCTGCTTGTTGTTGTTCTGAGAAGTGGTAACTGAAGAGAGAAAAGCTCCTGGTTAAGAGCTTTCTGTTACCAAGATTCAGAGCTGCTGCCAATCTCTTATTTACCACAAAACCCATGCATATGGTTTCTTAGTCATGCTGTGCTCCTTTTGTGTGTTTTATTAGTCCTTCTGACATTTCAGTAAATTACAGCAAGGGTGAGGAGACAAGGAGGCCAGGAGAAAATGCTAAAAGGTAACCACACATATGGTTATCTGGGTTGGGAGAGCACTGGGTAAACAGGAGGTGCCTGGTGGGAGTGAGACTGGTGAAGGAGAACAGAAGAAACCCTTAGAGAATATTCTCATGCACAATTACATTTTCTTACAAATCTGCTGATCTTTCTCCTGAACTTTTGTTTTGTGCACAGGAAGAAGGTAAGGGATCAAATCTGTAGGAGATGTTAAAAAGAGAGAGGTTGTAAATACAGAAATAAATACAAAAAGCAAGGAAACAATTTTTCCTCTAGCGAAATTGCAACCTTTGAGCTTTTCTGTAAGTTGTGACTGAATAATAGTTACTGTGGAACAGCCTTGCATAATAATACCCAGCAAGAGTAAAAGCATCATGATAAAATCACTATTATTATTCATAGAGCTGTCATGAACAGTCTGCTTACTGCACACAATTCACTAAAGAAAATACGGTTTGCCTTAGATTGAACTGTGAATTTTAAAACAGCAAAGTGCCATTCAGTGTCCAGCCCTTTCAACCATGCTATACATACACACATAGCAGGGAACTCTCAAATTATACTGTTTTGAAAGGCAATAGAGAGAGAGCGAGAGAGACACCAACAGTATTAAAATCTTGCAAGTCTGTATTTTTTCCCACACTGAAAACATCACTAGATGTGTTTGTGTCCAGTGAGCATGCAATCATTGCTCTGGAATCACTTTTTGATATTCAGCCTCATTAGAAGTAGACAGGAATTTCCTGACAAACCAATTTTCATTGCAAAAATGCAGAATCATTGAAGCCTTTTGCAAGAATGGGTCATGTTTTATGGAACTTTCATTAGGAGAGATGCAGCCACTGCAGAGACGGACCACAAGGCTCTGCCCTGGGGGATGCACCAGTCTCCTGTGGGGAGAATTGCAGAGACATACTGGAAACCAGGTGTCCCATGGCAGACGAGTACTCATAACCTTTCCTTACCCAAACTATTGGACTGTGCTGCAGACATTATTCCTGTTATATTCCTGCACAGGTGGAGAAGCATCTGAATGTGATAACACACCTGGCCCTAGTTTAGTTACCCTCGTATGGCAAAAGAAATTATACTAACTTGGTAGTCAGGGAGTCTCTGTGCCATGAAAATGAGGAATGGTTTGGTGTTGTTGGTCAGAATCCTTGTCTGTTTGAAGTTATACTATTATCTACAATGGTAGCTGTATCAACTCCAAGTAAATAAACTGGAAGATGACACAAGGTAAGAAAATATCGAAGAAGGAAGAGATTTTTTTTGGTGGTCTTGAGGAAGCAGGTTCAATTAGTAATAGTGGGAGTCCATAATCCACAATTCTTACTCAAATGGGTCAAAGGTGCTGGCCACAGTCTATCCTTTACATGCTAATTTTGGAGACCCTAAAGGCAACCACCTGTATGCATAACTTACACCAACTCAAAGAAGCCAGAGCCTGGCCACACTACACCAGCTAGATTATACTGGTTGGTTAGTAGCGAAAAGCAAGTATTTCCATCTACTGTGATATTGAATTTGAAAATGTGCCACTGTATGCATATATACACTGAAAGGAAGATTAATTTTGCTGTAAATTTTTTTGAGATGAATGTTTCTCATCACCTTTCCATATTTTTTTTTTTTCCCCTCATTTGATCTGGCGTACGAAACTAAGTAGAAACCAGAATTCAGGGCCGCGGAGTGCAGCTTCCTCGTGCAGGAGAAACCAGTGGTGGGAGCAGCAGCATCCTGAGGCATATCTTGTCCGTTCCTAAGTGGGGGACACTCATCCCATGTCCATGAGTAGCCACAGTAGAAAACATGCAAGCAGCTCTATTTCTGAAGAGTTGGCACCCTTGTTTTCTGCAGAACGGAGCTGTCCTGGCTACTTCACTCCTTGATTCAGAAACACAGGCTCACTTTCTTTTTATATACAAACCCTCTGCTTTCTCTTCTGGAAGGCAAAGTCATGTCAGGTGAACTTCCAGACATTCACCCTTCCAATTGTACAAGATTTTTTTTTTTTTTTTATTGCATAATGTACTTTCCTCTGTGTATTTGCAAATCAAATTACTACTTAGAAAGGCTATGCTTGTCATTCCTAACACGACTTCCTGTACATTGTTTATCCATGGCCAAAGATATTTAGTATTTTCTTTTTTTTTTTTTTTTTAGCGTGATTGCAAGCGGTTTCCAATGAATATAGTTATTTCTATGTCTTCAAGATAAGGGTTCCATTACACTAATTACTTTTCAGATACGTTGTGAAATGAAGTTTTCAGAAGCAGGTTGGGAAGTGTTGTGAGGGAAAAAAATCATTGTTATCCCCATTTTATAGATGAGCATAACCACAATGTGTAACCGCAAAGCTTTTGGTAACTACATTCCCATTTAGACTGAAATTCAAATTACACAGAGCCAGATGCATCCATATTGCCTGTAGAAATCAAGCTGGACTGTAAGTTACCACTTATTCTGCATCTGTGTTTTCCTGCTTATAAATCCAGCCGGTTCGTTGCAGACTAGTCAGAATGTGAGTCAATCTGAAGACATATCACTGACTGGGGGTCTGGGAGCCCTATGTGAAGATATTACCATGAAAATATGGATTTAACTACAGACCAATTAACTTGCATACATTTTCTTCAACTGTAAAACTCAAGGATGTTTTGAATCTGTATTCAAAATCTACTTACATGGACTTGATAATGAACAGATCAGCTTCACTTAGGCTTTATATATACACACACACACACATATATACACATAGATACATATACAAAATACCCCTTGGTCCCCTTTTTATTGTTGAGGAATTTGATAACTATGCAGAAAATGCTTAAGAATTGAAAAAAAAATCCCTTTCAGCCTCCATGAAGAACACATTCTTAATCAAATAAATGATACTTCTCAGTAAATATTTGTATGACTACAAACACAAAGAATATCCAGTAATAACTGAAAGATAGTGGAGTACTCAAAAGCATTACATTATGGGAAAAATAGCTAGCCAAAAAATGACAATATGTAAACAGTGGTAGCTGAGAGAGTTGAGAGAAAAAGAAAAAATAAATATAGAAGGTTATGACTGCTTTCAGCTAACCATGATCTGATAATGCAACTGTCAGGACTGATAGTTATTGCATACTTCCGAAGGCTCATGAAATATATGAAGAAATGAAATAAGTTGGTGCAGTAAAGAAGAAATGGCAGGCAGCATAAGGAACTGGGCTGCCAGTGGGTTTCAACAAAAGCATATTTAGGATTTTATCTGTGAAATTTTGACAAAAAAACTAGTAAAAATAATATTGACTTGGGTATCTCCGTGAGGAGAAATGTTTCAGGGAGTCCTGTGCATGAGGAGATGCGCCGCTACTACGGCATCTCTCTTAAAGCAGTGGGATGCCATGGGCTGTGGACATGAGGGTGTATGGCATGACCAGCTGCCTTCCCACCTCAGCCCACCGGGGAGTAGGGACAGGCAGGCTAGGACATTAACCAGGGACTGGGGAGAAAAGGTCCTTGTGCCACCTCACATGTGGGGGGGGGAAAAAAAAAGGAAGCTGAATTTAGTTTAGCTTTTAAATTTTTTGTGCCTAAATCCATGGAGGAGTTCTTAACAGTTACCATTCCATTTTGCAGCTCCTCCAGAGGTAATACATAAGATACTTTGGGAAAGGTAATTTGCATCCTGATATTAGAGGTGTTTAAATATGCATCTTAGTACTAAAATACTAAAACATATTTTGTCTTTTCCATTCCTTACATATAAAACAAAGATAATAATGATAATAATGCTTCCTCCAACCCTGCATCTTCCACCTAAGCTGTCCATACAAATTATAATTTTTTTGAAAATATCATGTCTCTTATCAAGTACTTAGAGAAAAATGAAGTGGATTCCTAGTCTTGGTTGGGAATGACAGATATTGTTATAAAAAAATGAAAATAAAGCTAGGAGGAAGGACAAAAAGGACATATACAAGAGAATAATTAAAACAGAAATAGGAAAGGTTAAGGAGGTGAGTGAAAACAAAATACATTTATAATTATGTTTAAAAAATCCTATCCAAAATATTAAAAAATAACTGTACACTAAATTCTTATACAAATCAGTTCATCCATTAAAAGGATGGTGAAAAGTGTCATTTTATAAAAATGAATAAAAATAGAAGTGAATAAAATAATTGGTTCCCCCTCTATAAGGATTTTACTCATTGAATTAATGTGCAAGTAGCAACTTGTGCAAAGATGCATATTCAGCAGATTTTCATTTTCATTTTATTCATTGTTTGGTCAATTGAAGGCCTGGAGGCAATAAATTCCTCTTGTACAAAATTCAACAGTGATAAATAGTTTGGAAATCATTGAACCTCTAGTTGTGCCTGAGGCATTTGCATTTAGATGTTTCAAGTTTACAGCACAATCTATTTGTTATTTGTTGGAAAGTGGGTGATGACACTACGAGGACATTTTCAGTGAAAGAAGGTGAAAGCAGGTTCCCTGCAAGTTATGCATCCATCAGTGCTGTTATTAATCCTTACTGCAATTTCTTCATTATCATATTTTTCGAATTATAATATCATATGGAGGAATATGACGAAAGACAACCTACTAACAAATTTATTACACATCCATCTTCATACAATAGCTAGGAAAATGTGGAAGATTTATATGAAATTAGTTGCAAAGAAAGCTTTCTAAATAAATTTCTTCTCCTTGAAATGGGATATATTTTAAACTAAACATGTATTTCAGATACAGATAGGATGCTTGGAGGTTATATGCAGCATATATGCAGTGGGAAATATAAAGATAATGTAATAAACAATGAAAATAAAACATAAGCAATTTGTATATTTACTAGGTAACTAACTATACGTTGCAGAACTGCAGCTTAGAATTTACATGCATTCTTCTTATTATTATTGTAAAAAGCTGCCATGCTGTAGCAACAGTTCTAACAAGTCACGTAATGGTAAGCAGAATGTTGGCTACTAGTCTTTATTTCCTAATTTATTAATCCTTTGTAGTCAGATTTTAAAAGCATCTAGTTTGTCATGAAGCAGTCTGCTTTTAACAAATGACTCTTGCAATAGTTGGGAAATTATAGATGATGATAGGGCAGGGAGTCTTCAAAATTATGGTTATAGAAAAATGTATATAAGGACAAGTGGAAATAGTTCATACATACTTAGTAGTACATAGCTATTTTCTTCCTCCTTAAAATGGTAACAGCACTGGGGACTAAAGAAAGAGCTTAGAATTTGACAAGGGTATCATTCAGGAGCAGAGGAGATGCCATGAAAATGGCACATAGTATAACTTGATTTCGCCCTTTGTTGAAGCCAAGAACAATCCGTGGGCATGCATAATATAAACAGTAAGTTAAGATTGCCAAGCCGAGTACTCACAAGTTAGAAAGCAGAAATGAATGAAATATTAATTCTTCCTACTTGTGCGTATGAATTATGACCAGGTTTTAAATTCATATTTGGAAGGCCTGGGCAGATGTTTTTCAACTCACTAATATGAACTGAGCATCCAGATCCTATGATAAAAGCTATCCAAAAGATGACTGGTAGATCAATATTAAATGCAATATTCACTTAGCAACACCGGGGAATTGCAGCAAGAGTACACTCTTTTATTGTGGAACAAAAATTAAAAATCATTTACATCATTTAAGGCTTGATTCCTGCATCATTTAAGAAGTGAGAGGATAACTTCAACAGAAGTTGAATCAGGGTGAATAAAGCACAGATCGAGTAACAAAAAAAAAAAGGCGGAGGGAGGTATATCATCATATAATTAAAGGTTACATCATTATGCTCAGGAAAGCTGTTGCAGAGTCAATCTTATTGCTGGCATTTCTTACCTTTTAAGAGCTTGATTTGGCATCCTTAGTAGCACTCTTTAACAATATTTTTTTTTAATGAAATCTATCCATGCTTCTGGGTCTGATTTTAGGCAGTAGTTCTATAAGGTAGAAAATTATTTTATCCACAGAGCTTCCAGCAGAAAAAAGCTTATTAGAAGTGTAATTCACTTACTAAAGAATTTTCTCATTTTCGCCACATCCTATCTCAGAATTAGCTTTTCAGTTCTAACTCTTCTGCAAGTCTAACTTAACAGAAAGTTCTTATCACTTGTCATGGCCATTGCTAAGTACCATCTTTATACAGTTGGGAAGCAGTGTCCAGGCTATGTCCTTAGCCATATTTCGCCCAAAAGCACAGAAGCAAATTCAAAGTTGTTTAGGAAGCCATTTAGAAATTTTCTATGTCTAGAAGGAACCTGGCATGGTAAAAATCAACCATATCAGTACAGTATGCGGTCCCATCCTGGCTGAGTGCCTGGTTTGTGGTCAGGGGATTCTTTTGTTTCTGTGAAGCCTGAGTGCTTCAAATGGAGCAACCTGGAGCTATTTTAAAATCAGAGTAGCACAAAGGGGTGCACATTCTGATTTTGAACTCTTTGCAAAGGTTATGTCCGCAGCTGGTCACATTGACAAGAATTGAAAGAATTGAGTTCAGCATTATCATATATAGTTATTTCCAACTGTTAAAACTGATTTTTTAAAACAAAACCAACCCCCCTGCAACTACACACAGCTAGGAAATAGTAGAGAGACTCAAAAAAAAAAAAAAAAAAAAAAAAAAAGAAAGAAATCTCATGTAGGAGTTCATCTTATAACTAGCAGTGGAATAGGACAGGAAGTTGATAGATCTGAAGAGTGGGTGGTGCCAAGGAAGCATGATATAACACAATTATAAAAATAGTTTATGCTTTCCTATGCTTTGAAAGTTCTCATGACAGACATAAAGGATGAAAGAGTGTGGGACCCCAGAAAGCCCTGGGATAATACAGAGATTTGCTGTGTGATTCTGAAAGCTGCCCCAGTGTGGTAATGGACTAAAGCGACCTGGATGTCCTTATTGATTTTATTTAAACCCTGATTTGTCTGGAAAGTGAGATTCGCATTCCTGCTTTAGCTCTCATGCACCACCACCTACTCCCTCTTCCCCTTCTATTTCATTCCTTCTCTTTTCTATCTTTCTCCTTTAGTATCATAGATTGAGATAAAAGAATAGAGATATCTTTAGTTTTTAACTGTCCTTCAGGGTGGGGTTTTTTACTTCTCTTTACCATCTTTACTAATGTTTGAAGGACTTTTAAATGATGACTTTGACCCTCTGAGTTGTCACATTAATGTTTGCGTCTCTCTGGAGGTATTTGTTCTAGGAATTAAAAATAAACAACTCAAGAAGAAAAAGAATACTTTTCCATAGAGGTAAACACAAAGCAGGACCTGGAAAACCTCTTGTAAGGATGTTGCTAGGTTTATCTTTCCAGAAAATGATTTATGTTATTCTTTTAACATGCCCCAAGCAGAAATGTTCCCAGCATTGGGAGCCTCTAAGTCAAACAATTTCATGTCTGACATCTCACAGCATTAGTAGCTGCATAGTGTGGGTGGGCGAAACACACCTGGAAGCTAAATTATAAAATACTGTCCCAGATCTATGATTCACAATTAGATTGGTCCAAGAGGGTTGAGTATCAAGACCATTAAAATGATTGATGATTTACTGCTCATATTTTCCTAAAGTATAAAATTAGTAAGTCTATCAATGTATCCCTCGCTAGCTTTAAGCAAAGCAATATGGGAAAAACTGCTTGTTTTTTGAAAATCTGAGTATGCCTTCTGGTTAATGTACTCCTGTAGAAATAATTTGCCTCACCTGAGAGGAATGATTTAGAAAACACCTGCTGTGAGACATAATTAGAGCCTAAACTGGTACAAGACTATGCGGCTGTTTAGACCTCACCAGGAGCGGGAGGCACCCAGTTCCTTCTCGTGCCTGCTGAGGTTTAGAGTTCAGAAATGTTCTCTTTGACATTCTGCAGGTGATTATAGGCACCATGGCTGTAAATCATTTACTGAAAAAGTGGGTGGCAACCTGATTAACACACTCTGAGTAGGGAGGGAGACATAAATTACTCAAAATCTCCTTTCTCTCTGAGTCATGTATGCACAAAACTACAACTGAAAGCACAGCTGAATGTGATTAAACAAAAGTATCATTGTAGCTTTGTGAAAACTGTTTTAAAATTGTTTGAATAATTTCTGAGAGAGAACTTAACAAAGATTCCCTATTGGACTACCTGCAGATGTAAAAATATGTATTTTTTTTTTAAGCGTGGAGTTTAATTCACCCATCATTACCCAACTTGCATAGTTACAATTGAGTAAATTAAAGAAACAATCTGGGAATATCATATTATTTGTATTACCATTTGATTAAGAAGACAAGTCTCTTGTCTCAAAAACAGCAACATGGGGTCTTTTTGTCAGCAACAACCAAAACATTTGCATACCGGAGTATTCCTCTTTTTCCCCCCAAAATAGCCCTTGAGGGGTTACCCAGGTCATTAAAACCTGATAGTGTTATTATCTAGGCTGAAGCAGAGAAGTCAGCCCTTAGGTTTATGTAATACAAGGTCGGAGTCAGAACCTCAGCCTAGATCCTCAATATCTGATCCTACTTTGAGTAGTGATTCTACACTCAAAGAAATCAGTGGGAGATCTGCTAAGGTTTTAAACATGTAATAGCAAGTATAGAACTTTTTATTTTTCTTTTTTTTGGATATGGGTCAAACCTATGCTAATTTACAGGGATGATGCATAACCTGGCAGGGAGTAAGGTAAGACACAAGTTAAAGGTTTGCAGCCTTCACAGCCTTCACACTTGAACACAATGGAAACTGGATGTAGTGGGAAGTATAACGTATTTTTAACATGAAGCTCAAATAGTATATATAACAGTAGTTCTCAAAAAAAAAAAAAAAAAAAAAAATCTGTCCCAAGATAACTATAAGGCATTTGTTCCTAAGAAGAGAGAAAATATTGATTATATCTAGAGGACTTCCCCAGCTCCCGGTAGAGTTCCTAAAAGGGATTCCATTGACTAGACTGGATTCAGTCAGGGGCGAGCAATGGTAATTTAAATGCATTTCCCTTCAGCATAATGTTTAGAACATTTATAGCTCTAAATTTCTCTTTCAATTACATGATTTCATCAAGGCTAAAGATAGTAAAACTATATTATAAAAGAGATTACACCTAAACTCAGATTTTTCTCAGATTTTTTTTTAAGCAGTTGTTAGTTCATAAGGAAATAAAGATAGAAGATTAGAGAAATGATAGCAAAGCACACAGGCTCAAGATATTTGGCTGCTGACAAGCCCTATCTCCCTCAGCTAATTCTCCCTCAGCTAACCAAAATCCCTCAAAGACAGGTTGGGGTTGGCTACAGTACTTGTGTCAGTGCCCTGTGTGGCTATTTCAGACTACAAAAACTGCATAATGCTGGGGAGATCTGTAGGATTCCTAGCCAGCCTTTGGAATTTCCTAGATCTAGACCAATCAGACCATCTCCGGGCTAGAAGCAAAAAAGTTGCAGATATATATTCCAACACTAAGACGGCTACCTCTGAAAATGAGGAACTTAAGAGTACTGGTTCAACTCTCTGAGACATTAAACCCTGTCCAGACCTTGTCATTTTCAGAGTAGTGGTCAAATCCCTATTGCTCATTCAGAGAGGGATGCACTGAGATTTATTTTGACTGGACTATCTGTTCTCGTAATTGGGGGGTTGATCTGAACTTCCTGATACTGAATAAGTACGCTCTGTAAAATAAGTTTCTACCACACCTTCCACGTAACTGTCTGTAGCCCAGATAGTCCCAATACAAGTTTCCATTCAATCCAGTTTCACTCTTTTACATCATGGGAATGTAAGGCCTGTGCTATAACCAGCTTAGCGGTCTACTTGATGTTCAAACCCACTTCTCGTCTTTGTTTTAAAAAACTTAATTTAATCCCTTAACTACAATGGGTTCTTTCCCCTTGCCCTGTTATGTTACTGCCAATACTTTGTAGGCCTTACTGAGAGCAGAACTTAACAAGGGTAGGTTTCTACTTTTAGTAACTTAATTAATATAAACAAGTCCTCACAATGCTCATCTGGTTCACCACAGATGAGTGCTGTGAAACTATCAAAGAGATAGTTGGCTTCCAGAGACTTGGCTTAGGACTGCTAGATACAGAAGTTAGTGAAAGATCCCTCAGATTCACTGCTGCTCGTACATTGAGTGCAGATGAAATAAGACTATTTCACAGGTGAAACAGTCCATTATGGCTAATGTGAAGGAAAAAACTAATAAGCCCTTAAAAGACTAGGACTACATTCATTATAGCATAGTAAAGAATTGTACAACTACTTGGATTCCTTAAATAAGGTACTTTATTTTAATCAGTCATGGAAAATGAGTTTCAAAAATAAGAGCAAGAACTAGTCACCTACCCAAAGTCCAGGTAGGTCTCCCTAAATACTGTGGTGCAGGCTCTCTTTCAGCCCATCACTCTCTTCAGACTGGCTAATTAGCTGCAGGTGCAAACTCAGCTGTTGCTCCATCTTTTAACTGTTGTAATGAGTTCTAGCTGGAAGGAGCACAGAAAGCCCTTGGTGTTGTAATTAACTAATGGGCAATTGACACAGATAACAAACACTTTATCAGCCAAACTAGGTCACTGTGCATAGCCATCCAACACCTTTTCTTAGTCAACATACACTCTGGGGACTGTGGATTCTCCTTTTTCATAATATTGGGATACTTCATTCCTTTTCTATCACTCTCTTTCAGTTCTAGCATTATCTTTCAAAAAAAGCTGTCAATTAGGAAGCAGTATTCATGCCAAAAGAAGGCCAAATTCTCAGCTGCTCTATCATCAGTGCAGATATGCCAGCTGAAATGACAACCTTCTGTCCTATGGAGACTTGAGGCATTTGTTAGAGACATCCTACTGTCTGAAAGGAAACACACACGTGGAAAGGCCTCCATATCTTTTAAGTTAATTTTTTTTTTTTGTATTTTTCCTTCCCAAAATTTGCTTGACATGAGGTATTTCCAGATATGACAGACTGAATAATTTACATTTTTTACATTTTTACATTTTTACAATTTTACAATTTTACATTTGACCACTTGAAGTCACAGACTATAATATATGAACTCTTTTATTTCAATTTTATGCCTGTCTTCTCCTCTTATCTTTGTCTAACACCTGCTTAAGAGAATATACAATATTATTTCTTATTCTCTTGCTTTCAAGACCTTTCATTACTTTATCTTTTCCTTACAAATATTTCTTCTTATTGGGGTCTTAACTCTTGAAACTAAATCTGATTGCGAGAAATTGTTTCCAAAATAAGTCTTTTCTCCTGGGCTTGAAAAGCAGCATAAGAAGAGAACAGAACACTTCCTATCTAATGGCTTGTTCACATTTCTGGATATGAACTTTTCCTCTTTTGTACTACTCGCTGGCTGAACTCAGAAATTTCACTGTGCTTTTGATGTGGGCTGGTACAGGTGATACAAACATTTTGCAGTTTTTCATTAGAGATAACTACAACGAGTTTAGTATAACTCTAGCTGGTATGCCATACTCATTGGCAGATAGCTGAAAGCATCTGATTACTCTGAGGATGAATCCTCTTTCCACAACAGCTCTGTGTGCCGCCAAACATAGTTTCAGTGAAAAAATCAGCAAATTACAGTGTGAAGATCCTGCAGATTTCCTCTTATGCATTCAGTAATTCTTCATCTTAATCTAAACACTATTGATTACGGCCTCCCATTTAATTAGGCCAGTGTGGGATTTCATGCAATTCTGGACATGACTTGGCTTAAAAGCAGATTTCATGCTGCATGGAGAAAGGCTGAAACATACCACAATAAATCAACTTATTGTGTCTTGAGAATTGGTCTTGCAGTGAGCAGGACGTTTAGTTAAGATTGGCAGCATTATTCTGTGACTCTGTTAATCTAAGCCATATATTTTAGACAATATACTTGAGTTCAAGGTAGCAGCACGTGTTGAATGGGGACCAGTTCGGCAATTTAACAGGTGAATTTCTAAGTCTCCACATCTGTGAGAGAGCCTCTACTATATTGTTTCTCCTTAGGACAGAACAACTTATTATTTGGCTGACCAAAAATCATTAAAAAATACAATATTCAAAATGAGGTTTTTTTCTTGGATAAAACAGTGGTAGATAAAACCCTTTTACCTATTTTTTTTTTCAGTTTACTTGAAAGAAAATGTTTAGAATTGCCTTTTGGGCATAGTTAAGAAAGAGAAGGTAGACGGAAGGGTACTTCTTGACATCCTGAGGTGTTTCCACCACCACTGCCAGGGAATTTACTCTTTGCCTGTCAGGGTTTGCAGCCGAGGGCTGCATGCTTGGAGAAGCTGCTGCTGCTAGAAATCATTCTCTATTGTCAGACTTCAGTTTAGTGTTGTAGATATGTAGTGTTGTACCTACACGTGTAGTGTAGGCCTGGTGGACTTTAATGAATTTTGGAAGAGACTCTCAAATAATTGTCCTTATGATAATCCTTGTGAATAAGGTAGATATTTTTCTTTACACAAGTAATTGGGAGTATAACTGAGTCTAACTAATGTGTATACTTTTAATAGTCTTTCAATTTACAGTAAGGAACCAATCAGCAATAAAACAGAAAATATTACTCCTCATCTTCTGCAGATAATATAAATGTTACCTTATATGCACATATACCATTCAACAATACTAGGAAGATTACAAAAATATTTCTAACCAGCTAAATATTGCTCAGGGTTGAAGCATGGCCCTTAATGATGTTTTTACCATGCACATGAAAGCTACTGATTCAGCAAAACGTGGTTTATTTTGAAACCACCTATAAAATCATTCTCTTGAGTGCCAACAGGAAACAAGAAAGGTTTTCTTTCACTTCTTTTTCTTTTTCCTCTCTTCCTCTCTCTTCTCCTCTCTTCCTCTCTCTTCCTTGCTCTTCCTTTCCTCAATTTTTTACCAAAGTTTCCAAATATTTTTAACTAAATTTTAAAAATATCCATGAAACCCACAATGAAATCTATGAAGATGTTTCATAACACTCATATTATTATTTTTTTAATATTTCAGTAACTTACAGAAAATTAAAGAGTCCTTATATCCTCACCAGCAAAAAGAGAAAATTAAAAAAATGTGTATACATTTATGGAAGTGTTCATAAGTTTAGACTGAGGGAAAAAAAAAAACAAGAAAAAAAAAGAACAATAATCTAGGACAGCAAACAAAACCTCTCTTTTAAGGAAGCAGTGGGAAATGACAACATACTTTCATTTTCCTACCTTTGGGGAAGGACTTTCAAAACAGTTCTGGGTATGATGTCCAAAAACTACATTCAGAGTAAAAGTATATAAACTGCTACATTCAAAGAGCATTAAGAATCTGTCTTAAACTCACCGAGGTAAGGAAATTCAGAATTAAGACTGTAACTCCATACTTAACTCACACCTTTGTAGCCAGCCCATATGGAATGACAGATCAACCGCTGTTTAGAGACCATTGCAAAATCAGCTTTATATTTGAAAATCTTTGCTTTTTAAGTGTTGAACTGGATCAGGAATATTAACTTATTCTTCTTTATTTACAGTAATATGAATAAAAACAAATAAAATGAAGACTCTGTGTTTTGAAATATTCTTTTTTTTTTATTTTTGAACTCTATATTTTTTTCCAATGATCAGATTCAAAGAAAAACTAATTATGGAGAAAACATGTTTTTTTTTTTTACTATGATCTTATGCCAAGTTTTAGTCCAGAGAAAAATTTTATAATCATATGAACCCCTAAAAAGAAAAGTTTATAATGGAAGCACTGACAAACTCCTTAAGTGCAGCCGGGCAAGTCTCTATAATATTACTCAATAAGAAGCTTGTAATTACAGCTCTCAATAGAAGGGAGGAGGTTTAGGGGGAATGAAGGATTTTCCTACATGTGATATTTCTGGCATAATTTGTGCTGAAAATTTTCCAGAGTCCACTGAGCCATAACCACAACTCACTCCTCCAGTAACAAAATATTAATGACACGACTACTTTTCACTAGACTTTTAGGAAAAAAAAAGGTCTTGTTTTCTTAATAAAACTATATTTCATTGCTTAATTTCCCATTATAGCTGAGAAAATTATTTTGAAAATTCTCCTATTTGTGAAAATGGTCCTCTCATGAGAGGAAAATATGGCATTTCAGCAAAATCACTACATCAGTAAAATGGATTTTGTGGGCTTTATTGTATTAGTTGAAAATCTGCAATATCAAGCCCTTTGAAACTATCCCTCTTTATCAAAATTTAAACAGATACAAAAACTTTCCAGTGATTCAAACAGTCAGACTATCCGGCTGCAGCTTCATCTTTAAAACTTTATGGCTACAATCTTTCATCTGTAATTCTTTCCATGTTGCATTAAAGATCACTCTTGTCTCCGAGAATGTGTCAGTCTTTCTCCAACATCAAGACAGTGCTTTTGTAGCATCCTCGAGGGGAGAATAACTATCAGAACAACCTTTCCAACCAACTTTTTAAGATGGGTCAAAATGAAAGAACCCTGTAACTCGGATCTCCTACAGCATATCTATCTCTAGGATATAAGGACCAGGAGGGAAGGAAGGAAGGAAGGAAGGAGGGAAAGGAGAGATCATATAGTAATTTCACATACAGAGAGACATGGAAAGACAGGTTAAAATTAGAAGAGGAGTGGAAATGGACAGAAACATAAATTAAGGCACTCTAATGAGGTCAAAGACTGTGAAGGAAAAAGGCGTAGGCTTTTGGCAATTATTTCTGAAGATGAAGGTCCTTTTTTTGCTGTACACTAGTGGCTCCTGTACTTGGCCCTCACTCAGGTCACATTCATATAAACTTACTTGGACCTTTTTTTTTTCCATACTGTCTTTGAATCACTAAACCGTAAATAAACTGAGATTAGCTCCCCTAAAACCAAGAGCTTTATCCTAACATAAATCTGACGTAGCTGAAAAGGCAGTTCACCTTCAAAGACGTTAGGATTTGACTTAAGATACGCTTGTTAAAAAAGAAAAAAACACCAACAACGTAAAATTAAGTTCGTCCTGTCAATCTTTGTATAAGTAAAACAAAAAATACCATCTTCAGGTTTCAGGTGTAGCTGTCCATTCCTAATTCCTGCGGGTCCTTTTTTGGTTCAATATTGAAATGGTAACTTCTCCTCCAGTTCCTCTAGACTGGATGAAAGGGTGACAGGGAGGGTTATACGGGCTCTACTTGCAGAGCTCGAGCACCACTTTGAAGCTGGAAGAGACTGATCTAATGACTGATCTAATGACTGATCAAGCCAGGCCCTGATCTAATTTCCTCGCCTGCTTCAGATAAGCCATAGATTTCCCCAACGCTGACCAGTAATGTCATCCCAAAATTGTTGCTGAACTACAACATTTTTTAAACTGTGCATACAATCTTTTAGAACAATGATATAAATTGGGCACTTGAAAGTGTGCATAGTATGACATATGCTGGATATGTTATGCTGAAATGACAAGTGAACAAATTGCCTTCACTTTCTTTGGGTTAATGGGCCACCACCTTTTGGATTACTGTTCCACCTAACTATATTTATTCCTGTTTCAAACCATATGTGATTTTCTTCTATAAAGAAAAGTCTTTTTAGTACATTCTATCCCATAGTCACAAATGGGGTAAGCAGCTTTGCCAGTTGTGGCCCAGCATGTGTAAAACAGATGCCAGATGCTGAGTATCACATCAACTAGATTTTTCTACTAGACAAGGAATAGAAGCAATAAGATGTGACATGAGATAATTTGCTGTGATGGTTTTGGTGATCACTGGAAAAGGGGCAAACGATACAAACTAAAGTAAACTAGGGAGAAAAAGCAAGTTTCTAGCATGTGTTACTAATGCTGTTGAGAGATTTTCAGAAATAATAATAATAATAAATTGTAGGCAGAGGCCCATGCTAGAAGTATTTTTGTTACTTTTCATTAGAGTATACATCTGGACTACATGGCATGCAAAATGTGCAGCTTCTTTGCAGCATGCTGGTGTTTATGATATGGAGACTAAGATGTCAGCTCACTTGAAGGAGAGCACCACATGTGATACAGTCAAGCTCCTAAAGAATTGCATTAGTCTGAATTCATGGTTTGCTGTGGCTGATAGCCTTGTTTCTGGTATCATATAGTTTTGCAACAGGTATCGTCTTTGCTTCACATTATTAGAGGAATTTACATTATTAGAGGAATCTCAATATTTTAGTCTCCAAATATAAAGATCTATCAGCTTTGGAGAGCTTCTTATCATGTACTATATTCCATTCTTTGGCAGTGACAGAATCCATGAAATATCTGTAGCTTCCAAACCTTTCTTCCTGTAGCTCACATCTAAATTCCTCATTTTTTCAGCAATTTTAATTATGTTTAGATAAAAGTTCTAGTAAACAGAAATAGTTTGTCATGATTTAAAAAGTACATGTCAATCTTAAAGAAAAAAAAAAAAAGAAAAATAAATAGTTAAACTTCATAGGCTATCTGAGAATCCACCCTTATGCTCACTGCTCATACCATTCCAGCATAGAACTTGTCTGGCACTGCTAGTAAATCTAGTTTGGTTCCTGTGAGACTAAAATGTTAGGTATTAGAAATGTAAAAGGATAAACTACTCAAAATTATTTCAGTTCAACCAGACTGTACACTCTCTACAATGGATAGCATTCATGCAACAGCAATAATGTTTATAAATTTACATATATTTATATATCAAGGCGAAATTTGGAAAAGAAAATGCAATGCATCTGCAGTTTCATTTTATAAAGTTATGCTGGCAATGTGAAAGAATAATTTTCTGAACACTGAAGATTTAAATTTATAATATTAATATATGTGTACATTCCTAACGTTGTAGTTTCTCCTACAACAGAAGTGGCAAAAAACGCCTTAGAGAGGCACTGATACGTAACTACCATAACCTGCTACCCACAGTAACAATTGCGTAATATGCCTTTGTGTAATATGCCTTGGCCTTGCTGAAAACGTAGGGCTGCCACAGGCGGTACAGTGGCTTTGGCTCTCCAGCACATAGGGAGTGTTGGCTGTACAGGATATGCACTGTTACAGATCTGCAGTGATGGAGATGCGAGGAGAGGGATTTTCCTTCACATATCTTGCAGGGACAAACTCAACAAAGCCTAAGAATCTTAATGATTATTTTGGTGGTCCTAAAGAGCAGAAACAATCTGCCTAAGCTTTTTGGACATTAGAAATAGTAGCTGTGCCTACAGTTTTAGATAAAAACATCCCTAAATAACAAGAGTTATTTGACTTTTAAAGATGAAAACAGTTACTGAGGCATCACAACCTGGAATAGACTGAGATTCCCATTTCATACAGATGCCTAATCCTGAGATTCCCACCAGGATTCTAGGAAATGTTCCAGGAGATGAAAGATTAAAATGACATATACTTCTCTCCCATCTCTTCTCAAAGTCCTGTAATGAAGCCCATATCAGCCCAAGCATCCTGCTTCAATGGGTTCCTCTGCTCAGAGGTGTTAAAGTACAGGGGTGACTTCTGTTCTCTTAAGAGCTTACTCACTCAGCTACCATATTCTCCTTTCACCCTCCTCCACATCACAAGAAAGGGTGCAGTATAAAAGGGTCAATCTAAAGGGAGGGGTTGGAAGTGTATAATAATCTAAAAATAAGTGAAGAAAAGTAAAAATAATTTTTGCAGTATATTTGCTGCATAAAGCAAAGATAAAGCAAGAGCTGGTAAAAGTTATCCATTTCTGAACCTTAAAGAGGTTCAAAATACCTTAAAATAGGTCAGTCAAAGAACTGGGCATGGGCAAGAAACTAGGTGAAACATTTTCCATTACAGCAGCTCAGGTGAATTAGGAAGAATTCAGTACTATCCTCCATGCAGATTTACCTGTGGATTGAGATCTCTCTGAATGTTTCTGTGGTAGAAAGACCAGTCTGACTGGATTTACCTCAAGAGTAATATTAATTGAGTTTGAAATTACACAGGGAGAAGACAAAGTAATAGTGAAGCAAAATCACCTCATAAAAACAGCAACAATAAAAAATAAAATTAAGAATCCATAGAAATTTAGAGGATTAACTTTTGAAAATTTGGCAGGAGAAGAAGGCAAAAATACTTGGAATATCTACTATAATTTTATATAAAAATGCTACAAGCTATGCTAAATTTAGATGATTCTTCAAATTAGGAAACTGGAAGATTCCACAGATATTTAGTGCCAAAACCCACAACAGCTCCAGTGCTCTAACTATAAAGTTCTGAATCTCTCAGTGAAAGACTTTTGTTTGTAAAAGAGCACTAGAGAAGTCAAATCAATGCACAACCAATAATATAGAAAGGATGAAGTGTAAGAAACTTCACAGCTGTAACCAGAGAAATGGCAGAGAAGAAAAAACATTTTATGTGACACTTTTTTTACAGAGGAAAAAAAAACCCCATGAGTCACGGCATTCTGTTGCCTGCCACATTAATTGTTACAGCAGGAAACATCACAAGGAAATATGAAGAGCCAGAAGCAACGAAGGCATTCTTGAAAAATCTGGAAAGTGAATTGCATTATAGGTTGGACTGAAATAAGGATGAACTCACTGAACTTGGAAAAATACCTTAAGACTGCTACCAAGTAATGAAAAAAAAAGCTAATTGGAAAAAGATTTAAAGGGCTAAGGGGACTCTGGAGAAAAGGAGGAGAGGAAATAAAAAGACAAACAGCAGAATAATATGCAATAGAAAAAAGAAATTATGCTAGGTGAAAGACAGTTTCTCTAGCTAGTGTAATCACTCTATTAATGTTATTATCGTAATAGATTGCTCTCAAGAAATAGCTATTTCAAGTGACTATGAAGAGTTTCCAAGCCAGTTAAATCAGATGTAGATATTTGTGTCCTATGTCTACAGTTAGTCAAGATAAATTGTAGACTGAGTCTTCATCATCCTTAGAAATTTATAACGGCTGGACTCTAGTCAGATTCTTCAGCCCTGTGATTTTCTTTATTCCTTATGAAAAAAAAAATGCAGAAGAGGTTCTGAATAGAACTGTATTAGATGCTATTATTCACTGGAGTTGTCATATATTACTACATGATATGGAAATCCAAGATCAAATTTTTAGTCTGAATCAAGTAGAACGCAGTTTTGAATCTTGCCCTCCCACACCCAAAGCCTGTGCCGTCACTCTTGGTGTGTCTATGTACTTACTCATTCCATCTCTCATTTTTACTAGAATGTCATCCTAGAGATGACAAAACCTTGTCCAGACATTTTCAGTTAAAATTATGTCGAAACTAGCACAACCTCACAAAAAGTTTCCTTTTAGCAAAATAAAGTGTTCAGCCAGAAGAAAAGATTCATTGTTAGACCTACCTGTGTTTATAAAACAATAGACATTATATGTAAGAGGAAGTAGAATTATGGCTAAGGGAAGTGGCTTATGCTTGTAAGTTCCTGTAGATAGTCTGATACAATTAAGTCAATCAAGTCTAATCATGGAGCCCTCTATGTACCAAGGATTGGACTGTTTTTTGATGCTAAGATTTCAGATGACTGTTTCAATGGCATCTCACTCCTGCCTTAGAGCATGAAGTAGTCATGTAGATTTCTAAATCTCATGGTTATCTGTTTGCAATCCTTACATGATGTGAAACAAAGAAGGACCAACTCCTAGAGAGGAGGAAGCTGCTGAATGGGAATATAGAAATTTGCCAGCTCCTATGATCTCAACTCTGCGCTTACACTTAGGAGCTATTTTGACAGTGTCTTCCTTTCCACCCAATCTCTGAAGAAATCCTGTATTTACATCTGTGGTGCAGTTAGTGATTTGAAGTCATTGTTAGCTATGTTGCTATTAATATATACTTCTCTGAGAATATACCTCATTTTCATTTGGCTTCCTGACCTATGTCTTCATCTCTCTCCAGACAGGCTTGCATTTCTGTCACTAATTAACCTATTTTGGGATAATTTAGAAAAGGATTTTTCATTATTCTATGCATTATGGAAGAGGAATGAAGATTCAGCCGACAGGGAATTACATGTCATGTTGACAGGGTAGACTCTGACTGGAAAGTGAGAATATAAGGTACTTTCAATCTCAGAGACATAGAGATGGTGAGAATTATCTTCTTTAAGTCTTCAGATCATATAAATCATAAGAGCTCCTCCTGTTGTCTTCAAAGCAAATGGAATGAGAGTTAGCCAAGAAAGGTTCAGCTAGGGAGGGCTTTTCTCTTAGCTTTTCTTAGGGATCCCCTGTAATAATATGAGAAAGGAGTAAAGGCATTCAGGCCAGAAGTAATAGCTGAGATAGAATGAATCAAAGTAAAACATCTCTAATCTGGTGGAAGTAATTTTTATTATAGGTCTAAAATTCTGAGATTTCATTGCATGAATAAAAATTTCAGACCAACATAATATTAATATGAAACTGTCATTAAAGGTTCAGTAACTGATAGTTTAGCAACACGTTACTGTTACTAGATAGATCATGCTCGCTTTATAATGTCTTGATTTATGCCATTTAATATTTTCTTCTCTATTCCAACATCTTTAAAAAAAATCTAAATGTTCTCAGATGATGTACTGTTTTTCAACTTTTTTTTTAATCTGACATTTACATGTAAGAGAAGATGAGCGTTGAGATGATCAATTCTTTGTCAACCTATCAAAACATAATAGTCATAGAATCGTAGAATCAGAATGGTTGGAAAAGATCATTGCATTTAGCCTCATATTTATAGAAAATTGATTTTCTAGACTCTTAATTACAGTGAAAATGGGCAACCAATTTTGTGATAATTAAGCCCTTAAAAACAGAGCTCTGTTTGGTTGCAGATCTTCTGAGTCTTTGATTTGAAGAAGTTCTGAGGAAAATTCCATTTTTTTAATGAGAGGGAGAGACATTAGCAGCTTGGTAATATGCCATCAGGCACTTTCTGGCATAGCAGAGCTAGCTTCTTATTTTCTTGGCTTTTAATTACCACCACTTGTTTCTTGAAAAAGTAGCTGCCTGTAAGGAAGTGCTGTGAAGGAAAGCGGGTCAACTCAATTGTTTAGTGCAATGGAGAACTGAGTGCTATCCATTGCCCTAAACTGAGAGGAAACAAACTATTTTTACCTGCATATTCCTTTGATTTTACTCAGCATATGTGCAGGAGCTATACTAGAGATGTATGAATTTTCAAGTTCTTTCTTTTTCCTGAGAGTCATCCACACTTCACACCAATGTTGTTGGCTGCCACCTGCCCATTGCTTGTTCTTCCATTTGTTGCCTCTTCCTACCTCTAAAAGCCCCAAAAATACCTCAGCCAAAAAAGTGGCAGTGTGTGGATTAAGTTTAAAGGAAATCCACTTTTCCTGGGAGCAGTATGTTACAGAAGAAGGAGAAAAAAAAAAAAAAAAAAGTTGTTCAGAGACTTTAACCAACATGAAGTATGATATGGTAAGTCACACAACACAAACATTTCCAACAGATAAAGACATTTTGGTTACTGCAGAATTCTAGTTATTTTGTGGCACCCATTATGTTCATCCATGAGTGTTTTCTTTTTAGAAGAACAAGTCAAAGAATATGCTTTAATTTGATACACAGATTGCATGGCCATGCAGTTCACTTGGCACTTTCCATAGGGCCTGTGATTCTCTTTCTCCTTGTTCCCAGCTCTGAAAACACTATTCTGGATCCCTACATAATTTCTCAATTAGAGCAGTATCTTTTCAATAGATGATGTTTTGATTGTCAGAGGACACAATTAAAGCATTTCATTTCCCAGAGGAGGGGCAGCCTACTGGGGTGTGATTAGCCACTTTCTGTAGCATTTCCTTTGAAAAACAATCTACAGTCATACTCATGGAGCAATAAAGAGCTGGAAAAGGGGAAGGGAGGAAGGAAAGAGGGAAAAAAAGAGATGGTAAGGTCATCAGGGAAACAGCTGGGGAGAATAATGAAAGAGCAAATACACTCCCTGAAAAACATGGTGGATACCATGACAAGACACTGTAAAACAGCCTACATATTTATTTCCCATTTAATATACATTTAAGGTTTTATCCTGGCATATGCATTTTTTTTTTTTTTACTTTTTACTGTTCACAATTATGTATGTAACCCTTTTCTACTGTTCACAAGATTTCATTTGGAATACTTTTTGTTATTTATTAAAAATTCATTGAAAATGTCTTTGCATTCATGGGCCAACATCTTTAGTGATTCATTAAAATGCCCACCTTCACTTCAGTAATGCATTAAACAATTCATTAAAATTCCTGTGCTCACTGAACCTTCAGATGCTTTATTTCAATCTTTGAATGTGCACAATGTTAAAATCCCCATACACAGCACACTAAAATGCCCATATGAAATGTGATAAAAGTTTTATAATACTTTATCTACCCCTTAATACACATGTTAATCACAATTAAATCTTATCCAGAGAGTTGTATGCGTTGTTCAGAAGTGGCCTTTAAACTTCAGAGGAAAAATAGAATATATTCTTCATTTTATTCTTACTACCAAATGCAGCATCTCCCAGTAAAGTCCTCCCTGTCTTATCTGCTATCCTCTTCTCTTCGCAAAAGCTGAATAAATCTCAGCAAGGAGTGATTTTAAGATCTTAGTTTGCCTCTATCCATCTAACTTTTAATCTTCCAAGTGGATTTCTAGCAGCCATTTTACAGCTGCTTAGGGCAACAGTTAAGCAGTGGCTTCCTCCCCAGAAGATATCTAGCAGAAGCTCTAAGGCAGAAAAGTGAAGGGAAGCTAGGCCAGGCAGCAGGCATAGCAATGGCACCACATCCAGAACAGCCTCAATATTGAATGCTTAAGCGTTCAAGTTCCTGTTGCAGAATATGCTGAAAGTTCCTCTGATTACCACCAGCAAGGGACTTTCCAGTCTATTTGTGAGCAGGACGAAAAGTCTTTGCATTATGATAAGTTAGCATCTAATCCTTCACGCTTAGAGACCTAGAGCAGGAAGCAAACAGTGATCACACATGCTTATTCCTATCACAGTGCCTGCATGCTCAACAGGTCTGTGAACAGGCACCTCAGTAATGGCACCCATCTCCACAATAGCAGAGCTATTATCCCTTCTCATACCCAATTTACACCTAACAATACCTAATAAATTAATTATGGATATGGATAGGGAGAAATGCAGGGCAACAAGATTTTATGCAAGACCAAATTGTTTTCCTAGGTAAGCAGAAAGCCCCTTCATGTCCTGTTCTTGTAGGAGTCTGAAGATTGGCCCCCTGCTCATCTTCAAGGTGCTATATAATACTCGCTCTTCATTTACTGAAAATATTGGTTTACTTCACAGATTATTTGAAGAAAATATTTAGGAGAAGGCTGAAACTGTTACTTCCTTTCCACATCAAATGTCCTTAATACCTTGGTTAGTGCATTGTCTTAAATCGTCTACCAAAAAAACTGTTTGAACTCCACATCGCAAAACTGCTTGTCAGGGGTTCTTGCATGCTGCCTCAAAAACACCAGGAGAAGAACGAGACAAAGGAATTTAGCCTCCAGTCCTCAGAACTCCTTTTTCTTCAGGTGGCCATCGCAGAACATGTAATATGCAAAATGCCAGATGCAAATGCAATATGTGTATACCACAATGGCAAAGTAAGGGGGCTTTGAAGGCTTGATCAGAAAAGTGAGTGAGGATTTCAGCATGTCCCCATGCTGCGTAGATAAAAAACAGCTTCCAACTGAAAGAATCCTAGGCATGGGACAATGTTACATACACTGCTTGTGGAGCCATTCTCGTGAATCCCTCAATGGGGATTTTGAAAGAATAGACAATATTCCAAATATAAACATGTGCTAAGAAAAGAGAGGTCTTCTCCAGATGAGTGCCTGAATAATTTATAATGTCTCTCTCACAGAGACTCCCCTGCAGTGTCATCTCATATAAATATTAGCTTTTGCAAATGTGACGATTGAAAACTATCTGGCAAATTCTAAATGTCATTGCTTGGCAATGGTGATAGTGCAACAGATTATGAAGGACTCCTAGCTCCTTATACAGGAAACAGAGGTGTGATATGTGCTCCAGTTCCTTTTCATTTGTTATCTCCCGGAAAAAAAGATGTTATAAAGGCAAGTATGCAAGTATCAAGCAACACAACATGGTGATCAAGATAACTGGGATATGAAGTTTGATTTTAAGATATGCAAAAGGTATACTGTTAGGAGAAACAATGTAGACAGGATTAAAAAATTTGATCTGAGGGTGGAATGGAATAAGTAAGCTCTGTGATATTTGAATGAATATCTGATTATATAGCCACGCTTTGTGATGAAACAAGAACAGTCCTTCATTTCGGAGGAAAGTGTCTTCCATGTTATCAAAAATAGAAAAGCCATAGAAATTATGAATGTCCTTGGATCCAGACCAGAACATGAGGAAACAAAGAGCCAACGCCCCAAATTTGTATCTGTCTTTTCTTTTTGTTTGCAAAATTACTTTGCCTTACTTTGTGCTTACTTTGCCTGTTGATTTTCATTACGATTATGTCTGACAACTGGAAAAATTATTTATTTGGATAGTTAATGATCATAATTTTCATGCATCATTGAACAAGTTGTGCAATGATCTGTTACTTTGGGTGATACTGAAATGATTCATGAAAAATTAAGCCATAATTTAATCCTTCCCCCCTAAAAAGGATTGAGAAAGAAGGGAAAGGGGAGTTGGAAAAGTTGAAATGTGCATTTTGGCACTTTTCAAAATAGAAAGTGAATTTTCATTTTGAAATTGATCAACAGATTAAAAAAAAAAAAGTGTAAAAGAACCAGCAAAAAAGAGTTAACTACAAACAATTCAGTTAACGCTGATACAATTTCCTTGTGTTGCTCAGTAGATGGACAGAAAACTCAGTTATTCACATAGCTTTGTTATAGCAGGATGGTAGCAAGCAGGTTATCTGGATGATGCTGCCTTCTGTCATGATGCATTCTGTTCCCAGACACAGCCAGTCTGTCCCATATGCTCAACAGAAATGGTGGGGCTATGATTGCACCTTCTCTCTGATCCTTTTTACCTCACTTCAGTTATCTCACTCCCTGAGTTTTTCTAAGACCAAGCTTTACAGCTTTACAGCTGCGATTCATTTTTCCAGATGTGAGGGAGAAACCTTTTGCATGCAGCCCTCCCACTGCTCTCTTCCCCATAGATCTTTTAGGGCTTCTCAAAGTCTATATGTTTCTTTACATGGGAAAATAAAGGATGTTGTTGCATTCAACAAAACAAGTGAGATAATTCACGGTGCAAACTTGTCTGGTTAGTTTAGTTCAGATATTTTGTCGAATATGTATTTTTAGAGATATGTGTTTGTTTTTGTTCTTTCTTTTTTTTTTTTACATAATTACTTACTTACTGGTGTCTGTTTAGCAGCTTGAGATATGCTTGCTTCAGTGATGGTAGATCCTGCTTTAAATTTCAACTTTCTGCTTCTTTTGGTGGATTGAGGAGTGCAAATATATCCATTTGCCCAGCTTTCTTCTATTTCAGACTTTTTTTCTGGACAAGCATGTTTTCACTTTTCTCCTATTTTTATATGGACAGTGACTTCATCTTTATGCCGAAAAGAAAGTCATACAAAATATACCTCCATTTTCATTAGGCGGGCTGTTTGTAACATGGATAATCACTTCATTTTGCAGAACTTCAGTGCTTCATGGTTTCATTGATTTTAAAAATGCTTCTGTGACCCCTGGTGGCAACTATTCATTGTGATGCTCCTAGACATTAGTTTCTGTTCAGGGCCGCTGCTTAAACTTTCATTTGAATATGATATCTCATCAGTTCTGATTTTATGGGACTTTGACCTTCCCTCTCAACTTTCTTTGCCGACTGATTGCATGGAATGTACTGGGTTCAGACTCCTCTTTTGTGGAAATATATAATTTAATCATTGAATATATTATTCAGCTTCACAGTACTTCAAAAAGAATTTCTTGGTAGCTAAATTCTCTTTTCACAGCATTTTGCAAATCAACCAAAATTTATGTCTAGGAGAAGACCAATACCCAAAAATATCTAGTTGATGATTAATAGCTGATACTCTTCATGTTTATTGCTTTCTCTCCTGTATTAAAGGATCTTTGATCCTATATCTATCTGAAAGTTTATTGGTGATCAGCAACTCATTCAGCTATTTACATAAATATTAGGTTCAAATCAACTTTAGAAAGCAGTTTATTTCAGAAGTAATAAGAACTGTGAAAGTTTCCATCAAATTCTATCTTTACCAACTTATAAGATAATAAATTCAGATTTAGTACGTGGAGTTGCCTGTGTATAGCTATATATTGTATATTAATTTCTGCCAGATATGCCTTTTAAAGGATCATAAATCTACTCTTTCAATCCATCTAGAACCTTTACTTCCAGTGACTGCAATTTTTTATCTTGATGGGAATGGGTCTAATCCAAAGCTCACTGAGGTCAACAGGAGTCTGCTTGAAGGGTTTGGAACATGGTCCAAGAACCTGTCTTATACTTTTGCAGGCCAACTATTTGTATGATAATCAAGCAAGTCTGTCCTCATTATTTTGTTTAAATTCCTTGATGAAACCTGATTGCTTTTATGAAAAAATAATCCTTAGGTTATTTTCAAGAAAGAAAATGCAACATATGCCATGTGCCTTTGGAATGAATTAAAGATGGACTTCCTGTAGACACAAATTTTACCACAATCTCCTAAACATTTTGTGAGTGTATGAAGTGGATGGCAAGCAACAGGTGAGAAATAGCACACGTAGCTGCCCAACTTGCATTCTTATAGTTTTTTTCTGCTATAAAAATTACTGGCCTTTTAAGGGCCATATACATTGCATATACTTAAGGCACACTGAATGTCTGCTGAAGGTTTATGGAAACTTTTCCTTAGAAAAATCTCAATTATAATTGTCAGTCATACCTCACCTTTGAAAATCAAGTATGCCCTGTTGAAACAAAACAGTGAATCATTCTTTTGCAGTCTGGATGAATACTACTCTTCACTGACAGGGACATGATGTGAAAGCAATCTTTCCTATAAGGAGAATCATATCTTATCCGCTCTTCCTAGCACATTACTGAAATATGGTGGTTCTGGTAAACTGGTTCGGGTGCTACCTAACAAGGCTGGCTTTGTTTCAGGATCATTGTCATTCACAGAGGAGTGCATCTTCATTGTTAGTTGTCAGCTGCTCTGAGTAGAGAGGGTATGGTATTTCACAAGCTCCCCAAATGACACCCTGAATGAACACTGTCTAGCTGAGACAGGGCAATCACCTCTAACTATAGCAGAGATTCATAGAGAAAAGATTTACTAGGTCACCTAGTGCAAGTCCTAGCCTTTCCAGCAGTGGTTATTAGATATCATGCAGTCCAGATTTTAAGGGTCCCAAGCTAGAGATTTAAATGGTTTCTGAAGTTCACAATCTTCTTTTACTTACCAGTTTAATTGAAACCTATTGTTTCTGGTTAATTCTTGCTGTAGCATTCAGCATCATTCTGCTTCCCTGGATACTTTGTTTTAGCACATATATTTACCCAGTTTTGTACTGTAGCATTTATTTATTAGGGAGGAGAATGACTTCAAGATTATGATCCTTTGTACTATCCACATCTTTGCTCTCTAACAGCAGTTTATTACTTGTCCCATACTTTTCCCCCCTCTCTGCCCTTGCCCTTTTCTTTCTTGCCACTAAATTGTGTCTTGTACTATGTCCAGGGGAAAGTGATTCTGCATAACTTCATGTCTTCAGATCAGGATCTGCCTAAAAACATGTGCTATCCAGATACTGTGTCCAGATACAATTTTTAAGTTTGACGCAGAATCTCTGGATGAAATTTTGTACCTTCTGTTATAAAGGAGGCGTGGTAGAGTAATGATAAATGTCCCTTCAAATCATAATGCCTTTATCTCTTACGTGTTTCTATAATACCAAATGACATATAATAGATTCCCTGACCAAGCAACAATATATATTAAAATGCTAAAATTAAATGAGAAATACAGAAACCTATATTGTAGAAAGTCTTTCAAGCATTTGATGTTGTTATCACTCATATATCACTCATACTCTTCTAAAACAAAAAATCACTGTTCTGAACTGCATGCTGAGTCCTAATCCCTCTCCCAAGCGGAGTCCAGACACTGTCATGTAAGCATTTTCTTTGTCCAATTTTATTTGTCATAAGCCATCACCAGATAGAAGAGACGTTAGCTAGGTTTGAAAATATTTTTCTTTGACCTCGTAAGCATCATGGCTTTCAAACTGAGTTTACAGCAAGAGCTGATCATATCTCAGCTTGACTGGCTTCCTAACCGCCATCAGGATATTTCTGTTCCAGTTGGCTTTGGGACTTGTTCCATCATAACTTAGCATGAGAACATTTGGTTTTGTGCCGCAAGATTTTAATATTTTAACACTTGGTAAGGACAGCAGCAGCTGCCTCAGCTTTGATGCCAGGACACACACCCAGCAGGTGCCCAGATCCTGAAACTTATCTTGTGGTTGCACAGAATCATTTTATATACCCATGCAGTGATTTAGCCATTTCAGTCGGAGATGCTTTCTTGATGGCATTCCACATTACACTGTTTACACAAGTTTCTTTACCTAAAAAAAAAAAAGTTTCCTTTCTTTTCTTTTTTTATTTTGAAAATGCATTCATACCTTTCATCTTACAAGTACCTTCTGAGACACACACTACATTTTACTTACAATGATCAGTCTGTAGTTATATTGTGGCATGGTGGTGCCCTAAATTCAGATTGCCATCCAGGCTTTTGCAGATATTTCAGCAGGTTATTCCCTTTACCAGACACTCATTGCTGTCCTCTTTATTATCAAGGACTATTTGACTTCGCTGAATTCCATGATGCTTTACATAACTCTTAACTCTGTTCTCCTCATGTCACTTATATTTTCCTGGGTTTTCTGCTTTTACTGACTATATGTTTTGCCAAACCTTTTGTATTTCTTAACCTTTCTTAACTCATTACTTCCTTCCATCTCTAGTTTGCTGCCATAGGAGTGGTCAGTGAGCATCAAGCTAGACTTACTGCCTATGTGTATTTTCTTTTCCTCTTTTCTATTTATTTTGGAGAAGGGTTAAATGCCTTTTATTGTTTCTGCATTGGAAAGAACCACATCTTCTAGCATTGATTTCACAGATGACATTTTGCATATGACATGTCTGTTATTGTCCTCTTCATGAACTGAACCTTCATCTTTGCAAAGTAGAAAGGAAGCATGTCAGCCTACTGATTAACTCAATGACAGTGGTTGACTTATGTGTTACATTGTTTTGCATATTACTGTGCTTTAAGAAAATTCTTAATTCAGATACTCAGACAAGATGAATCAATGAGGACACCACTTCTTCAAATATGTGCTTCTCAACAGGAAGACAATCGGGAAAGTTGTGGATAGATTAAACTGCAGCAGATACAAATGGAACAAAAGAGAATTGGCCGTGATGCAATTTTGCTGTTACCCGTATAATCAAATGAAGTAAAAACAGAGTTTGGGTACCATTATGCTAAGTGTTCACCTTGATACAGAATCCCTCACACTAGGGTCTTACATGAGAAGATGAATATGACGAAGGCTATGGGAGAATTTTCTAGAGTGCCACAGTTCTTTCACAGCTGCAGCCAGCACATTTACCTTGACCTTGTGACAGCTTGTCACCCTGTTTCCTGAGAGCTATGCTACATCATGAGAGAGCAGCAGCACGGGATGGCAATGAGCTGGTCACTATTAGGCCCAGAAGCAGATTTCTAGCAAAGTAGTGCCTCTTTTCCAGGTTCCTGCAGAAGAGTCTACCACTGTGTTTATGCAGCAAAGCACCCTTGCTCTCTAAATAACTGAAGGAAAATAAAATTAGGACAGAGTAATTTATCAGGAGTAAAAGGGGAGAACTGACCACCCAGACTGGTAAAAGCTAGTACTTTTTTCCTTAGTTCTACAGTATCCTAGGATAACTGGATGTGTTTCCTGAATATCTCAAGGGTCTAGATTATTCTGTGCTTTAGGAGAGGTTTTTTTCATCTGTTTTCCAATTTTCCTTTTCTCCACCTCTTTGTGAAAAATAAAAATAGATTATAAAAATCTTTGCTTTCCATGGGGGTTGGAACTGGAACATGTTAGCATGCTTTTTTACCCACTCCCAACATTTCTTTCATTCTTTCCACAAGTCAAACACTTTCCCTGCTTTTCAAAATCTTCAGGACTGAAGTTATTCAATATTAGATGTTTTCATGTTTTAGGGCATAAAAATAGAAGCAACTTTAATGAATCCAATATGTTGAGAGAACAAACATTATGTTTTCTGATACCCTTTAGGGACCTGTACTAACTTTAGGCTAGTATACCATTTGTAAACAACCACGCCCATAGCTTTATACAGAGTAGTTCACTTTCTGGTCACAAAATCTTAATATAGTTGAGAAGGAGTATCTATTAACTTCAAAAGTCATTTTTAAAAGATTATACTGTTGCTAATTTATGCCCATGTCCTAGTCACATTAAAAAAAAAAAAAGAAAAAAAGCAAACCATATGACACAAACTAATAAGGTACTTGGTTATAAAAAATTGCTTGATAGGGCAGTTTCTGACTGCTGCCTGAGTAGTAAAATGCAAGGAGACCTTGCTGTTGACAAAGGGGAACACGGAAAGAGAAATATAGCACTATTTTTGCTGAACAAGGGGCTTTGAAAGTACGGTGCTGCTGGACATCATCATGCACTTCAGTTTCAGAGCTCAGCAGAAGTAAGTGCAGCTGAAAAGTGAAAACTAGTGTTAAACTAAATCCATCTGTCTGTGGTGGAGTCTATTTTGAAATTAAAGGTCCACAGATTTTCAGAATCATTCAGTTTCATAATTTACAGAAGGGATGTTGTTCTAATAAAAACAAAAAAACATGGAGATGTCTGTAAGGCCTGCTGTTCAATGAAAGATTTTGCTTGAAGAATAGAAAACATACAAATGATTGTTCTATTTGTAGTATAATAGCAAAGTATGGTTGAAAAATTCTTTACAGTGTTATCATCTGGGATGTTTTCAAAGCAATCCTAGCAAATTGCATACTGACTTAAAGCAGAAATAAGTTCTTTCTAGATTATATTAAAAATCTGTTGTTTATTGCTCTTATGAGATTTTTGTCTTTGTTCCTTCTTTGAATATTTGTTGAGCAGTACTCTCTCCGATAATATCTGTAGAAGCTATGGAACAGAGTCTGTTTTAGACTTTGCATAATCCCTATGCAGTAGCCATGAGAGAAATAACTATTCTTTGCATATTTCATATTTTCAAGTACCTTGAAAAAGGAGTTCCATATTTTGTTTGCATTAAGTCTACCATTCCTTTAATTCACCTCTGTACAGATCAAAGTATATAAGCACAGGATATGTAGTCATTCAAAGTTTAAAGACTAAACAAGGACACTATTACCATATATACAGGAGTCCAAAACTAGATATATCACAGTTTTGTGATATATGTATATATTTTATATAGGCTCATATGTATATATTTTATTCATATGATTATCCAGTGACGTAGCATACTGCCAGACTGGGCCTTACTTGGAAGAGCAGTCAGTTGGCCATATCATAATCAAAATAAACAAAAGAAATAACTGGAATTGACTTAGGGAATTACAAAGCAGAGCTATGTCATCTCTTTAACACAGCAATAACTTCTCCAAAATTTCTGCAATAGGTAAACTGAGTAGGTAATAAATTATCCCACTTATTATTTCAACATTTGGAAAGAGAATATGTCTGTTTATTCTACACTTAAAGACTCAACAGAGCCTATTACTGAAAAAAAAGGCAAAAGATAATAGCAATGTGAAAATTAGACACCCATTTATTTTATAAATCATGATGGATGTGCATTAAAACACAACTGTCATAATAATTAATTCTGAAGATATTTATCCCAATTAAGTGTTGATTATGTACTATATTCCATATGCATTGTTTCTGGTATTTGAAAGAATATTTATATCAAAACATATCATTAGATTCCTTCTTTCAGATATAAGATGCTGTAGATAAATTTTCTAAATTAAAACCTCACATACTTTACAGCTGCAAGTTTATTAATCTCTACTCAAGATTGTAAAAGAGAATTGCAAAAGCAGAGTTTTATGTAAACTATCTTTTGTTTCTTATTTTTAATTTTTATTTATACCTTAGTCACCAAATTAATAAAACTGCATACACAGTAAATTGCCAGTTAACCATTAATTTCTTTAGGGGAAATGGACAGTTCTCTTTTAACTGGAAAATCTATAGTGGCATCCCACATCTTCGCACATGAATTGTGATGCAGTGCTGGTCCACAAGTGTGTGAAGGGAGAGGTGCTCAGCTCCTTGGTCTGTTCTGATATTCCTTTAGATAAATTCTGTCTATATCTCACTTCTTTGATCATGGATGCCTTGGTTGTTGAGAGAAGGAGTTTAACAACAAAATAACACTTTTGCTGAAATGCCTTCCTAATGCCAGATTAAGAGCATTCCTAGACAGCTTGCATCCAGTCATACACATAGATAGCTTTTAATGGACCTATCCTTTATGAATCTTTCAACCCTTCTTGTGAACTGCCTGAAAATTTCATATATGGTCTTAGTACTGAGAGAAATCCTAAATTATTTCTATTTGCTTTTATTCCCCATGATAATCAGTCACTACCATGATTCTTGTTTGTTTTGTTTCAAGTGGGATAGGCTGGTCTAAAATCAAAATTATGCTCATAGCCATTTCTTCTACCTTTTCTAGTTCTGTGAGACTCTTGCATACTGTATCTGGATATTAATCCACATATACATACACCACAGTGTCATCATTGAAAAAATATTGAATTCTCTTTTTCTATTTTTTTCCCTGTTCCTTTCCATCTTTCCTAAAAATTTCAGACACTTTATTTGCCTTGCATCCCCTCTTTTCAATTTCCTATTTCTATAGTTTAATTTTAATTTTAACCTATTACATTCTTAATTATAACCTATTTCAAAGTGAACGTGGCCACTTCCCTTTTAGCATTCTTTCTCTTAAAGTTAGCAAAAGCAGAGACAGAACAGGAATATTTAGTGTTCTGGTACTAAGAAATTACCCATGACCTGGCTACCAGAAAGACATGTATTGGTGCAGTGCTAAGATTAAACCTGTGTGAAGAACTGTTTGTGGAAAGAAACAGTAATTACTCTTAGGACAAAATTGTCAGAACTAAAGGTATTGAATGGAGGAGTCCTTTGTCTGCATTATTGACTAGGAATTGTTGACCAATATGTCACGCTAGGAATAGAACAAACTAAAAAGTATGTGGAAAAGGGAATGGTTCATACTTCTACCAAAGCTGAAATACAACTGGAGTACACCTTAGCTGACAAGCAATGTTTATCAGCCCAAAAGAAGGAACGATTAGGAAGCAGCTTTAGTTGTGGAAAACAAACAAGCAAAGAAACAACAACAACAACAACAAAACCTTGTTGTTTTAAGTAATCAGTGAAGGTCAGCTGTAATACTGAACTTTGAGGAAAATTGTACCCCATGAAAATTTGAAACATGAGTGACAGGTTTTCAAAGACTGGGCCAAAGGAAATGAACAATCAAAGAGGTGGTGATGGATCCAAGGTGGAAAGTCAATCTTGCAAACTTAGTCTCTGCAAGATGATCAAGTCACAGCTATGACATTAACATGACAAAGAACAAGGAAACTCAGAATTATTCCTTAGCAAAGCAACTCAAAGATGAAGAAAAAAAAAAAAGAGCCTCAATCCAGACTGATGTTTATGGAGGGTGGATAATTCCAGAAATGCAGAGATTTTACAGAATTTAAAATATTGCCAGTGAAGAGACCTATAAGAGGAAGATGTCAGCCCCCAAAACCAGCACATGAACCTGTTCATACTGTAGTAAACAACATAAACCACTGCAATTGCTATTTTTTTGGAAAAAAGATGTGAGAATTGCAATGGATTTTATCATGTTGCCAGAGTTTGCAAGTACCAGCAGAATATGAACCGATAGCAAGGACAAAGAGGATGACTACACAGCCATTAGCACAGAGTTGTTCTTCATTGCAGAAATGGTCAAGGTAACAGCAGAAGATGAATGGACTGTCACTGTGAGAACAAATGAAATGCTTTTTAATTTTAAGTTGAACACAGGTGCTCAAGCCAAGGTGCTACCCTGAACAGTGAAATCAACAAAATGAAAAAAAAAAAAAAGAAAAAAGGCAAAGACAAAAGAATAACAGGTAAAGCTAGGATACAGTAGGATATAGAGCATTGAACATGTATCTGCTGAGAGTGTCTGAGTATTAAACATAAAGAACAATTTAAATATATATATATGAATTCCAATAGCACCCCAAGATGTACGTATGTCTTTTATTTTAAAGCACGCCATTCCTGTGCTTTCTTCAGGAAGGGCAAATGCTGGAAGGACAAAGATCCAAAGCAAATGTATTTGAGTTATCTTCCAGATAAATACAGAACTGATAAATACAGAGCTGAGCTGGAAGTCTCACTACTCTCACCATTCGTTTCCCCAGGAAAAGTTTCCTTCACCCCACAACAATTACTTGAGGAAGCATTAAGAAAGAATTATATATATACATACCACTCTGGGGGCCAAAGGAAGAAAAAAATTTCTAATCCTAATTTTATACATAGTTCCACTACCTACAGGATAAGATATTGTGTGGGAAAAGGAATGGTTTTAAATCCTTGTCTACAAATGGATTCTGACAGAGGTTCTCAGAAAAAAAAAACAGCAAGGTGAAGAGAGAGACTATGGCATCACGAACTCATCAGCAATAATACTTCCCTAGCAGAAGAAAGTGGACTATAAACAGTCCGGGATACAGGGTCCAAAGGAAAATTCACAGCAATACTAAGTAGCAAATTATCAATCTGAGTGTAGAATAGGGTTTATTTCTTTTTTGGATATTTTATTACTTGCCAGTTATCTTCATTACTTGCAGGGAAGACTGGTATAATCACATTAAAAAAATGCTTATAGTGCCTCATGATTTCTAAAAATATGATCAAAGAAAGAGAGAGGACCATGGCCTTAGTTAATACACAGTTTTATGACTCCATTTCATTTTAAGACAGAAATTGACCATGAAGGATATATGTGTATAACCATACCCACTTTCTGCATGTCAATCCAATCCTTCTAACCCAGTGATTTCTACATATGCAATTTACAAACTGAACACAAGTTTGAGAGAGAATTCACTACAGACAGACCCTTGAGCCATTTGACAAAAAGGTGGATGATCAAATAGAAAACTACATCAGAGAGACTATAGTCTGTCTCTGAAAACTACCCAAAACAGCCAAGTGAATAAACTCTGCTCATGCTCAGTGCAGATGAGTCTGCAACTGCTGGGACACCTCCTGAGGTTGTCCCCCAGGACACAGGTCCATTGGGCTTCCTTACTGAAGCCAGCCATCCTGCGGCATGGCAGGGATCTATGATATGATATAATATGTTAGTATATGACTTAAGGCGAAATGCTTCCGTTGCTGCCCAGCCATGTCACGTTGATGCTCACAGCTGTGCTAGGGTAAGCCAGTACATTGGCAGTGTCCTTATCTTATTCTGCTTTTATTCTTCAGTCCTGAAGTTTGCTGAACTTTTTTCACGTGGATGTCCTAAACCTTTATGCACCAATAGTGTTTCCTCTGCTTGTGCTGCTCAAAGGGTACACAGCGCAGGCGATTTTAACTATGTAGGGCAGCTGCAGAATGTAGTTCAAAGGAAGGAGTCCAGAGGTGTTTGTAGACAGAAGTAGATGAAAGCTCAGAGTAGATTCTGAGCTTGAATCAATCTGCTGAAGATGAATCCAATAGTAAAGATACAAGTATAAAGATTTTACTGTATCAGTAGATTATATATTTCAGTTATCTAACTGTGGGATGTTTGAATAGGTTTGATTTATAGAAATCATTAAATGTATATATTTACAATTTTTATCATATATACATTATGTTTTATACATAAAAGTTGTTATCTAAGTGCTAGAACATTGCAATATTCTATATGGTATAATTATTATATTTTTATATATGTTTGTATATATAATATATATATGGGATTCAGTTGTATGTATTCAATAAAATTGTAAAGGAACTTAGAAATAAAGAAATGAAAATGTTACTATGGAGAAGAAACAGGTCTAAGGAAAGGAAGGGAAGACAGTTATGTCTAAAATCTGAAATAACACGTTCTTCAAGAGGTCAAAATCAAGCTACCTAATCCTTTTGAAATAGTTCATAAATCAGGATTCTCAGAGAGGTTTTCCTGTTGTTATTGCTCCAGCACAATGAAAAGGGATATGAATGATATGTTTATGATATAATGAAAAACAAACTAGATCTAAAAAATGCAAAAAAGGCTTGGGGGGGGGAAATGGTAAACTATGTGGACTATGTAGCTAGGTATTCTAAGGCATCACTAAAATTTTAATGGCATAAATGTGCCTTTATCTATGTTTAAACTGAAGTTATGTTCACTTTCAAGTGCCTTTATAATTCCAGAAATGTGTAGATACAATTTAATATGAATATGGATCATTTATTTAGGTAAATATCAGTTTTTTATTTCTAAACTTCTCTCTAGACTCAACACTTCAAGTTGAGTGAAGTCAAGTGAAGCAGCCATCCCATCAACTCAGGAGATAATGATGGTCATAAAAGAAAGTACATGTTTTCCACATTTAGTCAGTTAATGAACAAGTGTGAAACATACCTTGTTCAAGGCTGAAAAATCAATTATGCTGACAGGGGATTACTTTCCCCACATTTGTTCCTTGGGTACTGTGGGTATTTGAGGTAGTGCTTCTATGAAGGATTATAATTCAAATTCATAGGCAAGTTCATTACCAACCATTTAATCTTTAGAGTTAGCTATATGAAGACTACATCACAAAGGTTAGTTAGGATGAATGAATAAGCTTTTGTTCTATTGTATTTGGCAGTGTAACTGTTTCATAAAACCACAAACTGGATAAGCAGGTATAAATTCGGACTGAAGTTAATCAAAGATAATAATGGATTACAGAGTACAGCTCCCAGCATAAGTAACTGCATTTAAATATCTATGTGGACTGGAAATCAGAGCTGGTAGCATGACATGATATTCAAAAGTGTCACAGAATATGTTTGTAGCAGTAGCAAATTGTTGAAAGTAAACCCAGTAAGACATATTTAAAGTAAGATCAATAAGATACATTTAAGTATGGACATTTTATTAGGGTATCAGTAATTTATGTCATCTTAAAATGGGATATTTGAATGAACTTCTCTTTAACTACTCTAAAATTCATACCAAAAATATATGGTGATACTCACGGTTTCTTTTTTTAATTGGCAGCAAAAAATAGAGCAGAGAGAGAAAGAAAGGAGCAGAAAAAGAACTGTAGGAATAAACAGAAATTCTACAGAAAAGAGATTCAGTCAGTGGTTGCAAGTATAATATGCTTTTCCTTACCATAATATGCTTTGTTTCATTTTATTACAGTAAAATGACTCTTCTCATGTTGTCCTAAGCTATATAACATGTTAGAATTTTGCAATCAAGTTGTTTCTTTAGTCTTTTTAAACTATATATTAGGAGTTTTCAGAGTAAAGGAGAACAAAACTATAAAATTTGGTCACATGAGATCAAAATGTGAGCAAGATTCAAATATAGGCATTATTCGAAGCATATTTGGATTATAGAAAAGGAATGCTCAAATGCTCACAACTTTCTGCCCACGGCTCTGTAGATAGATGATTTTAGAAGATTTATACATTAGTATTGAAATGTATTTGGTCCAGTCAGTTCTATAAATCATTCCCAGATGATTTTTAAATACATTTTTAATTTTCTGAGAATACTAACGTTCTCCAGATCTAACAAAGCCTAATTCTGTAGCAGTTGCTGAGGAGTGTCATTTTAGCAAAGCTGCACCAAAAAATATACAATTTCAGCACAAATGGACTAACTGATACAATCTGAATTCTCACTTACTCTGCAAAACAGGAGTTAAAGTGTTTTGAGCAGGCTTGCGTGGCAACGGAAAGATAAAACCTCTGACCCTAGTGGAGACTAGTGCTAGGTTCAGGCTTTGAGACCTTAACCCCTGATGCTACTTTGCAGGCCATATGTCTGAATGTCCCCCTTTAAGGATTTTCTAAACAAGTTCAGAAATGAGAATAAGACATCTTTGCCAATTGCCAGGACAGAAGTTTCTTTCAAGTATATGACTGTGATTTTTATATTGATAGATTTTGGGGTATTTCCATAGCTCTGAAGAAAAAAAGGGGAAAAGCTTCATCATGAACTATTTTTTTAGTTTGCATTATTATATCGAGATGTTCTACTAACATAGAAACAATGCTGCAGAGCAGATCCTAAGTAGGTACTGAGTTCTGAGTTGCTCAGGTGAAGCTAATCCCAGCAGTAGCGATTAAGGATAGAGCATCTCCTGTGAAGCCCATGCCACATTACATGCTATGGGAGACACTGTTCTACAGCAGAGCCAAACCACCACCAACAGAGCTGCGTGCATCCCACCAACCGTCACAAAACAAAACAAAAATGGCTTCACTGACCAGAGATATTTCTGACCATGTAGTGTAATTGAGCTGCAAAAAGTGACATGACTGACTAAGGACAAATCAGTCAAAAATCTGCAATCCAGCTCAATCTGGGAGGAAGAAATTTAAAAGTTTAATGTGCAAATAAAATCCCACAACACTTCAACCAATAAAACCTTGATCTGATTGTTATTTGCCATGTGAAAGTGCATTTCCAAAAAAAAGATAAAATAAGGACAAGACACAGCTATAAAATATATAATCTCCTTTGGTAAAGTTCTAACTTTTTGCACATTTTTCAAATCCATGTAATACTGATTAAATGGTCATTTTATAATGAGAAAATGATCAAGAATGACCAAGAAAGACTGATCAGAATAATTTAATTGCAGGTCCATATTACATTGCTCTATTTAACTTTGTCAAATTTAAAATATGCCTGATATTGAGACAACCTTTATTAACAAATTGATTCAGGGAAAAAAAAATTAAAAATGATCACAAAGTGTCTTATTACACTTTTTTCATGAGACAAATTTGAAATTAACCTTTGAATCAGATGGAAATGCATATTTTATATTGTTTTATAGTGCACCATGAAAGTGGTAATATTGAAACATGTCTTACACTCTTACAGTCTTGCAGCAATCCATTATTTTGAATGTCTAGAAACAAACATTCAGTTTTCTATTCTACCTTGAAAAAAAGCCAAAAAAGCACCCTCAGAGGAATTGAAACTTGTCTTCATCAGAGTTGTAGGGATCTTGGAGTACAAAGTAATGACACAGATACACATGTATCTTAATTCAAAAAAGTTGTACTGCTTGTTATTTGTTGTTGGTTTGTTATAATAGACTAGCAGCAAAATAACTAGCTTTCAGAAATGTACATTTTAACCACTGAAATTGAAGGAGGCAACAGAAAGAATTTTCTAAGTAAAGATTTTGCTGGAATGCTATGTTTTCCCTTGCCATTTTTCATGTTCTAGTCACTGTTGCAAGACAGTGGAGATCAGCTCCGGTGTTGTTAATCTTGATTCGCACCTGAATGGATAATTTCTGTGACCATATCTTAAAGACCTAATTTCCTATGCAATTGTTTTTACACAGTTGTCAAGCCATGGAATTACTATATTGATCTATTCATTCTTTTAAAGTCATAAAAGTCATGAAAACATCCACCTGAGATGCTTTAGAGACAGAACTAAAAATAAAAGCTAAAAAAATGTCTTGTGTAATATTAAGGAAGTATAAATACAGTAAGAGGAAAGTACTGTGGTTCAAACATGAAAAGTAAGTAAAGAATGTGAAGCTTATCCTTTTTTTTTTTTTTTTTTAAGTTCTCTTCAGGAAAGAGCTGAAGACTAAATTATAGACTAAAAACTACAGCCAAGAAATAATCTTTGATTGACTTCCACAAGATCTCTTGACAACAAAAGTAAAGCATTACTGTATTAAAATTTTTCATTTCCCAGACTACAAAAGAGTCTTCTGGACTCTGAGCTCAGGCATAATCTATAAACTAAAAGTCAATTGTTTATCCTATACAAATGGTGCATCTTATGTGTTTTCACTGAGTTCTGATGGACTGCTCTTTAAAAACTCTCTGTACAGGTCACATGGAACATCAGTGATTTTTTTATTTTTTCAGGATTATGCCAAGGGCACAGACTCTACGGGCTCCCTTAACTTTATAACAGGGCAAGTCTAGGGAAGATATCCCTTCCTTCCACAATTGTAGTATTGTAGAACTGTTGATCATTTAAAATGTTCCCTTCAGCTCTTTGAGCTGTTGGCGTTGTAATTAATCGTTCAGAGACATCTGACATGCAAAGCCAAGAAATGACAGCTTTTGTATGGATTCCAGAAAAACCTTGAGTGTACTGGAGCCAGGATAGGAACTGTGGAAATCTGTTCAAGATAATAAATGTCAATACACATTTTTCTTTCCTCGGCATTCTCAATAATCTTTGAAATTAAGCAAGAAGAACTCAAGAATCTTCCCAAGTGGCTTTTTCAATAAAGCATAGTTTCTCCCTCTCTTCTGCCTTAGTAGAGATTTTTCTAGCTGACAGTTCTCTCAGTTAAGCCTGGAGTAAAAAAGAGAAAGAGAAAGAAGAAAAGGAAAAGGAAAAGAGAAAAAGAAAGAAGGAAAAGGAAAAAAGAAAAAATCATATCTGCTGTTCTGGTTGCTCTAGCTTCACATGATTCAGAGAGGTTCTGCTAGTTCCTAGAATATCTCAGATGCAGTGTCTTATAAACCCAATGTTGTCACCTCATTTCTTTATTTACACTTTCTCACTTTTTTTTTCCTAGTCTGCATTTTCAGCAAGCAAATTCACCATCTGAAGGGTATAGCCAAGGATAGCCGCCTTGCATCTCAGTGGCAACCTTCAAGAGCATTTTCCCTTTGTCCTTGCTTGGGAAGACAGGTAACACAAAATGTTGCAGATCTCAAACACTGAGGCATCCAAAGACAATTATACAAGAGCTATTAAGTTGCATATGCATTAAAATGAGGGAAATCTATTTCTTGGCAACTCAAATGCATCTTTTCCTACACACATAAATAATGTTAAAGTCAAGTCTTCCTAATTTTCCTTTTTGATCAGTTCACATTGACATCAAACAAGGACCCTAATCTACGAAGCAATGTGATCGCTTTTATTGCTTTAATACAATAGGAAAAAGACCAGATATAATAGGTAATGACATGATTGAACACTGATGTTCCTATCTGTTTGGAAAATAACTCCTTATATTGTGTGTGTGGTTTGGAGAAATGTATTAACTGTTACTAGTGAACAATGCCAGAGAAGTACAAGAAGGATGTTTACTACTATATCAGGATTTAGGTTATGTAGCACAAGGATGCATGAAAAATCCAAGCAAACCAGCAAACATATCTGAATAAGACAGCTCATATTACTCAAGGAAAGGAGGGCACTAATGTAATATAAAGCAATTCCAAATCAATATCTCTTAGGAGAAGCCATGGAATTCATTATCAAGTAAAGACATACGGTTGGAATATAAACGAGGACCTCCAAAATGTTATCAGTAATAGTAGAAGATGTTCTTGGCAAACGCCATGCTAATTCTGTGCAAAAACCCATTTAATGGCTCTTTAGAAAGCTAATGATTAGAATATGAGCCATTTTCAAATATAAACCATTTCCAAAATCATATTTTTGGCCAGGCGTCTGGCCAGGGATTTAGGAGATTTAGTTTTGGATTTAGTTCTCTTCTCTGACATTAGCTTTCTTGCTCACATTGAGTAAGTCACCTAATTTCTCTTTCTCTATAATGAAAAGTCCTCATTATTTCTCTTAATGATAACTGTTTTGGTCAGAGGTTACTTGCACTCGGGCAATCTCTTATTAGGCCAACATACTCTGTGTAGATCAGTGGGATCATGATTACATTAGAGGGTTCTTGTCTGCAGAAATGCATATGAAAGTTCACTTATCCCTCAAGTAATAAACACTTCTGAACACATCAGAACCTTTTTTTTTAATTTTTTATTTTTTATTTTTTGCAAAGTGATTAAAATCAAAACTTCTGAAAAAAATCTGATTTGGAAAAATGACTAGTATTCAAATAACAATATGGCAAAACATGCTGTTGAGTCATTATATTTTCTATTATTCTATATTTTAAATCATTTATCCTCCTTAACATTAAGAGGTGCTGCTAAATGGCAGCTGAATAACACGTACATATACCAATTGCCCAATTTAGGAGGACAAACTCTAGATTCCTAGAATCATATTTTGTAAGTTATGTTTCTCCATGTAAAAAAACCTCTTAAGATAAACTATTGTGACAAACCCTGGCAGGTTACTTCCAATGCAGGCAGTCAGAACACGGAAACAGAACAGCCAAAACCAAAAGCATCTGCAGTGTGTAAACAACCAATGCTGTATTTTGGCAAGCTTAAAGCAGGCTTTGTATCAAAGGAGAATCCTCTGTGAATAACCCAGATCAGATCTGGATCAAGGATCCAAGGATCGGATCTGGAAATAGTCTAAAGGTCTAAGAGGTAATTTTCATTCAGATACACAGATGTGCTAATTACCAGCTCATCTTGTTAGACTTTAAAGTCTACCATTCAGATCTAAAAATCTCAGCTGCTTCCCGGCTCTGGGGACTATGAAAGACTGCAGACACCTATCGTTTTTTTTCCAGCAAAATTTGTGAGCTCTGAGGATCCTTGGAAGTTCCTTAGTCTTACCAATGGTAGCTGGCTCTATATCTTCCTCATATATCTACTATTTTTTTTTTGGCCCTGTCTTGTCTTTTGTGGTCTACAGCAGTGGTGCACATTCCCAGAAGATGGGAATGTGCCTTATGGAGAGACTCCACATGAAATGCCTCATGGTGGGCTCTGGGTTCCCTTTCTATCATCACCCTCTCAAACGTCAAAGGTTCAGTTCCATCTCTTTGCATATTAATGCAGGATGAAATGCATTAATATCCAGATCTCTTTCAGGTCACTATTACTCAATTTACAAGCTAAGAGGATCCATACGGTCACTCTCTTCCTACTTCATTTCTCCAAGGTGAACACTAAGGAGGAACAACTTTAATATGAGAGCAGTGAGCAGCCATACTTATTCCCTATAGCTTAAGGCCTGAGGCAGCTCATCTGTAAGATGATAGTTGGAAATAAATTTTCATGTCCCACAGGACCCATGGGTCGGAAGCAGGACAGCTTCCTTCAGTGTTTTGGCACAGGTACCTGGCTTCAACAAAGCTTCAGGGCTGTAAATTCAAAATTAAGTGGTTCCTGAAAAAGAATATCATGTAATAGAGTACCATCCTCCTCAACATTTACCATTGGCCACCTCTGCTCACTTCGTTACTCAGGGGATGGTTTTCTTAGGCAAATAACTCCTCGATAAGGCATAGGCCGAATAGGAGGATTTTGCCAGAGGCCGAGGCCCTGAGGACTAAGGGCAGGTAAGCCCTGCAGTGTTTATTATGAATTCTTGTTTTCTGATTGGGATCTTTCTCTTCTTGAAATAGGCCTAAGGCATCTCTTCTCACCTCTGTTTCTGATCAAGCCAGCCACAGATTAGCAGGTAAACTGGCAGGCAGGAGCATTTTCCAGGGGTGGAACCAGCTCTGCTTTACCAGGCGAGCTCGCCTAATCACGTGTGAGATGGTGGATCCTGTTGCCCTGCTCATTAACTCATTTCACAGATGTGCTGGCATCGAACCAGTGGTTCCCAGAAGATTGCTAACTACCTCTTCCAGCCTATGCAAACCAGGCCCATCCTTCCGCTTTTTGCCATAGACAACCGATCAGTTCAGGTGGGATTTTTAGTTCTGCTCTGTAATCTGTTTCTCTGCTCTCTTTCAATGCAAAGAATCTGCAGACTAGCTCATGCCAAGCTTTCTGCACATTTTGCAGAAGCTATAATGCTAGCCTATCGTTTGCTGTTTCCATTTTACGCTAATACCAGCTCTGTGGGATTATTCTGGTGCATGCAGCTAATTACCTACAAATACATAATATGCTGGAGATGATTCACAGCGAAGACTTTTATTTTCTTGCTATATCAAGACTTCTTCCTTTTGGAATGTGCGTTATGTCTGCCTGTCACTGGGAAGAGAAAAAGGCAGGAAGAAAATGCAATACAGAATCAAATCATTTTTTCTTCAGTTCCCATTTTGAGTGGGTAAGAGAGTACCATTAAAAATAAGGTGTGGGGAGATGGTGGTGAGGAAAGGAAATGGACACTTGCTCTGCTTTTCTTCATTAATCTTTCTCCCTTCAAGTGTGATTTAAAAATGATTTGTTCTGCAAAGAAGAACTCAACAGTTGTGGCAAACATGTGCCAGGCTTGTCTAGCATGAGAGCAGGTTTTTCACTATTTTCAGCACCTGTATGAATCTATGAATGATTCATGATTTAAATGATTCACTATAAAAATATGGTAGAGTCTGCTAACTTATTTTGTGATGAGCTGATATTAGTGCAGGGCTGATTTTATGAATTGGCAGTGCCCTGACAACTCAATTTGAAAATAAACGTGTACGAAATTCATTCACTGCAGCAGGTCAGAAAATAAGTCACTTACTAACTCCTCGCATAATATTCAAACTCTGACTTTACTGAATCAGAGATCAGCATCAACTTCTTATTTTCCTCTTAAATCCACACATTCACTTCTGCACAGAAGTCACTTGCATGAAGCATCTGTGTAAGGAAACAGTTAATTTCTAACATTAGCAGATATTTTTAGCTTTAAGTAAGTTATGTGAACTTTCCAAATATGCCTTTACCTCATTCCAATGCTTCAGGCTATACAGATGGACCAATTCAGAACTCAAGAAGCAACAGCTTGTATCAATCACTTTCTTTCTGCCTCTCCTTGTGGGCTTTCTTGAATTCAGTATTACTTTGTCCCTCTTCTGCCTTTTTTTCATGTGACATGTAGCTCAGTCACAAAAGTACCAGCAACTTAGTTCAAGCCTTTTTACCATGTTTTTGTTGCTTAAAATATAGGGGAAGTAGAGGATAAACCCAAAACAGCTTGAAGGAAATAATTTTCAGCCTATACAACATTCCTGAAAAATTAGAAAGATTGGTAAAGATTATTGCAAAAGATTTCATTAATATTTTTAGAGAGCCAAGAACCAGATAAGCTTAATGATTTAATTATGTGCTGAAAGCTTCAGAGAAGGGCACTATAGTTTCTGAAAATGCATACATTCATGTACTTGCGCAAAGCAAGATCTACTACAATTACAGGAATTAATTTACTGCATTAACACTTACAATCCTTGGACCCAGGTAAGTCTGTGCTAAGAAAATATATCAACAAAGAAAACGTTGCAGGGGAGTCAGAGTGGCAAATACTAGAGCAAAAAAGCAGGAAGCATTTGGCAATATCTAAGAGATATTCTAAGAAAACCACCCAGTCTTTTGTTTTTAAAGAGTAATCCTATGAAATAAATATTAGTAGCTTTATACAAAATGGAAATGCTGCTAGAAGGCAATAAATGCTGCAATGGGAAAAATACCACAATCGATGCCCTCTTCTGGATGAAATCAATGCAGACATACCTTGGACCAAGAACCTGAGCTTTAACAAGAGATTTTTTTTTTTGGTTTGGATAACAGTAGAGAAAAAGAGATGATTTCTAGATTCCCTCCAAATCAATGGATGTTTTTAAACTGATGTCATTAAAGATGAGGTTGCTTCCAGGTGTAAAAAATGTTAGATACTGTGTCGCTCAAAATCTGAAGACAGACAGTGGTTTTGGCATAACTGTCACATGGACCTAAACTGAGCAAACCACCTTAAAAAGCTGTTAATCAAGTCCTAATGGAATTTCAGAGGAATGGTTCAGGGCCAGTTATTTTAAACAACTTAATTAATGATACAAAAGCAATTGAAAGCACTTGCAAATATACTTTAGGGAACAATTTTCCACTTTCAGGGAAGTCAGTAGGAGTTTACATTTCTTTTTCCATCTCCAACTTCTAAGGAACATGCACAACTATTCATTGCACAATCATATTTTATTATGAATTTGGCCTGTATCAAAAGCCAAAAGCAATGAAGCCAAATTGTTATTCAGCATTGTATTGTCCCTCTAGATATACAACACCATGAGCTCAGTCATGAATCTGTGACAATAAATAACTCACAAAAAAAAAAAATGGCCAGACTAAAAGCACGCAGATACATAAAAAAAAATCAGGAAGAACATGAATACATGCAATTAAAAACCTCAATTCCAAAAGACTGCAATAAATGTAAAGTGTTTCTCATTAGCTTTCAGCTTCAGTCGAAATTCTAAGCTCAATTTTTGATACAATGTAAAATGCTCTATTTACACCTTCAGACCATTATATAAGGTGTTGTTATTCAAAATATACATAAACTATCATTTTAAAATGCTCACCGCTCATAAATAAAAAGCTTCCTCAGATTCTGAAAATCATTTGTTGTTCCCCAAATTCTATCTCCCTGGCAAACTTTCTTCTCTATTCTGCAGAAAAAAAAATAGGTCAAGGATTGCTTGTTTTTGTTTGTTTGTTTGTTTGAAGTAAGGCAAAAAGTGAATCCTCCTCTCATAGTATTCTTAAAAATAAACATGTTGAAACACTCATCTTTGCATGGTAATTTTTTCCTCAGACTGTATTTGTTTACTTAACCAAAAACGGGAATCAACAGCTGAGAGTTTTGGAAATTTTAAAGTAATAGAATGAAAAGACATAGACAAATTTAAATAGCTGCCTGTTTAAATACATTCTTCACTTACAGATATTTGCCATGCAATAAAAGTTATCAAAATATTTCTGTCATTCAGATATGCAGTTTATATTTCATATTTTCTTGCTTATATCTCTTGCCCAGGCAAGATGAAAAGCTCCCTCTGTGGGTTTTAATGTCATGTTTTCTGTGTGGCAGTTCTTTGACATTTTGCAGCAAACATCTTGGTGGGATCTTAGTGGACAAACAAGCTCTTGAACTTCATGTGCTTGTGTAATAGATACCGAGCATCTTAAACCAAACAGTATTTCTCATCCTTAGCAGAGAGCGCAGTCTAGAATACATTCCAAAAATTCTGAATTAGAATGTTCCCACTGCCCTGTGCATGGTGTCTGCCCTTAATTCATGCCATTTCTTCTACATTAGTCATTAAGGTGCTAATTTTCATGTGGCAACTTTTACCACACATGAAAAAGAAAAAAGCTAAAATCTTGTTTTTCTCTGAAGACAACCATTCCTCTTCCATGCTTCAGATGACAAATTGGACTATAAATTGGAATCTAAAACCTGTGGGCAAAATATATGAGCTTGGAATCACTTTGAAATAAAATGGGCAATAGTCATTCCAATGGGATTAGAGCATTTTAATTCTCCTAGCAAATTAAAGTTTATCTGGTTAGAATTGCTTAAAATTTAATATGTTTTGAAAATGTTTTTTGTAAAACATACAGGGCTGGCAATACACGACAGGTGAGAAATCTTTGGAGACTATTTTCCATAAAAGTCTGCAATGTAGTATCAATTATTTACAATTTTTGATATTTGATAATTAGGTCAAAATTATATAGACTGAGTAGGTAATATGAATTCAGCAGCTCAGTTACTAACATAGCCTTCATTATTTCTCTATTTCTTCTCCTTCATTCTGAATGTTAAGAATCAGCTATTTTTTTCATTCTCTCTGTCATTCCGTTCTTGTCTGCTTACCCTGCTTATGCTCTATGTATGTCAGACGCTGTGAGGCTGGGGGCTGCCCTGGGCTGATGTGACTGAGGAGCTTCCACATGTTCACCATGTTACATCAGAGCGTTTTGAAGCTAGTAATGTCCCATGGCCTGTGAGTAGGTCAGGATCTTGTCCCACTCGTAAAGTAACATGGCAAAAGAAGTAATCTCAAAGAGAAAATGGACAACCTGAAGGAAATGCTGCATCTGCTGAGATTCAAAGGAGTTTTCCTAATAACTTAAAGAGAGACTGGATTCCATGACTACAGCAAGGCTTCAGAAATTTTCCCAGTTTCTGGGTCCGAAAAGAAAAACAACAACAAACAAATCAAAACAAATAATAATAATAAAAAAATTCTTTTCTGGGCTTTGAATGGGACCAGAATTTGCAGGAACATCTAATAACAGAGCTTAAGCATGATTTGTCCCTGGTGGGACATATAGGCCACACAATGTTATGAATAATAAATGTGTGGTACATGGGTTTGACTAAAATTTCTTGCTGAAATTCTTGACTCTGTATTCACAAAATAGTAATATCATAACATTAAATGGGTTCCTGAAACCTTACAAACAGTGATGCTTTAGCTGAAACAGTAATTCCATAACCATCCTTTGATGAAGAAGCAGAAAAGCTCTCTAATAAGCTTTTAGGGGAAGATTCTGGGTACAGACAAAATGTGCTTGAAGACAGAAGGGAACAAGACAAAGAAAAGACCTTCTGCTTTCATATCATATTAGCCCATGTTTGAGGCCACTGTAACACAGAGTTCTTTCTCACCGCAATGGCAAAATCTCCTGCTATCTCTACAGTTAATGAAAACACAATTCAAACACAGTCCTGAGGTTGAAATTTGTTACAGAGTTTTTTTGCTTTAGGACTGTCAGTTGCTGTACAAAAGTTTCCCAGAAGTCATTAGTATTTCAGCATTTCCCTTATATAAGACAAAACAGAGTAAAAGTTCACGGTTGTATGTCCTGTAGCTTAAAATCAGTTCAACTCTAGCTTTTATTAAAACAAAACTGAGCAAGTTATGTTATTGGTACTAGAACTAGCAATATTTGCTAGTTTGTAAAAGTAGCAAGATATTTGCTTTATCATGAAAATAAGGCTTGCAAATCATTTTTGAAAGACAGTGAGTTTTTTTCTAGCTATGGAGTTTGAAAGAAGAACATGTCAAAATCCTATTTTGATTTGCGTATATGGTGACCTTGTCAAATCTTCAAGTTCAAACCTCCTTTTCCAGGTTAGGGAACTGGACTCCCCTTAAACATCAATCTACATATTAAATGTGAAAACATCAGCCCCACTGTTTAGTTCACAACCTTTGGCCTTTATTTCCTTTTCTATTATTAAAAACAGCTAATGCAACTTTAAGTTAAGAAACAAGTTTTCACAAAATTAAAAAAAAAATGTACTTTAGTTGTTCACTTCAGAGAGAAAAAAATAAAAATAACTATTTTTGATAACATTCTGTTTTTCTACCAATATTTTGGTTTTAGTACTGAAATGAAGAAATCAGTTCTTCACGCAGCTCTTATCTGCTCAATCAAGTGTTCAACTGGACATGCTTTTCAAGTTTATTTGTCAGAATTTGAATGAGAAGTTAAAAGTATAAGTCTTGACCAAGTAATCCAAAGCAGATATAAATGTTTATTATCACAGTCAATAAATGGAGGGAGGTCTTGAAGGACATCTGATTTTAAGCATATAGACCATCATCTGCGCTAGGAGGGCATTCATGACACTTCTTCCCAGAGGTAATATTCACAGAATTACAGAATCATAAAATATGTGGCCAATCCCTTTCTAGGGCTAATGGGAAGAGCAGCATTATTCTTCTGCAAAGGAAGCAGGATATCTCTGTGCTCTTCTCTGGCCATACACAGCTGATTAGTAGACTGTACCACTTGGTAAAAACACAGCCATTAACTTTGTTCCTGAATACTCATTCACTCCTTTCCCTTTCTAACAAGAGAAGTCTGTTTAGTAATTCAAATACTATGCACCTCTGAGTAGCTTTTTCTGAAAAAAACACTAATATGTCTGAAAGAAGCCCAAGGAGTCCCTTGTAGAGGGAGTCTTGCTTCTCAGTGGTCATCCTTTTTATCAAGCTGTTTTACTTGAGGAAAGATTTCCAGAAACTAGTTCTTATCCTATAAACACACACACAAACACGCACATACCCCCTACCATTTTATTATTCTCTAGTCATTTTAGTCATTTCAAGAAGGAAGAATTTTTTTTAGATACTCTGTGTTTCTTCCAAGAAGCATTAGAAGGCTGTTGAGTGTGAAATGAAAAGTCTATGCCTTTTCAAATGATGATGAATTTATGAATTTTAGTCACCAGTAGCAGGTGACACTGACATTTTTAATACAAAGATAATAAAATTATATTTTAAGAGATCCAAGATCATCTATTTTTGAGCTTTATTCCACTGAAATGTACCAGTCCCACACTAAAGAAAGACAAATGCAACAAAGCTGTCAAAACCAGATTTGACTCATACAGATAAAATTTAGAGCTTTAATGTAAAAGACAAAGATCTTTGTCTTAGGTTAAATTAGCCTTGCTAATTTACTATAAGCTATTTTACTATTTAAAAAAACCTCATATAAGAAATGTGTTTTTGTCCTATGAAGTATCAATATTGTAATGGCAGACAGTATTATATTTAGCTTCAATAAATAATTATTTGGAAAAATATGTTCCATTATTTGGCACACAAAACTAAAATGAAACTGCAATACTGGACTGCACGATAGGGTTCTACTCTTCAGGAGGTACTTCCCACAACTAGATCAGGAGCTGCAAATCATTAGATGAGTAACATTCAACTTGGCCAAGTTTTAAGCATAGGTCAAAAAGGTAAAATGGAGCAGGATTAGAAAAAGCTGAACAACGCTTAGTACAGATCTCGTGATTGCGGCCATGCCTTGGGAAGGAGAAGATGAGTGTGAATGCACAAACGGGGTGTGCAGCCCATCTAGGATGTAGCATTAGCTACAGCAGGGCTTCTTGCATAGTACAGCAAAGGAATAAGAAATCAGACACAAGAAGCAGCAGTTTTTCCTTCCTATTCTGTTAAGAGGCATTCAGACTATTGGAGGTTGTTTTAGCCCATACATTGAAGCCTTGCCAAAGACACCAAGGTAGAACATAATGATCTCTGGTCATTGGAGACAGTTGCAGAAACCCAGATGACTTCACATACTCAAACTATATTAATCCAGGCCTTAGCTCATAGTTTCAAACCCAGTCCATACTTGAAACCAAACTTTAGCAGTCTGCACTGCCCAAGCCAAGCTACCTACAAATCCCATTCTGCCATGGCTGTCAGGATTCCAAGGCCTTTCCAGAGAGAAGCCTGGTGCATGTTTCTGCCCAAGTTCAGTCATCTGATATTGCCTTGAGAGAAGTCCAAAGCATATGCTGCAAAGGAGAAGTGATTATTCATTTCCTTTTAAAACTCCCTTGATCCTGTCCTGGCTGAGTCCACTTCTCTGGGTAAACAAATATGGCCTTATGCTCCTCTTAATTCATTTCTTAAAATATATCAGAGACAACAGCATAGGAAGATTCATTGTAAAAGGTACACACAGCACACTCACAATATAGCACCCAGGTCCAACGGGGCTTTCTGCACTGAAGACACAGGACTGGCAGTTGGGATAACTGAGAACAGCTCCTCTTCCTCTCTTTCCCTGTGGCAGGAAGACATTGAGATTTCTGGGAGCTAAGTTAGCCTAGGAAGTAGATCACATTCAGATGCAGTTTCTGTGCTACATGCTCACCTTCCTGAGTCTTTTCACCTAAGCTGCAGCTTGTAACTGTCTTTCTCTTGACTTTAACCAGTCTCACAACTTTCTGCTTTACCCTCTTCTGTTATACATGTGCATAAGCGTGCATGTGCACACACACACACAGAGTGTTTTTTCAGCTACAGGCCACAACCTTCAGGGGCTGAAAAACAAGTTAACAGGCAACCCTTAAACATTAGGAAAGACTTAAATGCAATCTTCTGTCCTGATTGTACTATCTGTACATTGACCCTGAGCGTCATCTGCAAAGCCTGCAAGGGGATGTGACGCAGGCCTTAAGGAGAGGTTGGAAGAACCTCATGAGATCAGATGAATAAAAGTAAGCAAAAAGTTTGACAAAAGATGACTTTTTCTTCTGCCTCAGCCAAACCCTTCCCAGTCAAAACTGTAAAGTTAATATACAACATCCATTCCCTTCTTAATGATTTTTCTAGTATGTTATTACCCCTACCCACTTTCTGTGGCCAATTCACATATTTTTAAACTAAAAAAAAATCACTTGAACACAAGAAAGGGAGAGAAGTAGCGTGAAAAGAAAACAGATTTAAATTCAAATATTCCTGTGTATGCTATAGAAGTGAGTTTGGTTATAACACTTCCAAAGCCACCAGGAATTGCAGGTACTACTTCTGAAATGCTGTAGAGACACCTGCAGATGCACAGTAGATGCACCAGCTGCCAGTCAGATATAAACACTACAGGTATAAAAGATGTTTGACAGCTGATAGATGCAGAAATGAGATGCATCTGCTATGAAAGCTGCTACACTTTTTAAGAGAAAGCCAGCAGATTTAAGCCGATATATGTAAGGATCTTTGAATCCAATAACTAGATAACACAGTACATATCAGGACCATACTATGCAGACTGAGAAATATTTCCAGAAAAATTATAGAGGACTATATAGAAAGTAGTATAAATATTGTCTTAAGACTTACTTTTAAATGAATGTAATGCTAAAGAAGTAGTTGAGTCTGAGTATAGACTCTTCTCCATGTCTGGAGACATGCACTCAGCACTCAGCACCACTTCTTTAGCTGTTCTGGTAAGTTAAACATTTTCCTATGTGACATATGATATGAGAGATAATTATTTATTGTTAGATTAAAGACACACGCATAAAAAAATAGGAAGATTTTTGAAAACAAAGAACTACGTCTTAAATAACATAATGAAGCAGATCGGGGAGAAAATTGGGCTGAATAATCAGGGAAGAATTCATAGCAATGAAGTTTATGGAGCAGTTCCTTCAGAGACAACAGTGGGATCCCCAAGACTTTCATCATTTAAAGTCAAATGGTAAACACTCTGAAAATCCTCCACCTTCCCAAACCTCTAGGAAACAATCTGGCATTCTTTCCCTCTGTAATTGCCTTGATTTATGTACAACCAGTCTCCATCTTCCAGAGCCACAGAACTGTAAAGTGAGCAGAGGCTCTTTCATGCTTGGACTGATTCTGGGTAGCACAAAAGGCCCTTTGTGGGAAGATGCTGTGCAGTACTGTGCATCCTAAGGCACTCAAGAGCTCCAAAACACGCAAAGTGTCAGCCTTTAAAATTTCAAGAGGACATTTTCTTAGGGCCACCCCTGTCCCCATAATAACAGTAATTCAATAGAACACATTTTAATAAACTAAATAACAACTTCTGGCAGTATGCATTTTACTTTCAAGCTCAATCTTTAACTTAATTTTTTAGAAGGATCAGAAGAGCCAAAGTGAATAGTTCACTTCATTTCATTCAGCATTCCTTAAAATCACAGGCATTTCCCATGACTGAAAGTGACATACATGGCTCCTGCTACTGAGGACGGGGCTAAGGGAACGACATGTTCCTCTACTCGTTCAAAACATACTTAGCTTGTGTTTGACACATCTGTCTTTATTTTAGGCAAAGATGAAACAGCCTTGATGACTTTTCCTTTCCTTCAGCCTAGAGATAAATTTTCTTTAACTGAAAATTTACCGGCAGAAGCAAACAGATTAACCAAACAGCATTACCAGAATCCAAAACAGAGGTCTGCATTTGAGCGGCAGCCACGTAGCCTGGGACAGTTTATTTTGGATTTAGAACAGTACAGTAAGTTTAAGCTCTTGGCTGAGCTGGGAGATCTTTGCATGCATAAAGTGGCCTGCAAGTGCATTACTGAGTCTGTTCTGGAGGAAATCAAATAAATCAGTTGTTTAGAAGTCAATCCAGTACAGTGTGATAGGTGATGCACACACTGTTACAATTAAGTGTATGATTTATTATCATGTCAGAATTTTTTTTTTTTAATACTGTCCTTATTTAATAATAAATATACACTTAAAATATTCTAAAGTTTTGCTTTTAATCATCCTAAACAAGGCATCTCTGTACTTGGTAGGAGTAGAAAAGCACATGCTTGCTATAGTAGGCAGACATTTCAGTTTCTTACAGGTACCAGTGACACTAACCACCCCCTTGTTTCGTTGCGTTTAGCACAGAGAAGAAAGACAAGACCATAATAATGTAATAATGTCACACCCATGTGGAAAGAGAAAAGGAAGAATCTCTTCTACAAATTACTGCTTTCTAAATTCAGGCACAGCAGTATAATCACTAGCATGACTGGAGAAACTGGAAAAATCCCAGATGTATATCCAGTCTTCAAATCCATGGCGACTCCGGTAGCTTCATTAACACAGCTGTGTCAATACCGGTGCAGGGAGAAGTCAAGAGAAATATCTTTTGGCAATGCTAGTTTTTTGGAAAGCCCTGCAATCTTTTAATATCTAGATGAAAATCATATGCTAAGTTTAAAAAAGGTGAAGCAATATTTTAAAATAATTTGACTTTAAAAACAAAGAGTCTTGAAGTCAATGTACTGTAGTATGAAAAGTGCTTGATTATATTTCTGAATGAGCAGTGGCATCAGTTCTGGCAATGGCTAGAAGGATTATACATTAATGTATTTTTAATTTCTGAGATTCTTGTCATCTGAGATGACAAGAGCAAACAAAATATTAGGTTTGGAAGGACAGAAGCATGTTCGTTCCTCTCAAATATTGTCTAGGAGCCATCCCTTCTCTCACCCCTCCAGGTTATTCCAAAATAAGATGCATGCCAGATATGAGTAAACTCTTAGAGAGACTGCCTGAATACTTTTTACTTTTCTCTCACTAAGTGCCACTGCTATGGACAGGATTAAAGTAGAAATATTAGAGTAGAAATAATAAGAAAAATGTTCATCAATAAATAAAGATTATAAATCTGGTGGTTAATCCTACTTGAGATGGTGTGAACACCCATTTGGTGCTCTATGCCATTTAAGGGAACATATATCACAGGAACAAGGGGAAACAATGTCATATTGGTTTCCAAGACATCTAAGCTGGCCATAGTGGATGCTCCAGAGGTTTTGTCTTCTTTTATTTACAAATCTCAAGAATTATTTTAATTACAAGGCCAAGCATTGGGAGTTCTAGGAGAGAACCACAGTTTTCTGGGTCCTCCTCCTTTTCAGGATTTTATCATTAGCTTGTTACAGCTAATTAACTAATTGTACAGCTAATTGTTCTAATGAGTGTCTACCCCACTCGTGTACTAATTTGGGAAAGGTAGATCAGTGCAACCATTCAGCCTTTGGAGATCAGATTTTACAATTATCTAACTAGATGCCAGATGTTCAAGTGTGACAGAATTGACAGAATATTTGACTTGAAAAAACACATCTTAGAGACCAAGAATATCAAATTTAAAGGAATTGCTCATTCTTCATTCTGTAGCTCTAAGAAAGCCTGAGCTAGATAAATCTTAGAAGATTCTGAGTTACTACGGGAGAGGCTGGTTTACACAGCCTCAGATATACCTTCTAGTACCATTACTACCCCATAATCATGGAAATAATCCCAAGGATACTAGAGATTGAGATACTTGGGATGACTCTGTTGTTAGGCTTGAGTCTTTAGTCTTTGATGCAGAGAACTCTAATTGTATCCCATCATGACCAAAGTGAACGTAAATTTAGTCATGAAAGATGGAGACAGCTTGGTTGTGCACCCGTACAACCCACCCTGACACACCTTTGTCCAAGCCAAGACCAAATGGAGCAGTAATTTACAACCAGAGATCTGTCACAGCCCTTACCAGCATTGAGAGTAACAGGAGAGAGAAGTCAAAACCTCTGTCTTTCAGTAAAACCCTGTAGGTTATGGATCCTGAAGGAAACCAATACAACTCAAGAAATTATCAAAGCCATGGAGAAATGTGGGATTCGAGACACTTCATTCTGAGTATTTTCCTTTTGATTAACTGTAGATGCATGTATCACGGGAGGGTAATTTGGCTGCTCTTCAATTTTTCCATACATTGTGCACTGAGCACAAGCACCTGGCCATGATTGCAACATGGCACTAAGGAGGAAGTGTTTAAAAGGCACACATTTCAATAGTCCTCTTACCGTCTGCCTGCAGCTCTAGTCCATCATAAGTCTGGATCTTAGAGCCAGATTATTTATTTATTTATTTATTTATTTTTAAGAGGAAGAAGTAACAGGAAAAGCAAAAGGGTAGAAAAATGAGTGAAAATACAGAATGATATAGGTTTGGAACAATCATATCGCATCATGATTTGAAATTAAATGTGGCTTACTTTTTAGATAAATTCCTGAATATATACACATTCAAAACGCCAAAATTAAGAGAGCACAGGTGTAGTCTTCCAAAAGCTGCCAGTGAGAAAAGCCATAGCTGGTAGGTCTCACAATGCATTCATTTAACTTCATCTTAGAGCTTCCAACTGCAAATTCACATTGCTTTAGTTATTTTTTATTTGCCTTTTCAAAAGCCCACAGGGGAAAAAAAAATCTCTGATTTTAATAAATAGTCCTGTCTGAATAGGAACAAGGAAGAAAAAAGAATCAAATAACAGAATTGTGCTGCTTTTAAAACCATTATTATAATTGTCCTAGTTGTAAACACCACTTTGTTCATTTGTAAAACTCGGTTATGTTTTTCACTTGCAGGGTTGTTCACCAGTAACACTCAAATTAGACTTTCTAAATATATTGGAATAATAATTTGATGGCTCTGCAATTAAACACTTTCAACATATTTAATAGCTATTGAAACAGCTTACATACCTATTTTACCTTCTCATAAATGACAGTAAGTCATGTCATAACATATGACTTGAAAGCAGAAAGCATTTTTAATGGATGATAATACTATGGTTGGAGTCAACAATAGTAATTTATTTAAATATCTTAATTGCAAAAATTTAAATTTTAAAGCTAGCTTGTAGAAAATTTTCATTAGTTTATATTACGCATACTTTCAGAAAACTTGTACTGATATCTAAAGTTTGAACATAAAAAGAAACTCTAATTATTTGGTGCATTTTACCACTCTTCCACCTGCTGTAGCCTTTACAAACAATTTACATTGTTAATTTGGAAATTTATTTTCAACAAACTAAAGAGCTCACTTATTGCACTGAACAACTTAAACATATTATAAACATAAATGCACTTCAGATTCTATTGATTTAACTGCCATTAATGTTAACTAAGCATAACAGTTGATTCTCTAGAACATTAAGAAGCATTTCTCCTTTTCTTCCTCTCCTATGAGTAGAGATGTATACCTTCTCATTAGAGAACATAAAAGAACTGAAAAATAACAATAACAATTGGTTAGCATGGGATCTGACATGGGATTAAATCTTGACAGTTAGTCAAGATAGTTATCTTGACAGATAATAATAACCTCTTAGTAGGTGAGCTGGGGGGTTCAGTTTCCTGTTTCAAGAAGATAAACAGGAAGATCATAGTGCAACAAAATAGCAGAGTTCTTGTCTAGCTATACTTATATAATAAAATATTTTATTATACTGAAACCTAGCTAGGTAAAGCAGCAGCTTATCAGAGGTTGGATGTTTGGTTAGTTTTAAAGCATCAGTTAATTGTCTTTTACTGGAATTGGAGTGGCTTGTAATTCTAAATAATGGTCTGTTCATCCATGTAAAGTAAAAGAAATATTCCTGATCTCAGCTGCAGCCCGTTTCTCTCTTTGAAGTACCTGCAGCTGGAGATGAAGAAACTCTCAAAAGAGAGAAACAGGATGTTTGAAAACAAATAGCCTTTAAATCTATTTGTAGTTTAGCACCTGGGGCAGCCACAGCCACCTAGCTGTAAGCAGATTTAAATAGTATTTTTAAAACCAATAAAAATAAGTTCTCCTAGCACTTCAAAGGCAAGAGATGCTATGATGAGTGTGAAGCATGTCTTACTTTGAAGTGTTTGAATCTTCTATGAGACTTGCTCTTAAGAGCTTCTAATGATAAAAATGAATTATATTTTCTTTTGAGTTGTTAGAAGATATTGCAAATGAATTTCGCAATAACTTTAGTAGATGCCACATTTTCAACATCATTACAGGTAATTTCCTCTGAAAGGATTGCTGTTGCATTTGCAAATATGTGATATATAAAAATATTAAGTGTCCGTATTTTGTCAGTCTCTCAAATTTTGGGCTTCTGAGGTTCAGAAAGAAACTTCCAAAACACGGATTGTTCATTAGGTGCCTGTTCTGGTTTCAGAACAAAATAATATCACTGCTGTGGAGGATCTGTGGATGAACAGGGCATTCTCATCCAGGGTTAAGTTAGAACAGTTTGAAACTTCTTTGTAGTGCACTATTACACTTTCCCTGGACTTTTTCGGTGCCATTTTTCTGTACAGATTTCCTAGCTGCTGAATGGTCAGCTCTTTTTTACAACCATAATTGCATTTTGATTTTTTTTTTTTTTTTTTTTTTTTGTGACGGATGAGAGGAGAAATAAGCATAGCATTCTTCTTTTTCTGATCAAGTCTTATTAGGAAGAATGTTCACAGAAGGAAGGCCCTTTGGAGATCACCTAGTCCAAAAACTCTAGGTTAAAAAAAAAAAAAAAAGAAGAAGAAAAAAACTGCTAATATCTCAATATTTTCCCCAATTATTTAAATAATTAGGATTTTTTTCCTACTCTATCACCTTTTATCTCAAAAACTGCTAGTTTAAATTCAGCTAAAATTCTATTTTTTTTTAAGTTTAGATTTTCACTACATAAAACTTGAATTACACACTATTTAGTTGACTGTATACAGTCAATTTCTAAGACTACCATAATTCTAAGATGTAAAAATCTGTGCTTTTTTTTTTTCTTCTCTGATTTAAGGAATCTTGGAGGTATTCTCTGCAATATTTAAAGAACTACAGCCATGCAGGATGTTTCGCTAATGGTCAAACTAAAAATATTTTATCTTGGAGGATTCCACAGAAAGTGTTCTTTGAAGGTTCTCACTGCCAGTCAGCCATTTAAACTGCTGCTGTTTCATTCACCTCAGTGATACTTGACTCTTAAGTCAATTTTAAAAATGCACAATTCACGTTCTTTGGATGAAGTCAAAGCTATAATAAATCAACCTGTTTGCCTGAACCTGGCCAACATCATAACTAAGGTCATTAAACACTGGCTTCTTAGAAGTTTTTACCTGAGCTTGTTGATCCAGCTGCATGAATCATATTAAAGCATACAGTTTAGCCTCTTTGTTTCTGCTTCCCTAACTTGGCAATCAGTGCATCGGCTTCAGCACCTTTTTATTCTGAATTACATCAGTTAGTGTAAAACAAGCAAGTTATTATTTGGCCTGATTAAAGGTAAAGCCAGTCTAAAGCAATTTCTGAGCTGTTATGTTACACCAGAGACAAATAAAGATATTTGCCCAAAAGTGATACTTTGCTGAAGCAGCTAGTTGAGTGAAACTTCCTCTTCCTCCTCCCCTGGAAAATGTAACTTTACAGGATCTTGAAGACAGCTGAAAATTAAGGAACTGTCTGGGTTTCCATTAAAGTATGATTACCAGAATATATTTTCTTGATATTTTAACAACAATTTATTATTAAGCCTTACAGATTTAAAACCAGTATAAAACCTTGGAAAACAAAATACAAACCATACATGTGAAATTTCTTAGATGCAGAACTTAGATACATAGATTCATATTAAAAGCAGAATTTTAGTTCACCTTGCCTATAAATAGGATAAAGACACTGCAATAAACATTATCAACCTTAAGGAAAGTCTAGCCCTTCCTAACAAAAGAAAAGCAACTGCATAAGCATATCTCTCTCAACCCTCAGAAAGCTCAAAGCACATCTGTGAAGAATTCTTCCATCAAGGTTTAGATGCATTAATATCAGCTGTAACTGCTTTTAAAATTGCTCTTTCTTTATATTGCCTAATCCAGATGGAAAACCTATCCTGCTTTTGAATACAGTGCTCCAGAGGAAAAGAACACAAATTTGACAACAACTTTTTAATTGCAAGAAACTGTTCACAGAGGGGTCACAATACTTTGCCAGGATCCTTTTTCCCTTCCTTGATTTTCTGTTTCCTCCTACTGACCTTCTCCTCTCCCACTTGCTTTCTTCTTCCACTGCTGCCTATCTGGGTATATGTTTTAGCACTAAGACAGAAAATTCTCACAGATGCTTCTTCATGACTGCACTGTTTGGATATCATGCTAATACCTGCAACCTGTTCAGAACAGAGGGCCCCAGGCTGAGCTCAGATGTGACCTCTGACGGCAGCGTTGGTGTAAGTGAAGTCTGGAAATATTTAGTTTTTGAAAAACAGAGCCTGTGACTCACAGAGAAACTACAAAAGCAATGAAAAACAGACTGCCTGACAGAGCTTCTGCAAGCAGACTCTAAGAAACAGGGTAGCACTCCTTTTCCCTTCATTGGGATGAGGGCTGGTAGAGACTCTATGATATCACCAGAGGCAGAAGCCACTTCCCAGTACTAGATTCCTATCCCAACTCCAGTGCACAGCCGGAATTGTGATAGAACAGAAAAAAAATGAATAATCTTTAGTCTGACCTATGACTACACTAAAGTTGTAGAAAGCAGGTTGTAGAATTGTAGTATAATCAGGAGAAAAAGGAGAAAATGCTGAAAATAATAATAAAGATTAAGAAAGAAATATGGCATTAGGAGAGTATTTGAAGTAAGTGCAATTATTTTAAAACAGCATTGAAGTATTAAATCTTCCATCCACAGAGGAAAAGAAAAGAATAGTTCATTATAACCAGGCTAGACACTATATACCTGCAAACTCTCTCTCCAGTCACATTCTTCCAATCTTTTTAGAAGTAAAAAAGAGCAGTAGGATATTTCAGGATTTGTGAAGGGCATATTAATTACATTCAGTACTAAGTAACTAAATAATTCTTCCTTCTGCAGACGTGATTTTATACCTAATTTTCAGATTTAAGTGAGAAGACAAACGTTGCCTCCACAACAAAGCTTAGTTACCATACAAGCTACTAGAGTAAACAAATACTCGACTTTGCCTTAAAATGTTCTAGGAAAACAAAAACTATGGAAGGACAATACTGCATTTATAAATATATGCTTTCCATTCTTATTACAAAGTCAACAGATGTATATTATTTTCTGATGGTGATGGGGTGGGGGTGGAACCAGAGCAAAAAGGAGGAAAACCCACGAGAATGGACTTAGTGTACTCCAAGGGCTAAGAAGAACTCACCTCTCACTAAGTGTCCTGGTATAAAATCATTTTGAAGGAACTTTTCTTACTGAATTCTTAAAGAAATTGATCATTCTGAGTTATGTTTGACTACTTCTGCCCAGAGAGGTTGCGGAGTCTCCTTCCCTGGAGATCTTCAAGACCCGTTTGGATGCTGCCCTGTGTAATGTGCTCTAGGTGGCCCTGCATGTGCAGGGGGGTTGGACTAGATGACCTCTAGAGGTCCCTTCCAACCTTAGGCATTCTATGATTCTGTGATTCTATGATTCTACTTCTGCTATTAATATGGAAAACTTTCCTATCTTCCTCCTCATTTATGGTTTTCTAGGTTTCACCATTGGCCTTGACCTTCCTTTATTTTTTTAAACATGCTGAACCTCTCACTTGTCAGAACTCTTCATTTTTCCATCTTGCAGTTTTAATGGACTGTATTTGTGTACATCCTTAGACTGTATTTGTGTACATCCTTAGACTGTATTTGTTTACATCCTAGAACTCTGTGTACATCCTAGAATACTCCGCACTGTATTCCAATTTTGAATAGATTTTGTAGACATTACTGCAACAACCATTAAGGAAACTTAACCCACTAGTTCCTGATCTATACCATGAAATGAGATTCCATAAATTTATAAGATAGCAAAGATTTCTGGTAGGTGCCCAAGCACTTTAGTTCTCTCCCATTTATGTAATTGATTTGATTTAGGAATCAGATTGTTGCATATTTTGGACCAGAGATGAATGCCATTCTTAGCATATTACTTGGCATATTTCAATTGAATTCTTGTCTTTCTTTCAAGACACTATATTTAGAAAATAGAACTAATTGAAGGGTACATGACCTATGAAATATCAGGACTAGCAATATCAAAAGATAGGAATTGCAACATTGGGTATTAGCACTTGTTATTAAATGTCTCTGAAAGCATATGAAATGTCTCTGAAAGTAAATATGAAAATAAGATAAATACTAAAAAATGGATGATCTAATAAATGCTACTTAAAATTTTCATTATGTTATGTCAATGTTGTATAAAATGAAAGCTCCTTCATTCTATTTATTGGTTATCTCTAATGCTGTGAAACTGGACATTATTTCCGTGTTTTTTTTTTTTTCTCTTTTCTTGAAAACACTAAAGAAGACAAGAGAAGTCAAGAAATTAGAGCCAGATGTCTAGCCTTTTCCATCTCAGAATTTCCTCTGATTTGGCCATAATCTCACTGACATAGACTGGGACCAGTTTTCTCTCTAATTTCCGTCTCTCAGAATTTTTGTAAATTTGGGGTTATTTTTACCCTATATGGCACAGAAACATACTGCATTCCTCATTTGTTTAATTGAGCTGTTGTATTTAATGAACTAAATTTAGGCAAATAGCATTGCAGAGCTGTCAGGAAAAAGGCCTACCCGATACAGGTTATACTAATTGACTTTTTCATGGCCAGGTCTGGCCAGGCCATTTAAGCCTGGGCAGTGGGAAAATGTTTCTTGCCAGGTAAGCATCTTCCTGGCCAATTATTATTCTGACTGTACTGGACTTGTTGCAGAACCAGTAGGGTGCTCTCTGCCATATTTATGATAATTTTCTTCACTTGAAATTTAGAGATATCTCAGGACTCCTGTAACCAATACTCAGCTTCCTAAACATGCAAGCAGTGGTTTTGTTCCTTTGGAAACATAGGTCCTCTGAGTATGTAATGGTATATGGCTTTTTTTTTTAACTCCAGTTTTTAGCTCTAGTTTTTTTATTTCATGTACACAAATTTCCACTCTATAGACAAAACATATCTGGCTTTGTATTACTCCTACATTTAACTTTATATCTAAAGTACATTTCTGTATAAAACTAATAAATATTTTTTTTATTGCAGAGATTTAAATGTTTACCTAGCAATCTCTAAAAATAATGAATACTCTCTTTTCTCTCTAGAACAAAACTACTATTATTCTATAATGTACCTTATTCTAACATATAATTTCTTATCTAAACGTGAGTGTGAAAGTTAGTGGAAGAATGTGAGCTACTAGTTAGGAATGTGTAGGATAGAAAAGGACAGAATTAAAATTGGTTGATTGGCCTTAGGGCATGCATTCTCGTATGGTCTGTAGTTATGAACATAGCTGGTATTTTCCCCACAGGATCTCTGCCTTAGCCAGTGGTACAGGAGGCTACACCTGTGCTAGTGAATGCATGATCCAGTGTCACTCTACATCCATATAGACTTCTTTTTTCTGTTCTCTGTTTCTCCTCAGAATTAACTCTTTCCCTCATACTCTGCAACTTTAGTTCTCTTCCTTCTCTGCCCATCTGCATAGAAGCTTTGTTCCTCTTTCCCATATCACAGAATTTTTTCTAGGCTGTTGACACTTGGGCTTGAACCATTCTGTTTATGACTGTCAGAACTCCCATTTTCCTTGAGCTGCTGATGTTACAGTCAGTTTAGAATTTATACTATACTTTCTCGGCATATAGGAATACGAAAATCTTCATCTCTAAAATTTTTTTCAGTGTTTATAGTTTGCTTAAAACTTCCTTCAAAACACCTAAGGGAACACAAACAAAGGATGCTTCCTTGCAAAATCTGGCAGAAAGCCTTCAAAGTTATGCTTGGGAGCTCAAATGTTATCTACTTTTACTTGATTTTACTTTAAATTTTCCAAGGAATTAAGTTATTCTCATAGTATTTTCTGAAATGGGTGAACACTTTCATCTGAACTTTTGCTCAGAAAGAAAATAATGCCAAGCTGAAATGGCACAAAGGATTAAAGTTTGGAAAAATCAAAAGAAGCAATAGCTAATGATGGAAAAGGATAGCCTTAAGACTAGATTGACCAAACACTGCAATTTTTAATATATTTCCTGGTAGTCACATATATGTTGAATATGCTGCAGGTATTCTGTATACATGAGTGGGGACCAACAGTATTCAATATTTAGCAGCAGTAGTTGACAAGTAATTAAAAAAAAATCTGTTTGGAAAACATTCTCACAACTGTTTAAAAATCTATCCTCCATTCAGTTATTTATCTTTTTTATAGCCATTCTAGAAAAACCAATCTAACCCTGAAGTGATTATTGCTTTACATTCATAACATTTGAAAAGCCTGTCATGCAAAATGTCAAATGCATACATGAATGATGACATTTTTTTTTTTCAAATGTGAATGAGAGAGTAAATCTGGTCAGACATATATTTATGCCATGCACATTTTTTAATTGCATGAAAAATAGCTGTAGCTTAAATCATTAGGTAGCTTTAGTGATTCACTTCAGCTGATAGGCACAGCTTTTGCAACACTTCAGCAATAACAATTTAAATTTATATTGCTTTGCTCATGACTAGGCTCTAAAAGCAGTAGGCAATAGAAACGATAACAAAAGAATGCTGAGAAAAGAAACAATTTTCAACTCTGGCTTTAAGCAGGACTCTAGCTATGAGCCCCCTAGCAGCATATTTAACAGTCTGCATGGAAAAATGGAAAAGTGAAAGAATTTACAACAGTTCAGACCTAAGCACCAAATCAATAAAACAGCAAACAAGATCAAGATATTTGACCGCAGTGCACATCATCTGCCAGTGTACAACACTCAATCTAAATTTAGTAGAGCATATTACAATCATTTGGCTACCATACTGTTTTCCCCGTATAATCACTCACTATTGCTGTGTTTTCTGTTTATTTATATAGTCTAGTTTAATAGGACTCATTTTCAAACTTTTTACATGCATTTCTACTTTTTGTATGCCCTTAGCTTAGCCGTTTAGGCCCCACAGCTATCAATGTTGTTACGTAAGCGCAACATCAGATTGAAAAATGTTTCTTGGCTCAGTTGCTTGCAGAGAGGTAGTTGACTTGATGATCAGACATGATTCCAGACTCCAAAATTATAACATTTTTATCCTTATCTGTAAATATTGTCAATTTATGAAGCTAAGGAAGTCTTCTTCAAGTCAGTTTATGAAGTTGGTCAATTTTGGTTCCTATTTTCAGTTGCCAGTCTGACCCTTGTAACAGGATTGTGTCTTTCAATAGGATTCCTCCACTTTTGTCACCGAACTTTATTTGACATAAAAAAATGATTTCAGTATTGCCACATATATTATATTCAGTCTTTGAGTTTCTGCTGTGCATATGCTGCTTCCAGGACCTACTTGGTGTTTAATACCGCTGATAGAGCATCTATTCCAAAGTCTGGTCTCCTAAGTACACCATTCAAATCTGATCACAGAGACATTTCTCTTCTACTTTTAACTCTACAAAGGTAACTTGATTACAATTCTTGATTGGGAACCCATTCATTTTCTTGAAACTTGATTTTGAAGATTTAACATTTTGATATATTAGACTTAATAATCTTTAGCTAAGAATTCTCAAGAAATTTCATTTTCAGGTATGTGTAAAATCACTCTGCAAACACAGGGATTGATATATCTGAGGCAGTCCCTTTAAGATGGGAGAATGTTAAAAAAGAAAAATGAAAATCTATTCAAAATAGAAAGTGTTAGAGGAAAAAGGTGAAAGTACATGTGCTAACAAATGTTTACAAAATGCAGGTCAATCAGAAATAAGACTGCAAAGCCAGTATTACATCCAAATAGCTTAACTACAGCCCAAACTGAAAAAGAAGACAAATGATCATTAAGTAGCCTATAACAGTTATTTTCTAAAATCAAGGGTCAGAGTGGCTAACAGAAGAATAGATGAGATGTATCTGGGCTGTAATTAAAGTATGAAATAAGCAGTGAGAACAATTTAAAAATGTAACAAAGCAAGTTGAAATAAATGAGCTCTTAATATGTCAACAACATACTGTAACCTCAGAAACTACATTTTTTTTAACAATGATTTTAAACTCTCTGTCCTCCAAATATATTATCATTGCTGTGAGTATATATTGTTATTGCACTATTTATTTCCTACACAACAACATATTCCTGTATGCAATGGATATCTAAAAATATGCACTGCATAAAGGGAAAGCAAGGTCATCAATTTATTTATCGATCTCCTCTTCCAGCTAACAGACATTTGTTTAACACAATCCAATATGGCTGTCAAATCACAATTGGTTAATATTACGCAGCACATAATCAAACAAGTCTGACAGAAAATTATTCTGTTCCACAAATATTTCTCTCTCTACCTTGTAGACTGGATCAAGGCTGCTCAGTCTTAGTGACTGCCACTAAGCCAGGGCAAGATCACCTAAAGGGGATCTCCTGTGCTCAGGTTTCATCCAGCTTGAGGAAAGGAGATTTATCAGGAAATGTTGATCTCTTTGGTAGCTTGGAGCAAGCTTATAGCCTGTCATGACTGCTAACATCCCACAGAGATGTCCAAGGCCCGCAAGCCTCCGTTCCTGTCTGAACCATCATTTTAGACTGGTATATCGAATAGCAAAGCAGAGAACCTTTGTCAGGTTTTGCCTCCCAGATAATACGGAGAAGGTGGAAATTCTTCACATGGCTCCTAAAATTTGGAATTGAGAGAGCTATGAGAGTACAGACATGGGCTGAGGCAGAAAACAAGGTATCACCATTTAACATAAATGGATGCAAAAGACCGAACTTGTAAGTGCTTTCTGTTATTGGGAATGAGGAGAGGAATTCAAGGTCCTTACTTGTCTTCTCATTATGTTACTTCTGGGACTCCAATCTGCAGTAAGTTAATATTCAGATACTTGACATAATTGGAATGCATAGTCGTGTATCCTCACCAAACCACCACACCTCCGAGAGATGTCCTGGGGAGAAGGGGTGATTAAGAGGTGACTTCCTTTTGCTTCAGGTAGATTCCCAACTGATGATCTTCCTTCTTGGTATTGCCATGACATAGCAAATGAGGCAGCGTGAAAGACCACATTTCTCTCAGTGTAAGTAGCACAGTCTGGCTGTACCTTGACAATACCAAGCTGGAGACACTTATAATACAGTATAAATATATTGCTTTTACCATCTTGTATTCAGTGTTGCAAACCTCCCTAGAAATCCTCTGGCAAAAACAAACAAAATTCTGAGAGGCCTGGAGGAAGGAAAAAAAAACAGCTTGTATGGATGACATTTAGTTTAAAGAGAATCAGGAAAATAAAACAAATGAAGTTAAGAATTCCAGTTTTATCCCAGATCGAGCCTACATTTTGAGGAATAGCAGACCTAGATGATTATAACCATTTGTATTTGATAAATAATTTTACCAGTTGATCTATTTATGACTACTATGTCCAGCTCTTTTCTTTATCTGCAACTTTAATTGGTGCCCTACCTCAAGAATTTAGTACATTCTCTACTAGATTTGATGCTTGTTTGTTTAGAAGAATATAGTGGAACAAGTAAAGTGGCTAAGCATTATGAAGTAGGTTAAATTTACTCAAATCTTTCCTTGGTGAAAAATTCTCCTATAGAACACGTGTTGGATTCCATGTTTCTAACGGCGTTCAAAACCAATATTTTATGTACTTACCCATCTATCTTACATTCAGTTTTCTAACAGAAGATAAATACACAACTCAGTAAATTTCCCATTCAAAAATTTAGTGGGATTCCGAAGCCTAGAGATCAACTTGTGTAACTAACTGGAGAGTCTGAACAATTATTATTACCCTTTGTATCTCAAATACCTTTATGAAGTTCTATGAACTATGAAGTTCTGTACACAGATGAAATGTGAAATACACATGTGGACAACAATAAATAAACAAACAAAATAGCTATGCTTAATGTAGCCCTTAATATACTTCATGGCGCCTAATAATTAGGACAAACTGAAAGTTTGTAATATCTACTAAAACACAGTGTATGTAACCCCACGTTTTCTGATACAAGAAATTAATAAAAGAGAAAAATTGCATCTTTTATTCCTGTTTTCTCTTTGATACTTTTTTTTTAAATTCCTGTAGTTCTCTTAGATCTAGAGTACTTATCTTTAAAATGTAGTTAAGATGGTTAAATTTATGGAACTAGTGTTCAAAAACAGAAAAGCAGCACACCTTAGTATAAATTGATGTTAAAGTATAACAGAAATCTTATACTTTATATGTGATTTCAATTGCAGAGGTATTTTGTTAAATCTAGATAGTTATTTGACTTTATATATAAGGAATATTTATACTATGCAGTTAAAAGCCCAACTAAGATTACAATAATATATCACAAACAGTTTCTTCTAAAAAAAAAAAATCACTTTTTAAATAGGTAGGAGCAACGAGAGTTGGAAAGAGGAGCAGACATGAGAGAAGCTTGTTAAAAGTCTCCATTTCAATGGCAAGATTCAAAATGGTACCAAAATATTTTTTGTTTGTTTGTTTTTTTTTGTGTGTGCATGTTTTTTCCTTAATTTGTACTGTTGCAATTTGAAGGCAGGGGTCTAATTTGGTAAGAGATGAATTCCCTTGTATTTCAGCTGATTCTCAGAGATTAGAGGGAGTGTGGGCAGCTAGACTCATCTCTTAATACTGTGGTAGCATCTCTTAACACTATGGCAGCTATTGGCTTGGCTCTCGCAGCACTGGCTTCACAAACAGTCTATCAGCTGTATGTCTGACCGCCTTCAAAACAAGGAGCCGAGTTCATGAATAGCATGATTTATTCAAATCCAACATTTACAAAGCATTTTTCAGATGTCAGCACAGGAAATTCTCTATCACTGCATGGGGTTCTTAGGTAGCTTTAATGTACAAATACGCAATAATCACTGATCCAAGAAGATGGGAGAGGGCTTTCAACCTCAAGGAGTCTCCTCAGGCGGCATTCCAACCTGAGGAGAGCAAAGATCGACCAATCCCAGAAATTATGATGGAGTCTTCCCTCCAACTTCTTCCCTTTTATATATTCACCTTTTATATATTTTTTTTACATTTAGGTGGATCTTGAATGACTGCAGTCATACTTACTTTTGTTACTGATTGGTGAAAATGTCTCTTGCTTTCATTTAAAGGCATGCAGCTAGACAGCATCGTATGTTTCCCACTGGGCAGCTACAGTGCCGCTTATCAGGGAGTACAACAGAATTGGGCCGCAGTGTCTTCACTCCACTCTACCCTTGGTTACTCCTCTTTGCAGCTGCTAGGAGGGCAGATTGTGCTGTCTAAGGAACTGTGGAGGAGCAGAGTCTGTGCATACCAGACTATTCTAGAAGTGGCAACTGTCTTACCCCAAGCAATTTTTTGTAATTCCATAACTTCTGTTAGGCCCTAGTTTCTCTCTAATTTCCTCCTTTTCATGCAATTCTTCCACATGTGCAAAAGGCAACCCCTTCAGAGATATTACCAGAACTTGACAAGCACTCAAATGTGCCAAGGAGACAGACCTTCTCCATGACTTGCTAACAGTTTCCATCTCTCTTGGATGAGTTATCAGACCGGTTTGGTTTAGGCATAAGCTCTTTGGAGCAGTGATTGCTGCTTTTATTTTATGGAGCTGAGCATACAGAGTCTTTCACAATGGCATCCCAACAAAACTACATTTTTTTTTCAGGGTTATGAGCCCAAATATTCAATAATAACATGTATAATTTTTCCTTGGTCTCTGTGGAATGGCTGTGGTATTTCCCATGCCTCACCCATTCCAGATAATATTCATTTCTTGACCATTTTTTCATTCCCTGCTTTCACTGTTGTATTCTTGTAAGCTAGTGAAGAACAGAGGCAGATGTGCAACAAATGTGACTGGAGAGGACTCACTGTAGAGGGAGTGCTATGGTGGATCAGGACATGGAGATGGAAAGTGTCAATGGGAAGAAGGGAGTGTTGCCATTTACCACAGGAAAACAGAGATAGTGAATGATAAGATAAAGGCTCAGATGCCTTTGATCTTTCCTTCTTTTCTCTGCAAGTAGACCCCCTCTTAAATGTCCTGGAAAAATATGTTTGCATATTAATTATATATTACTCAAGGTAACCTATAGCTAATATTGCTTTCTAAGATGCAACTCTCTCTACAGTAGTGCTCCAGTTCTTATACTGCCTCCTATTTTGCAGCCACTACAAGGAAATGGATTAATTTGGGTATCCCTGTTCCTTCACAGTATCCACGGAAGATATTTACGCTGCATCTTCAAATTCAAGCTCTTTCTGAGTGACAGAGGAGGAACATGGATGTGGACCTCCCTTTTTGTTTTCTTTAAACGTTACTAATTCCCATGACAATGTCATGAATGTCATAGACCTTGAGCTATTTAGTGGGATTTTTTTGTTTGTTTGTTTATTTTTTCCTGTAAGTTCCAAACTTCTGGATTCATATGAGTATCTGTCCTTATTAAAAAGAGCAAAACAAACCAAAATTCTCACATCTGCTAGAGGAAATCAGGTCAAATATACTTGGTTCAAAATCCAAAAAAACAGCAACACAGATTTCTAAAATGTCATTTCTTATTAATATTTTAAGTTACCTCTTAGGAATTTTGAAGACCTGATTCATATGCTTTAAAGTATTAAAGCTGACAATATTACATATTTGCCAGTTTTTTGATATATTCAAGAAGAATTTACGAGTTTGGTCACACTACAGGGAAGGGAAAAATTTCATTTTCCTTTCTTTCCTGTTACTGCATCCAAGTTATGTCAATAAACTTGCTGGTTAGAAAGGATCATTACTGTTTGTCATGTGAATGCTGAAGCAGTACTAGTGACGGAAGTAACCAGTGACTGGCCTAATATTGCCATATTAAAGAGAAGGTGAACACAGAGCATTCAAAGATTTTTCAACTATGCTTTCAAGATATTGATTAATATAGGCATATATAGAGGATGAGTACCCTATTGAAAACCTAAAATCCTATGAAAACCTAAAACCCTAGGGTTGTAAAACCCTATTAACCTTCTGCTTATCGTCTATTTTTAGATGATTTCTTGAGGTCTTACTTAAAGCACTTCCATGCTAACATCTGTTCTGATCTTGGCTTTTTATACTGCGCATCTTACTTAAAACAAGCTTTCCCTATTCATTATTGCATATTTTTTTACAGTCTATTGGAAAGAACTAGATATTCCCTGATTTTCCTAAACTTTTTCCCCATCTGGATAAGGGTGGATAGGGATGCTTTTGAGCTTTGGCTGGTCCTGTATCGTCAGATATTTTCCTCAATCAAAGTCTCTTTGCATCACTTAGATTCAGTGATTTAATAACTGAGGCAGTGAAGCACATCTGCCTGCCTGAGAATGAGACTGAACAACTGAGAATTTATGTTTCAGTAGACATAGAAATAACAACTTACTATTGTTTTTTCTCTTCCTAATTGTTCTTTCCAGATCTCCAGTAATAATGTGTAATGAGCAAAGTATAACTTAATTAATTTAGATTAACCAAATCAATTGTCTAGATCAATTGTAAGACATCTCATTCTTCTATCACCTATGACTAGTGTTGAACAGAACAAAGAGACCACGCTACTGTTTTCAAGTCAGAGTGACTCCTTTGTGGTTTACATAATCACCTGAATCAAGTGTTTAATTTTCTTGCACATTTCACAGTAACCTCACTTCACCATCCACCCCAAACATCTTCTCTAGGGCTAGTGTATTAATAATTCACTTCTCTGCGAGCAGAGAACAACTTCAAATACTGTTTTTACGTTGTTCTAGCAAAAACAGTGAAGCAGCATGCTGAACAGTAGAGAGTTATGGCTTCCAGAGAAGCAGCTTCAGTCCTCACCTTCCAGCAGTCTGGCAGAGAGGATCATCCAGGACAATTTTTGTTATACATGTAAATACAGCTTAAAATCTCCAGTGTCCTGGAAGAATGCCTGCAGACTCTGACCCATGTTCAATAGGGAAGTGTAGAGCATCTAGCTCTCCCCCTGGCACCCTGACCTTGCAGGCAAAGCAAGGACAGCGAGCCTTGAGCCTGGCCTAAAAGACTCTTCACATACATTTTTGTGGATCGATAATGAAGATTGGGAAAAGTAAAAATCAAACCTTTCTGGTAGGCCCCAACAGGAATGGAATGGATTTACCGTAACTAGAGATGTACCTGGCTGATCAGCTTTCAGATATTTGCATAATCAGGGAGGATGGTCAATGCACTTGCTACAACAAACTCCAGATGTGAGATCCTGGCTTTGGCACGTGTTTTCTGTCTGAGAGCTGGACTCAGGTCAGAAAGGAGACATGCTGCTCCTCTAGAAAGACAAGGGTGCACTCCAGTGTCAGAGACCCTATGTGAACATGGGCCATCTAGCATAGAAATAAGCATCCCGCAATACACATAGTGATGAACTGAATGTGTTGCATCTGTTTAGACTTCACAGGTAAATATTGCAAATAAGTTTTTATTTTTAATACAGATTTTGAAATATGCAGCCAAGTCAAGGGAGTAATGAATTTATATCTTCACAGAACACAAATTCTACAGCAAAAGCCCATGTAAAATGGCTGTGGCTGGCAGGAATATTCTAATTATTGCATGCCTGGGAAATGTCTCTTTGAATTTGATCTCGCTACAGTATCATTGCTAATTTTCTTCAATAGAAAGCCATTGCTGGTAAAATCACGCTTCATCCATCATATCTGTGTTACATTATTATATTTTATTGCATATACATACATAATATTTTGCATCTTTTTGTACTAGAAAGATGCTTTTAATTCAATGAATATACAGAATCTGAAGTCAAATATGCAGCTGGATTGCCAGGCCTCAGTGAATACTTTAACATCCTTGCAAAGTATGAAAAATTTTGAAATATTTGCCATAGAGTCAGTACAGTTATTATCTTGACTCAGATTCATTTTTTTTTTTTTTTTTTTTTTACCCTCTGCAACATTAAGGAAATTTTTGACCAGTTTGTGAAAGCATAGGAAATAAATCCACTATCTGTGGATACTGAGACCCAGATGAACAAATCATAAATCACACTCAGGAAATGTCAAAACTAGACATACTCAGAACTGAAAATGCAGACAATGCATTGATGTCTAATTGGTAATTCTCAGAGAGCAAACTAATAGATGGGAAAAATAAAAGGGAGAATAAGAATTCAAATAGATGATTTGGAACATACAGATATTTTCATAGATAATCTCCCAAAACTTTAGAAATAAGAAAAATGGATTTCAGAATCAGAAGGGAAAGAAATGACAGCTATTTTGAAGAAATTTTGTGTGCTTAAATATAGATGCAGAGCCACAAACTTTTTTATGACAGCTCTGCCTTATGTAATACGTACAAGGACATTAAGGAAATGAATTGCTGTTTATATTTAACTGCAAAAAAACCCATGATGGTGTACTTATGTTTAACTTATGTACATTGTAATATATAAAATGGACTTTTTTAGATAACAACCTTCTAATACACAGGAAATAAATATTTGAAGTTTTGTAATAGTTTGGTCTTTATGTCATTAGGATAAAGTGATAAAATTTCCACTTAGGTAGCACTAAGAACTAAATTTTGGGTTGTATTTTCCATATTAGCTGTTCCACCTTGAAATGTCATAGATCTTCTTCTGAATATATATAACTGAGCAGGAACCAGCTTTTCCATTTTGTCCAAAATTCCATCATTTCCAGAAAGCACTTTCCCCTTGCTTCAAATTCAGCTCTGAAATGCAATAAGAAATCAAATGATTGCATATTTCAAGATCATCCAGTGTCACTGGGTTCCTGCATTATGGGATGTGGTGAATATCAGGTGCCACATTCAACTTTGTGACCACCTGCATGATTTTCTTGAGGATGTCTCCTCTCAGCTTTCTCTGATCCAAACTAAATAGTCCAGACTTTCTAACTTTTCCTTATAAAGCAGCTTCTACCTGTCATGAATCATTTAGTTGTCCGTTTTCCAGTGTTCCTAATGCCTCTATATCCCATTTGAGATACATAGCAGAACTGCAACAGAGGGATCAAGATGTGAAAATACCAGAATGGTGTACCACAGAAATGCTGTAGTGGCAGAATGGTACGCTCTGTCTTTTCCCAATGTTCTCTTTTATGTTGCGTGTAGTAGAGATATACAATATATTTTAATGTGAGGTAGCTGAGGCACCAACAAGTAAATCTTTGGGAAATCTGAAACTTATCATCATGAAAGGCTTACAAGCCTTGCGGTTTGCTCCACACAACTCCAAGCACAGGAGATTTTGCCACAGGCTTAGAGAAAAAGTTGATTATCTTGAGCTTGTTCTTTCTTTTTGCCTTGGAAGTCACAGCTGAGTAAAATAACTACCTGAATCTTCTTAGTTCAAATCCCAAACATTCAGCATCTCCAAGGAAACTACACACATCATGGGGCCACACTACCTTTACTCTTCATAATGACTGATTAAAGCGTTTTGCATGTGCAGTGAATATAAGCAAGCAAGGTGGAAAAAGTCCATCTCTAAAACCTAGAGACAGACTTTGGCACAGTTTTGTAATCAATCCACATTTTTTTGCTGGAAACAACCGGGATAGAGTAATGGTAAGGGCTGATACACATATCTACATCTTTTATATTTATATTTGTACCTATTTATATTTATATCTTTAATATATTGTGTTTCACATATAACCCCAGTTCAAGATAGCACTAGCAACATATTCATCTTCAAATCAAATAAAGTCACAGGGGAATAAACAACGATATTCCTCTTTTGCCTGTTGGAGCTTGTGCCCACTATATATTTTTTTTCACTGAGTGAGCAAATAGCCAGATATCTAAGTCAATCTGAAAGACAAAAAGGAGTCAGGCCTTTGATATGATCATCACATTTTGGCAAATCTTTCTGGATGTGACTTAGGAGTGAAGAGCCATCCTTCATCTCGTCCCTGGCCAGGTGAAAATGCAATTACTTTGCTCAAGCATAGACTGGTTGCTTCATATCTCCTCAAGGCAAGCAGCAGTGAAAAGAATAGACAAAACTAGTTTTTTTTTTTTTTTTCCTAAGTCATTACAGACATACAGGGAGAAAAGTTTCCTGCTGCTACTCTCTGAAAAGGAGTAGGTTTGCACTTTTCCCTCCCAGATCTTTCAAAGATGTTCATGTGTCCCTCAGTCACGGAGCACTCCATGGTGGTGGGCAGGCTGAGATACAGGGCCCTGGTCCCGGACCCCAGCAGCAAGATGTACCCTATACCTAAAGTACTTGTCCATCTCTAGAAATATGGGTGACAAACAAGTACACATGATGATAATTTATTTGTGTATAGGCTGAATAGCCAGTTTTATCTCTTGTGCTTAGTCTACTTAAGAAGAAAGTGTGTATCTAATTCATCTTTTTGGGCAGAGACTGCACTGTTAAGATTGGCTATTTCTACTTCTGCCAATGTTCTCTTTATTTTAATATTTTAGTCTATGTAAGCTTCATAAGAAAAGGACATGCTTTTTCTCCTCCCGCAGGTTCAAAGCCTCTCCTACCTACTCACATCATCTTCATGATGTACACTTCCTGGCATAGTGCCATAAAAATTACTCTCTCTATGGTAGTATGAATCATTGCTAATGAACATAGGTAATCATGTCAGATCCACAGAAGACAGAAGTGATGGCTCTTAGTTTACTTCTGTGCTCAAGATATATTTCATCAACTAGATAAGAGCGCATGAGCAGAAAAGAGACAGCATATAAAAATGCTGTCGTTTATAGAACTGAGTATCATAAAGATAAAAATTAAGGCAAAGTCACATGGAGTTTTGAGGAAGTCCAAATATTGCATAATTGCACCTCATACTGACAAATTAGGAAACACAAGTATATTAATTTCTTCATATTCTTTCCCCTCCTTTTCATTATTTATCTTCTATCCTTATGTCCTGCTAACCACTTGTGCTACTCCAGTCATAGTAAGATGCAATAGCATTCTTAATCCTAGCATAAGGAATTTTCTCAGAAAATAATTTGGTTTCAGTGTTGAGGTCCATTTTACAATTACTTATTTATTTTCAGTATATTAGCCACCAGTGTGAAATATAGCAAAATAAAAATACTCTTTGCATCTTTTGAATCCCATTAAAATAAGCCAAAAGTTACAAATCCAAATAAAAATTAAGAGTCTTGATATTTTGTTGCTACATCTCTACACTGGACAGTTTTCTCACAGGATGTAGCCTGTGCTTATAAATACAGAAACAAAATTATGTTGATTTTGATCCATTTGTTTTGAACACCAAACCTATTATTAAACATGTCTTTACTTTTTGGCATGCATCTGTCCCTCCGCATAGGCTGAGATATTCCAAAGTGACTATCCTTCTGATTTCAATGAATATCATTCAAATAACAGGCATAGTACTCAAAAGCAGATAGAAACAAAAAGGAGTACCTAGACCTTTCACGTTTATAAACCATGACAGAAACAAGCTATCAAAATCACTCAAAGTTTAAAAGGATGAATTCAGGTCTGAATCGGAATTTATCCAAGATCTTAGGAGATCAAGCTGCATTTCTACACAAGTAATTATAGATTTTTTCCTTGTAACCAGCAGATAACATCAATTAGTATAAATGAGGCAGAGTTTGATTAATGAAAACACCCTACCAAAGACTTTTATTTCCCACTTTGAGGAGTTTTCTTCCAAACTCTGAATTCCTTTCAGAAATAAAAATTTTGCAAGTAAAATTGAAGAGCTATATTGCCTAATTAGTGACTGTAAGCTTTTAATAAGTGGACAATTTTGAAGAGTAATTTTTTTTTACGAGCACTTAAAACATGTTAAAATTTTCTGCTGTTTCCAGTTTGGTGGGATTTTTTTTTTTTTTTTTTTTTCTTCCCTAAGATTTTAGTTGTTATATTAATAAGACACCATGCTGATTAGGAATGTATTTGCACATACTCTTACAAACAAACATTTATTCACTAACATTTGTTTGTTTCTGAAACTCATTTTGAAAATGGAAATTTCTTTTTGTATTTGTAATATATATAAAAAGCAACCTCATTTTCTTTTCAAGCTTGTCAGAAAAATGTCTTTTTGGCTGAATGACAAGCAGTCTTCTATTTAGAGAAAAAAAAGGCAAAATCAAAATACATTTAATTTATTCAAAGCTTTTACATCAAGGTTGTAATAATAGACTTTTTAAATTATTAATTCAGAAAGCAAAAATGCTATAGTCAATTTAAGGAGCAGCAGGTATTGTGCCAATTCAGAATTGCTCCCTACATCCAAAATAAAGTTATTTCAGAATCCAAAACTCACGGAAATCAAAATGTGTTCATGAAACATACTAAGTTTTAGGTCTTTCTTATACAAAAAATACATGCATAGTACCATTGAAAAAAAATAGCACTTGATAAATTGCAGCCGTCCTTTTCACAGATATCCCTATAGCAAATAAAAATATATTTGATGATATATGTATTTTTGACCTGGATGAGTTTTTTTCTTATAGGTAGATAACGCTTTCCTATTTGATTTATGAACTATTTATTGTAGTTGGAAGTGCTATATCCTTTATCTACTTGATTGCCAAGGGAACATTAGTTTTCTCATAACACAAGTACTTTTCCTGAACAAATATATAAAAGTATGTATCTATCCCAACATTACTACACTACTGCATTACTGTAGAGGATGCGCTCTGTCCCATCATCTAGGTCATTAATGAAGGGTTAAGCAAGACAGGCCACATCTAAACCCTTCGAGAACACTAATACTGAACACTAATCTCCAGAGAGATTTTGTGCCATTGATCACAACCTTCTTGAAGCCAACAGTTCACCCAGTTTTCAGTCTACCTCATTGTCTACTTATCTGGCCTGCATTTCATCAGTTTGTCAGTGGGGATATTATGGGAAACAGTTTCAAAAGCTTTGCTAAAATCAAGGTAAACAACATCCGCTGCCCTCTTCTTATCCACCAAGCCAATCACCTCATCATAGAAAGCTTTCAGTTGGGTGCCTGACTGGTTTATGGAACATCATCAAAAAGTACATTTGACAAGAAAAGTTCTGCAGTATGACAAATCCGTTCAAGCTGAGAATAGGCTTTTTCAAGACAAGTGGGAAGGCTAACACAAGTATCATAGCTGTGGGGTGCAAATCACATAGAAAACAATAGAGCTAATGAAGTACTTCCAGTTTCATCTTTGCCTCATAAAATCAAACTACAATTTCTGTGTTCAGAAAGAAAAGCATTTGTTCCAGAGGACCTAACTGATTTTCAGCTATCTAGTTAACAGTGCTTTTGCATAAAACAACATAAGAGATAATGTTAGGAAAACAGCTTTTCAAATGATCAGTTCACTACACATTATTGACTAGCAGGAAGACAAAAAAATAGGCCTGCTGTTAGATGTGGTGGGTTAAATGCTTTGTCCCCTGTGAAATGTAGCCCAGGAGCTAAATCAAAATATTTTTTTTCTGTTGCTGCTATTTGTACTAAAGAAAAAACAGCAGCTAGTTTCTTATACAAAGCCATATTGAAAACGTGCTGGCTGAAAATACTGCTGAAGCCTGCTTGGAGTACACATTCAGATCCACTGAGAGCTGAAGGGAGGTGCAGGCTTCACAGTCATGTTGAAACACTTCTGTTTTAAAAGTTTTATCTTATTTACACGGGAAATTAATGTTTTTTTTCTGCAAACTTAGATACCATAGAAACACTCCATTCAGGAAGCTTTCTGAGTGATGCTGCTTACCATTTTCTTCAGTGGTGCAACTGTGAGCCTAAGTGATACGCAACAATTTCAGGGTAACTGCAAGTTAATATGATGTCCATATCCTGACAGGTCCTGTGGTGAAAAACAGTGAAACTTTCCAGACAACTGAGTTTCATCAACATTCCCTCGAATCACTGGGAGGAAGTGCTGCAGGAGCAACTGCTGGGCAAGAAGTAACAGTGACTCCAGTATGGCCCCAGCTGCTCCTCTGTTGGGCAAAACTAGTCTAGGTGCATTTCCACCCAGCTCAGTTTCAGACACTTTATTAGTCCAGTTTCTCTCACAGAGTCCCACAGATCAGCACCGCTCTTTGCCAGTAACATGATGTGAGCAGCACAAGACCTAGGGCCTACAGCTGCATTCAGCTCATGGCCCTTGGGGGGCCACACATACTCTCTAGAGATTTTTCTAACCACAAGTCAAACCACTGAGCTGTGGTGCTCTTCAAATTCCTGCTGAAATCTGTAGGGGTCCTAGATAAAGAGAAATGTTCTTGGCTGAAAGACAAAAGGCAGAAAATTAACAAATGCTTATTGTGCATCCTTAAACAGAATTTTTGGTGAGATGTGATCTTGCAGTGCTGTACTGCACACCTAAAGGCACTATTAAAAATGTTGTCAAAGTCACCTCATTTTCCAGGCAAGTATAAAGGTATTACCTCAAGGCTACATTCCCTGACATTTGGTTTGCTTTATTAATTCTGCTTGATTTATTTACTTACTCTTAGATAGCTTTGTTTAGCATTTCTATGATTTCTTGAGTACTCTTTTGCAGGTAAAAAAAATACACCACTATCTTTTAATAGACTCTTCATAGGTTATTTTGTTTTGAATGGAACAATACATTACCATCATTACTTAAGTATTTTGCCAAAGTCTCCAGCATCATAGCTGAATTAATTAAAAAGGGAATTTTCAAGTCATGGAAATGTAAACCTATTTAATTTTTTTTTTTCATGTCTATCTATTCTTTCCATTTCAAATTATTTTTGAAATTCCAGAGAAAGAAAAGGGTAAAAGTCCAGGTTACAGGGAGAGGTATATTGTTGATGTGTTGTTTTCATTTCCCTCTAACTTTTAATAAGATACAGTTAAATATGCTTATGACCTACATTATAATTAGGAATTAATTTTATAACTTTTCTGCAGAGCCAAGTCAGATTTCATAGCTCAGAATTTTCTCTGGAAAGAAGAATTTTATCAGTTTCATTACATAGATAGGATAATTGTCAAGTTAGTTATTTAACTTGCAGTTAAGTTGGTGGGGGAGTGGGGTGGAAGAAATACATTCACATGTATTTATGCTGCCAAAAGATAGAAAGTTAAGAGTGTTTTAAAAATAGACATGAGGGAACAATAGAAAGATTCTAATGGATTACAGGATGAATCAGGCACATAATTATTATGAGAAACTGGGCCCCTTGACTTGACTTGTTTATTTAACCAGCAAGTTCAGTCAGCATTAAGGAACAATGCAAGACAAGGACAACAGCAATGCACTTTAAGGGGTTACTGTGTGCCTATATACATTTTCTGAATTCTAAAGAAAAATAGTTTGTACATGCCAAGGTTGGGAGTCCTGATACAGCTTTCATTTTGAATTAATTTTAATCAAAATTAAATTTAACTTTAAAATCTTTCAATTTTAGTGAATTAGATAATAGTATTGGTAAAATGAGTTTTAAGGCAGACTTTGTAACAGAAGGTTGTTTTAGCTTTATGAGTTAATCCGGGGCAATAAAAACACTCATTAAAAATGGCATAAAATAGTATGAAGATAGTAACTGTTGGTGCCTGTAACAGCAACAAGGACCAAGAAGCATTCAAGTCTTAACTTTCTGGTAGAATGGGTCATCTACTCATTCTCTGGAGAGCTGGAATTGGTAAGTTCTCATAAGTATTTGTGTAAGACCTTAATGATAAAAAATTTGTCTGATAAGAAGGATATGTGAATTGATAGGAAGAAAAAAGGTAACATAACTTTTATCTTCTCTTTTCTCTAAATTCTTTATGGTTAGGCACAGCGGGCACAGACTTCAAGGGCTAGTCATTCATGTAAATCTGGAGTTACTGCACAATCTGCAAAATTTAAGGCCTGTTTTGAAGGAGCCTTAGGTGGGATTCCGGTTGTTGAGCACTGACTACTTGTAATCTATGAAAGGAGGTATAGGCTTGCTTTCCAGACTGCCAAGTATAATTTCCTTTATTTAGAAGGGAATTTGTTGACATGCGAAAATATTGTCAATAGTCTTTATAACTTCATGCACAAAATAATTCAGTAGCCAAATAGCCAGAGATTTGATAAACTAAGTTAGAGGGTACGCTGGTTTTAAAAAAAAATATTGTACTGAGCATGATGGACTATTAGAATTAGAAACAGCTTGAGACAAACTATGTTTTAAATGAACTAGCTGAAGTGCACTCAAGCAAACGGTTTGCTGGACATACAATTTAACACAAAGAAAATTGAAGATATAGATTATAAAACTTTAAAAGTGATTACCTTTGTTACTGAATTCCATACAATTTTTAAGGTAACCCACATTTCTCAACCTTCCTCTTAGCTTCAGTCTTAAATGATTCAACAGATGCAGTCCACTTGTATAGCATTTAATTGCACTCTGCATGGACAGGACATAGCACAGAATGCAAAGTATTGTCTTTGCTTACAGTTTCCCAGGAACTCAGAGCTGCTAGGAGTAGAAGTGGACAAAGGGATCCTTAGCCAAGATCTGTAATAGAGGTTAGAAGTCACATATCCCATAACAATTGGGTGATGATGTGTTATCAGCACACAGGACCTGTCAAGAAAGTGCACTTTGTGACTGGCTCATTATGAGCCATTGCACCACCAAGATTTGTCCTTGTGCCTGACAGCTGGCAAGGGCTAGGCTGCCGGTGGCTTTGGGGCTGCCATCCTTTTATTGTGGTAATGAGCAGCACACTAAAGCAAAAGACCTAGTTAAGATCTTTTAGGCCTAACATAGTTTAGTTTAGGGATTTTGTTTTTTTGCTTGTTTTTTAAAGCATATACTTGTCTTGGTTACCCATTCCTTATGGTAGAAAAGCACAAGTCTCAGTACATTTCTCAGCTTAGCTCTTGGAAGGCCCTACAGCTGTTTACCCCAGCACCATAAAGAAGTTTCAATTTGAGTGCAGTCTAAGGAAACTCATGGGCTGTTCTTGCTGTAAGAAATGGGGAAGGATCCCAGATTAGAGTCACCTTTAGACCCATCTTTTAGAAAAGTTAAATGTAAAAGCAGAAGGAATGGTGTGGTGTTTCAGAGTGCTTATTTCTGACTCAAGGTCTGGCACTAGAAAACCTCTGATTAAGAATCAAGTTTTGTTTTTTGTTTTTTGGGTTTTTTGTTTGTTTGTTTGTTTTTTGTTTTATTTAAGCAAGTCTTTAGAATTTACAGTCCTGGAGCAGAGACTGAAAATAGTGCCAATACTGATGTTGCCTACAGTCTAAACAGAATTTGTAATAAGAGCATTCCACTATCTATCTATTAAATTATGTCTGGAACACTGGGAGAATGTTATTTCAACATCTGCTCATGAGTGGCTCATATCAATGCCTCATTCATCATCTTTAGCCTGCTACACAAGTAGAATTTATAGAGCAAGAGTCAAACACTATCATAAACAAGTAGAATTCCTTTAAAACATTAGAAAAAATTTATACAACGGGTCTTCAGTAACTTTTATTTTTCATGAAAAGGACTTCATTTAAACATGAAATTTATGAGATGATTTTCAAATCTGGAAAATCTAAATTTTGTATGTGTTAGTTACAATCATCAGTTGATTTCAAGTGATTCCAATTCTTTTTTTTTTTTTTTTGGATGATGTTTGGAGGCTCACTGCCTCCATATTGCATCACTGTGAACCTACGGGTTTCACAGAAGTTTGTTCAACCTTTCTACATCCTTCGTGTAGTTCATCAGACATCCAAAAAATGACAGTTATGAATTGCTGAAATCAACAGATAATTAGAAGGTCAAAGGGTCAATAAGCAATTTCGACCCCACAATAATTTCCCCATCTTGAGGCTATAGGGTTGGGGTTGCTTTTGATAGGCTCCATGTATTAAGCTTAAAGCTGCAAAGTGCTCTCAGTGATTGAACAAGAAATGCAAGAGCCATTTGTATGGCTTTGTTTTGTGTGTTTTTAAAGATATCACCTTCATTTACAAATGAAGGTCATTACAAAAATGTATCCTGCAAGAGACCTTTTACTCTGTGTGACAACTTTCTCAGATTCACTACACACACTTCAGGAGGATATATAAATCCTAGATGATCGTGAGTTAGCAATCATTTTTTGACAAATACCGATTCTGTTTTTGTTGGCAGTATGCATGATACATTTCCCTTATCTCTGTAGATGAGTAGTAACAGGCATTAGATAATATCATTGTGGTTTTCATTAGTGGTTGCATTTTAGGTTCTCTTAATCCATCACTGTACCTGAAAGGTGAGAATGGGAGGTATCAAAGATCTATGAAAAGTAACAGCTCAATGTATAATGTGATTGACTTTTTACATTTAAGACATAAGTGACCATTGCTCTTCTGATCTTTTTTTTTATTGTTATCATTTGTATCTGAAACGATTCCTGCTGAGTTCTATAGAATTGTAGGTTATCATCACTGTAGCACAGAGCATTTCATTGAGCCATGAAGAGAAGACCTTACAGAAGCAAAGCAAGCCTGAAGTATTGATACATGAATATTTCTAAATTCAGAGCCAAAATGACAGGGGATTATCTGGGAGTTCCTTGTTGTACAATATTTCCATCATATTAAAGTATCAAAGAGGAAGGATACAAAGGAAATATTTTTGAAGAACTATGAAGTGTTTTCTTTTTATTCTTCCTTTTTTTTTTTAACTAAGGAACTGAAAGCAACTACATTAAAATTTAAACTAGGATCATTCAACTCCGTGTCAGCTTTCACGTTGCTGTACCCTTCAGTCTTGGCTTCTCAAAGGCAGTTAGGAATGTAAATCTCATCATTGATTTCAACAGAGCACGGGCACCCAAATATCGGTGCTGATCTGGCCCTTCATGACTTTTCAGGAATGTTGTATAGAGTAGACGGAAAAAGCTGGAAAAAGGTCACAGCATAAAACAGAATCTCAGATGCTGTAAATTAGCAGCACTAAACTGTTGCCATTTCACTGATTTACACCAGAGGAAAAACTGATTATTTGAAAATAAATTGTGTCTTTTACACTATGAAGAGTTTGCTGCTTTTAGTATACACAGAAAAGAGAAAAAAGTCACACAAAAGGAAAAAATTGATTTTTGATTTCTTCTTCTGTAATATTCTGTTTTGGATTCTAAAACTTTTTAAAAAAGTTTTAACATTCAATCTAGAACCAAGACAAAAAAAAGAAATTGTATTGAATCAGGAAGCAATATGTTTGGGGAGGGGCGGGGGGGATAAATAAAAACAATAATAATAAAATCATGAACCCCTATTCCTTTATTTCCTTTTTTTCCAAGAAACATAACAGAATCATGCAGAATCACAGAATGGTTGAGGTTGGAAGGGACCTCTAGAGATCATCTAGTCCAACCCCCCTGCTCCAGCAGGGACACCTAGATCATGTGGCACAGGGTGGCTTCCAGGCGGATTTTGAAGATCTCCAGGGAAGGAGAGTCCACAACCTCTCTGGGCAGCCTGTTCCAGGGCTCTGTCACCCTCACAGTAAGAAGTTCTTCCTCACATGGAGGTGGAACTTCCTGTGTTTCAACTTGTACCAATTACTCCTTGTCCTATCACTGGCCGCCATGGAGAAGAGTTGGCCCCATCATTCCTGCATTATCCCCTCAGGCACTTGTACATATTGATCAGATCCCCTCTCCATCTTCTCTTCCCCAGGCTGAACAGATGCAGCTCGCTTAGTCTTCCCTCATAAGATAGATGCTCCAATCTCTTAATCATCTTCCTTTCCAGAAGTTCCACATCACTCTTATACCAGGCAGCCCAGAACTGCACACAATACTCCAGGCACAGAGTATTAAGAGATGCAATTAACCTGCAAAATAAAAAATAAAAAATAAAAAAAAGTTCTCTTTTTATAGTAATGAATTTAAATAAGCATTTTTATTACCATCTTAAATTGTAAATTAGGGTTTGAACAGTCCACAGCACTTGTCTGGAAAGGATGATCTTCAATAATTACTTTTTTATCCCCTGTGAGATATTAAGTCTAGAGCTCCTGGTCCAGGGGAAATGTGACATTCTGCAGACTTCAACAATTTTAAAACAAGTTAATTTATAACAAATAATTCAGAAGGCATGAGCTTTGTGCTGCAAACACTTTTGTGATTTCATTTTTTAATTTTTTTTGTCTTGGCAATTTCATAAACAATGATGTGTTAATATAATATCACAGATTTTTTTTTTGCCTGCTGTTCCTTGGGCTAGCATTGCCCTGCTTTTATGGGGAAGCTGTGGATTTTCTCACAGAGAGCCCTAAGGCCAGATGAAAAAGCTGCTAAAGCCAACAAGATTATTAACTTCAGTGAAATCCAGGAGATAACAAACACAAATTATAAAATCATCTTGCAAAATTGCTTTTGCAGACAGAAGCACTAGGAGAAAACAGTACTCCCATACTCCAGGTTCAGGATGATGACCTACCACTGCATTTGTTAAGGGGCACGCGCAGTTCAAGCAGGGCATTTCCTTCTCTTCTCTTTCCTCTATGGTAAACCCTTAGCAGAAATGTTACATCGGGATACTTTAAGTTCATTTTACTTAGTGATACAGACAGCAAAGATATGAAAATAATCATGTTGTGTGCAAATTATATTTTTAGCTAAATGTATCTGTGTGCACAGGGCTCCAGCCAAGAATCTTAAGGCAGATCCTCTTTGAGTCTTGCCCTTCCAAGTCCGTGGCAGCACAGTGATAACTGAGCTTTCTCCTCCTCTTTCACATCGCTTCCGAATTTGGCATGTTGAGCTGAAGCTGACATAATGTACACATCAGGGGATGAGTGAAAGGACATGACTGTAAAAGAAATTTGGGGACAATATAAATTGGAGCCAGTAATTTAGTCCAAAGAAAACAGCAGTCATTTCACAGGTACTTGCGTCAGTGCTATTGTCTTCGGAATCCAGGAGCTTATGTTCAACCTCGTAGATTTCAAATCGGATTAGGAACCCTCACCATGATATAATATAGCTTCTTCTATGTAACTTTTGCTGTTCACAAAAGCAATTTTATGCCTTTTGTATACCTTTGAAGCTTAAAAAGAATCCTTAAAATTAGAGACAAATACCTACCAAGATAACACTTGATTGGGAAGATAGTAGGAAAAGTGCTTTGGGAATCAAAAAAAAATAACTGTAGACCTTACCTTTCCACTGAACTAACTCCTCTCTCAGGTATGCACTAACTTAGATATTCATCAATTTTGGTTTTAAATCCTTTGAGGTTCTTAATTTCTACAATTTTCCTTGACAGCCTATTTCCTAGGAGTAGGCGCTCTTTAAGGGCAAAATCTCTTCTGAATATTGAGTTTAAATCTATCCCCAATTTTCATTGTATTATTTTGTGTTGCAGAAAGGTTCATTTCCAAATTCTCTGTGGGGTGTCCATTTGTGTGCCTTTTTTAAGTCTCTTCTCAGGTCTCTTTCCTTTTCATAGAATCACAGACAGAAGATACAGAAAAGACCTTCAAGTTCATCTTACTTATCCTATTTATTGATCATAAAAAACTATTCCCTGTAGAAAGTGCTCCATTCAGCTCAATTTACAGTTGTTTCAAGCAATAGGATTTCTGTTCCTTCTCTTGAGAAGCTATTTCACAGCCTAGTAGAGCAGTCTTTCCTTGGGACTGTCTGAGGAAAAGTTTCTCCTGTAAACAAGGGGCCCAGTTCTTCTCCATGGCCATGCAAATTTTATTTTCTCCGTTTCTATTCCTGATCTTTTTTTTTTTTTTTTTTCAGTGAAAGAACAGAGGGAGATGTACAAAAAAATAAGAGAAGTCCTCAGTGATTTGTTCCTGTCCAGATGGAGAGGAGAATGCCTAGAATAGGAAGTGCATGTTAAAAATGAGAAGGTAGCTGACAGGCATTTCTCCTCAACCATCCTGCATTATCCAGAGCAGTATTCAGGAGCAACAAAAACACACAAAACAAATAAATGAACAATGAAACAAACAAACAAAGTAAACTAACCTAATATAGACCAGAAATACAAATCTACATTCTTTTCTTGCTGTGAAGCAGCATCCTACTTTTCCTACGTCAGGACAACCAAGGAATTTCTCCAACTTACTCTTTAGTTGCAACCACTACTATCAGGTCACAAACTACAAAGATAACTTCCAGCTGGCCTGGTAACAGGACGCCAAAATGGGACATTTTGGCACTCAGAACCTCAGAACCTTTTCCCTCAGTCCATATCTTACAACCTCCAGGGCACAGACACTCTTTTTCTGGAGTGATCCCTTTTTTTCCAGCTGCTGTGGACACACTGCGGCCACTGCTACTCCCCTCCAGCCTACCCAAAGCCCTTCTCACAGAGTCTTTGCAGCAGCAACTATCACCACTGCTAGCTTGAATTATGTTGCTTCACCTTTCTGGGGCTTTAGAGCAGCTAAACCCCGGTCATTACACTAGCAAACCAGTAACCTGTGCTGTTTTACCTAGTTCAGTGTGAGAACAACATTGCTAGTGCTGAGAACCTCGTGATTATTATGTATTGGGTTTAAATATTCATCTAAGTTTTTTTTTGCATAAAAAATAAGGAAAAAGTTGTTAGGATAACCTAAGCATTAATTCAGCATTATTTCTGCTAGCTCGATGCACACCTTCTTTGACAAAGGCTGAGAGGTTCTTCTTTCTCATTCTTTCTCTCTTCTTTCTCTTAGATTGACTGTCCCTTTAGTGTAGGATGAAATTCAGTTCTATTTTACAAGACATATGAGGTAAAATTCAGCTCCTAAATTGAGAGTATATCAGGTTGATAGATGTAGTCATAGATAACCCACATAAGACCTGTAGTTTTCTTACATAAGTAACTCTAAGTTTGTGTCAGTAAATGTGGGAACTGTCTTAGAAAAAATATTATAGCCCATCTCTAACTTTTATGTAGTTAAATATCACTTGTGTTCTGCTATTCCTCTGTATCTAAAATACATATATCACCCTTGAATATGAAAGTGAAACTTCAGTCTCAGTCATATGTGAAGAAAAAAATAAAAAAGATATTATTTATGTTTAGACTGAAGTCTAGTCTGAGAATGAGGATTTTTTATTCCTTTTGTCTTGCAGGCTCAGGCACAACAACCTTCTCGGTTTCACTAATTAATCTTGCCCCAGCTGCTGCCTTTACAGGTGATGAGACTCTCCACTTGTCAGCTAGGAAATACAGCTTCAGTAATAGAGAAAGGTTTCCATCTCTGAGAGTCCTAAAACATCTATTAAAAGCTTTAAAATAAGTTCTGGAGACCTTGCCCAGGGAATTGAAAAATGTTGGAACTTTGAAAAGTTAGAAGAATAAACTACTAAAAGGTTATTTTCTCCACCTCCCTTTTAAACAAAAGCATAAATAGCTGATTGATAAATACTTTTTTTTTTTTTCCATACACTACACAGTAATTTACCTGCAGTATCAGAATTTTCAGTTAACAATCTGTCCAGCTTGCTGGAGAGAGAAATTTCTTTCTTGCTATAGTCTAATTGAACATTATGCAACTAAAAGGCTACATTAGTAGATATTTGTTACATTTCCTATGTTAACCAGAGGGAATGCTCTCCTCAAAGAAAAGCTGTAAGTACTATTTACTAAGAAGATGGTGAGAAGCAAAGTACATGAGGATTCATGTACAGCAAGACAACTTGATGATGAAGCTCATATCAGCCTCTGTGACATTTTGTCTGCATTGATAGGGTGTTTTCATTTATCTTCCATCCATATTGATCATTAAGAATTGGTTCTAGCAAATATAGCTTGAGAAATGAGTTTGAATTGCCCAAAGAAAAGGAAGCTGGGGCTTTATTATAAACAGGCCAGAAGTGCAGCATGTTTATTCCATCAGCTATTTCCTTTGATCAAGGAAAGAAACATAATCTGACTGAATCACTTTAGACTTGGCAATGGCAGGGCAGCTAGTGTCTAGCGATGAATGTTTATTACACTGTCTATAGCTCCAACAGTCAAATAGGCGCTGTTTCCTCCTCTTGCAGCTGTAGCCCTGAGTCAGTTCTCAGGCTCGTGCTAAACTGCTGTGACCTCCCTTTTATTCCTTTGTTTCTACCACACTACAACAGTGGGATCAAGGCGCTCAGGAAAAGATTTTTTAATGGTGGGAAGTCCTGGGCTTATAGGCTATCAGTCTATTCCAGAGCTTTATCATCACTCTTAAAAGATTTTTCAGAAGACATAGCCTCAAGATTTCCTCCAATATCACTTTTCTAGACCTTTAATCATCCTTGCCTATGGGTCTTCTCTAGTTGCTATAAATCAGTATAAATTCTACTTCCAGTGAAGCATCCAAAATTGTCTACTGTGCTCCAGCTGAATTCTTTCTGATACCAAGTAAGGAAGAATAATTTCATTAGTTTTCCATACAACATTTCTGTTTATGAATTTGAGTACAGTTCTTGTCTTTCGCAGTAGAAGGGGATATCACTGATCCCTATTCACTTCCTATTCAACACCTCAGACCCTAGTTAATCCCCAATCTGTATTTGCCTCACAGATTATTCACTTTGTACAACTGTCCTGCTCTTGAGTAGCATGTGACTTTTTCAAAGCAAATTGCCAAGATTACTATAAATTCTAATTCTTAAATTCAATGTAGAGAAATTAAAGAAAATGAGCACCCCAAAGTGTCTACAAACGGCTTCTTGTTAAAATCAGAAGTGATATCGAGTGTGAAATTGGGTCTGTTCAACATTTGCAATGATTATGCAGATAATTAAAAACCAAGGTGATAGGAACACCACTTTTGAAGTGATCTACCACATACCCATACAGACTACATTTCCCTATTTGCTTATAATAACATCATGTGCACTATATCAGAAGTTTCTCTACTGTAAAAGTAGATGACATTTATTGCAGTTTTTCTGTGTAAGAGCCAGTCCTCTTTCCGTGCTTCCAGATGAAATTTGATCAGTTTAACACAGTGTGAAAAAATCCACATTGGCTTTTACCCATCTTCTTATTTACTTTCTATCACTTCTAAATGGTCAGTTCAAATCTTTATTCTAGAACTTTTTCTGAGGACTTAAAATTAAGCTCACACACACATATATATATATAATCCCCTTCATTCCTTATACAGCCTTGTTTGTTGGCAAAACATTACCAGATGAACAATCATATATTTTCTACTTCAGAATAAGATTGATTAGTGGAAAAGCTCATTAAGCATAAGAATTAGCTTAAAAGCAATGAAAATATAATGGGTAAATGATCTCCTCTTATTCGCTCTGGATTATTTTTACACTCAGGCAACACCTAAAATTAAATAAAAATGCTAGAAGATACTTTTATTGCTCTTAAAAATGTTCCCAAATATGAAATAAAAATCCAAACTCTGTTTATGCCTGCTGCATATGACTCACAGTGAAGATTTGCTGAGATAAAGCAAAATCCCATCGACAGAGGAAATCATTTGGAATATCCACAGAAATTAACCAATTTTCTGTATTCCAGATGAAAATGAGGAAATAACAACAGTGATTAGAAACTGGCTCAATGGCAGAGCTCAGAGGGTGGTGATTAGTGGTGTAGAGCCTAGTTGGAGGTCTATGGTTAGCTGTGTCCCCCAGGGGTCTGTCCTCAGTCCAGTCCTGTTCAATTTATTCATCAATAATCAATGATCAATGAAGATAACATTATTCTTAATGAAAAGCACAAGATGGAGACTCTATGGAGAAAATAACAATAAACCTGACAAAATAATATCCCACTATCTTACAAAAATAAGCCCACAGCAACACTGACCAAACTAACTGAAATTAAGAGAGACAGTCGTTAAACTTTCTTTGCTGTATTATGTATTGTTCCCAGATAAACAGGGCTCACATCGATGACATCAACTGCAAATTAAAGTTTCCTACTTTCATGCCAAGATTGTAAATCCCTTTATTTTTATTTCTTCTTCTTCTTTTAACATTCTACTGCTGATGCCTGTTCAGGATTCCGGTATAGGCAAATCTCCAGGGCTACATGGGTGGAAGAGCCGTTTCAATAAAGAAGGTAAAAGATAATTGCTCCCTTTCTGGCTTTATTTCAAAAAGAGAAAAAGTTGATAGAATTTATCATTAAACCTACATGATGACACTTTTCATATATTATGTAAAATTATTTGGCCTACTGAAGAAAGTTATCTTTAGTATTGCATGTAGTGATAGGCAACCTCTCAAGAATAAAAGATCCAGGTCATACAAATTATTGTTTCGGCAAGGTTGAATTTCCTGCCCTTAAAATCATACAAATATTTTTTTAAATAAAAAAAAAAAGGGAAAGAGGAAAGGACAATTCCAAATTAAAAATCAGGTCAACATTTAAAACTAATCAGTGAGAACAGCAAGCATACCTATTCACAGGAAGGGAATGAAACAAGCATGGTTTGACCAGCTGGTCATAGTTTAGTGTGTAAAAATAACTAGATTTTTTGTCTGTATTTTAATACTCTCATGGGATAGGTAGATGCAAGAGGTGTGAATAAATGTAGGAAAAATAGCAAAAGCCTGTTTTTCCAAGTGATGATTTAGTTTTAATTCTCCTGTGCTTGACCTCTACATCTATTGCAGGCTGAATGGAGAATATAACCTGCGTGTGCTGTCAAGGTGTGAGTGAAAAAAAGGGTTGAGCAGGCAGGTGAGAGAGCGTGGTGGGAAGCCTCTCTGGGTACACATATGTGTTCATGGCTATGAAAGGACAGGGAGTGAGAAGCACCAGCTGCTGGTAGAATCTGTAGAAATACATAAGATTTCTCCTGTCAAAAGTATTAGGAAACAATTGATCCTCCTAATAATTTACTTTTACAAATAAGACTTTTTTTCTTCACCTATCGGCAATTTTACACATTCTCCTCCCACTCCTTTAAAACAGTGAGCCTTAAGTGTTATTTGATATATGACAATTATGATCAATTCCCATTTTTTAGCATAATAAGATATATACAGCACTAAATATTTCTTCTGATGAAAAAGAAGGTTAAATTGAGAAAGGATCTTAAGAAATCTTAAAATTAAGATTTTTCAGAAATGTTGTTTTAATAGTTTAAATCTTTCTGAAAAAAAAAGCTGTAAGGACAAGGCTCTTCACTTGCTAAATCAGTCAGTGCTTCTCATTTTTTTTAGCGTTATCTGCTCTGTCTTTTTCTTGATTTTCCCAATTGCACAAAGAGAAGAAAGGAATAGCAGAAATGACTAGAAATATCTGAAGGTTAGTTTTTAGGGAATCCTTAGAAAAAGGAAAAGATGACTCATAGAAGCAATCCCCTCCCCCTCACAGTGACTATACTTCTTAGTCATTTCTAACTAGCATCAGCAAAATTGTCTGCTAGGGGAAGGAAGGTGTTAGCAGTTAGGCATATTTTACTTCCCTCTCCCTCTCTGTCTGTTATAAAGACCACAGAGAACAGGTGTGTGTTTCTCCTAAAAGCCTCTGTTGTATTCACTCCTTTTGACAACACTTTTAACAGGCTTCCTTTGCATTCCCCTAGAGCTTTCCAGTGACCATTTTCACATTTTGTGTTTTACCAATGCAAATGAGAATGGCACGTGCTCAGTAGTACCTTAAAATAGCTGTCCATTATTCCAGGCCTCAAAGTGACATCAAGATTGTAATAAGACATTAAAACAATCCATGAATTATTGTTTATTCACTAGCAATTCCACATTAGAGTGCAATCACAGCACATGCTAGTATTCCTGTGACATATATAGCAAAACCCTAATTGGTCACTAGCATTTTTCCCTAATTCAAGTACCTTTGCAAACCTAAAAATGCAGATAGGATTACACTGAGGCAATTCCAGGCATATACTTCCTCTATGGAAGCACAGCTCTGTCCACTGTGGTGCAGTGGCATTGTCCCTGACTCATTTCTGCATCTCTGCCATGTTCTGTCATTTCTGCATGCAGAAATGGTCCTGGGGACCATCACAGCATTTCAAAATGGTAAAAAAAAATTATGAAACAAACAAAAAAACAAAAATAAATACAAAAGATACTGAGACCAAATACCTTTCTCTGCAGCTAAGCTGGTGGTGGAGCAGGCAGATGCTTTCCGAAATGCCACTGGGTAACCTGCAAGGCCAATTGCTGAGTTAGACAGGAATCTTCTCTTTTAATGTCCCAAGATCATAGCTTCATCAGATAGACAATAGGCATTTTAAATGAAGAGCCAAATTATCTTCATTAATTCTTCTAAACATTTTTTTTATTATTCTAACAGAAATAATTCCAGCTTTTCCATAGCTGAATTCAGTCCTTACCAATTTGTTTTTTCTCTCATTTAGGAGACTAGGGGAAAGGACAACACAATGTGTTTTACAAGCCTGTACTGTGGCATTTAACACATTCTTACTAAGCCTCCCAGGCTCCTGAGGACAGGAGAGATATTTGTGGAAACTCCCAGGCTAAGGTTTCTGAGAGAGGTGGAAACTCTTTTCTAGACCTTTTTACCCTCCAGTGTATTTTAAGGAATAAGACTTTGTAAAACTGATGAAGGAACAGAAGAGTATGAGAAAGAACGGGAGAGAGATAAGCTGATAGCTTCAAATACGCTGCTGCAAAACACAGAAACAGGCTGGAGCATGTATGGAAGTGACTGGTGATGCATAGGTAGGATTAATCCTAGTATAGGCACTATGCCACAAAGTTTTTCTTGAAAAAGTTGTGTTTTCAGATTGTCTTCCAGTCACTTACAGTACTTTACAGATTTGGAGGGTTTTCTGGTAGGATCTTAGGATACACTGCCTTGGTTTATGTAGGCTATTTTACTCGACATTCTGTTCAGTATAGAAACCAAAATCTCTTATGAAAATCCTATTTCTCTGCTTGCTACGGCATATATCATGGATCTGATTGCAACATGGAGCTCACCCTCACTGAAGAGAATCAGGTAACAAAAATATTCTCTGATGTAGGTTTTCGTAAGGAGAAGAATCTCTGTCTTCTTGTGCTTTCCTAGCAGTGGTTTGCCTACCTTGACAATTAAATGTGCAATAGACTTCTAATGGTTTATTGTTTATAAAAGTGTCTCCATGAGTTTGACCCATGCACTTAAAATCTGTAAATATTCACTTTCTAAAGCATGAAATAATAAGTTTAAAGAGATCGTTTCAGGTCAGAGAACTGTATTTGTAACTGTATGAGCCTACTATAAAAAGACCACTTTAATTAACTAAGAAGGTAGTTTTTAAAGAACATAGCCCAAATATGATCACTAAAATTTTATGTGTGTAGCTGAACAGAGATTTTGATCCTTCATTTATTTCTGTGTCATACATATATCTTGCATATTCTGTTAGCTTGGATAACAAGCATAGATTTCTGAGATTTATATTCTCATTTGTTGATTTAGTCCAATAATTTTGTGCTTATATTGCAAGAGTTTTGTTTCCATTTTATTTCCACTAGAATATCTAAAACTAAAGAAAATACCTTTGGTTGGTTCTAGATGCCATTAAAGACTAAAATTATCCAAATGATTAAGCAAAATCAAACTTATTTTCCCAAAAGATTCGAAAATGTTTCTAAGACGGCTTATATTTATGATCCACTTGCTCTCTTAATTGTACATTTTCCATTTCCCTAGTTCTTGCCTCAATATCAAAATGAATGGAAAAGTTAGCAAAGTTTTAACAACAAAACAACAAAAAAACAAATAAACAATCAACAAGACAAAAATGCATTTAGTGCTGTAATGTCTTTAAGTGGTGAGCTTTCACGGGAATTTTAAAAATCAAATCAGGTAAATATTATCAGAAAGACAGAGTGTATCTTCTAGTGAGGTTTCAACTCTGTATTAATTAGTTCTAACTGTAAAAATCATGGTTTCTTACAGTTCAGTTTGAGCAAGTGTGAGTACTCAGGACAAAGAACTGGAAACTCTTTTTATGTAGAGCCTGCAAGCAGCAAGAGGCATCTATTTATCCTCACACATTTATTTATAGTGTAGATTGGAGATTTTGATCTGGAATGATTAGAAAGATGATTATTGTAGCACAAAGATACTATAAGACACAATATCTTGTTGTATCAGACAAGCCACTAAGAGATACACACTTGGTGAAAATAGAGCTAGAAATTTAAGTGAAATCAGTGATAATCACTTGCTTTTTAGTTGACCAGCATGGATATATTTAAATAATATAATTAATAATTATAAATTAAAATAGTTTGCTCTTTGTTCTGAACTATTTTCTACCAAAAAAGGTTCAGAGTAATGAACCTAGCATTCTTTTTCTCTCTTCAGATACCTGAGATTTAAAATTTAAATTTACATATAATGTTAGCAAAAATCAAGATTTACTATTCTGCTAATTCTCCGTTCCAAGGAGAAAGATAAGTTGACTGATCTCTTCTTGGATGCCTATATTTATTCATATATTGAACTAGATCTTGTTTTATTAAAAGTTTTACAGAGGTCATAGAACCACTGACATTAGAAGGGACCTCTGGAGACAAGGCTGCATCAACTAGAATAGGTTGCCTGCGACATTGTCTGTTCAGGTTTTAAATCACAACCCACAAACTCTCTGGGCAACCTGTTCCTCACTTTGACCACACTGTGAATAAAAAGAAATTCTTCTTCTATTTAAAGATAATTTCTTAATTTCATTTGTGACCATTTTCCCTTGTCTGATCATGATCCAATAGTGAGAGGGGATCTTTAATCCCCTCTGTCACTTATTTATATCCACGGATAAGATTCCCTCTGAGTCTTCTCTTCTCCAGGCCCAGTCTATCAGCCTCTGCTCATGCGGCAGATGCTCTAGTCCCTTCATCATCTTTGTAGCTCTTCTCTGGACTCACTACAGTAGCTCCATGTTTTTCTTGTACAGTACTTTCTCACGCTATTCTTGTACTATCCTTGCCCAAAGCTAGACACTGGGCTTCAGATGGAGTTTTTCCTCCCCAGGAGCAGGACTTGGAACTTCTCTGTGTTGAACTTGAGGCAGTTGCTCTCTGCCCATTTCTCCAGCCTGTCAAGGTCCCTCTGAAAGACAGGACAACCCTCTCATGTATCAGTCATTCCTCCCAGTTTCATACCATTTACAAACTGGTTGCGGTTGCACTCTGATCCATCATCTGGGTCACTGATGAAGAAATTAAGCAGGATTGGCCAAGTATCAAACCTGCTCCCAACCACTCCTTTGTTCTTCATAGATATCTGAAGATGTTTTCCAGGATTATTTGCTCCATGACTATCCTTGTTTATTTTATCATACAAAAAAAAAATGCAGCAACTATTTTTCATTCAGTCTGAGAAATATGGCAGAATATTGTTCATAGAGCAGGATTAGAAACTACGCTATTGAACACAGAGATGACAAATCATGGGCACCTGCCTGCCTATGGGAAATTGGCATTCCATTCATTGCTTAGAGAGCCTTGTTTGTCTGTAAAAGCAGACACACAGAACCCAACAAGGTGGCTGCAGAATCATGGAGAGCATGATCCCAACTTGTAGGAAAATGGACAAGAATGGGGACTGAGGGATTTTTCTTCCAAAAAGACTGATGTTTCTTGTTTTGGACTGGATAGAAATCTACCTCTTGAGCCCTTTCATCAACTGAAAAGTCTAATTTGAGTCAAACTTTTTTTTTTTGCCAGAAAAAGAGAAAAAAAAAAATAATAATGTCTGCTCTCCCTGTCCTCTCAAGTCTAATTTGAGTCAAACTTTTTTTTGCCAGAAAAAGAGAGAAAAAAAAAAAAAAAAAAAAAAGATAATGTCTGCTCTCCCTTTCCTCTCAAGCATAAGTCTAAAAATTGATTGGATAGGAAAACAGTGAGAGTGATTCAAAAATGTGATATTGCTGGTATATACCTGAGCCAGTTCAGTGAAAATCCCTTCTCCAATGAATATAGAAGTATATTAACAAAGAGACAAAACAGGAGAGGAAAAATACCTATTCCAAACCTTAAACAATGGGAGAAGTCTCTGAGGAGCAATATTTCTGTATTCAGGTGGCTGTTGCAAATTGGGCAAAAGGAAGGACTGGAACTGGAGGTTCCAATGCCCTGGTTTACTGGTTTCCCTGTGGAAAAAGTGCTTTTCCCTCAAACTGCTGGCCTGGGAGACACAAGGAGAGTAGGGCTGGCAGCTGTGACCACCATGAGGCAGAACTGTAGGAAAAGCTACAATTCTCAGAGCAGTCTGAGAGGATCAAGCTCACCTACAATAAAGCTGCAAAATGCTGCTTTGTGAGTCATAGATATGAAATGAATCTTGCTGGTGATGGTTCATACAACATTTAGGTAGTGTTAGGTAGTTCAAAGGCAAAAGTGCAGTTTCTGGATAATGTGCCAATGGAAAAAAAAAAAAAAAAAGAGCAGCAGTAGTGTGGTGTTTAGCCTTTCACACTGAAGTGCTACAATGCCTAATAGCGCATTTAGGGATTAAAAATATTTTTTAGATTTCCAAATCTCACATTTCATTTAGATAATTTTATTTGATTCAACTATAAGTTACTCCAAGTAGATTAAAAGTGAGAATTTTCAGAAGGAAAGAAGGATAAATATCCCAACCAATGAACCAGGATGATAACCCAGATTATAGGACAAGAACAGGGTCATTGGCCTTTTTGAAAATCCCTTGTTACCAGCAAACTTCAGAGTCCTGTTACTAGTTACATGCCTGCAGTTCTGGGTATAACAAGCACACATGGAAAATGAATTTAAATGCCTTGTTTTTTTTGTTTTATTTAAGAGTAATTAATACATACTTCAATATTTTTTTCTACAGCTTTCTTGTTACTTAAGTCTTACACTGTAACTTGAAGGTATGAATAAGGAAATGCTTTTCACATTAAAAATTATTACTCACATCACAAATCATTATTATGAAAATTAATCCATTTGCATTGAGATGTGCTGACCTGTTTGTTTTTTCAGTGTTGCCACAAAGGATTGAAGATTTTCCTATGAAAAAGCAGGCAAAGTTCTGGAGTAATATCTTTAAAAATACAATAAAAATCAGAGAAGCTATCAACAATGGGAATATTTTGAAATTAGCTTGAAATTATTTTTGAAATTATTTTCATATTTGAAATTGTTTTGTCTCTCACAGCCATCATAAAATGTCTTCTGCTCTGAAAGTGAAACAGAGCACATTTTCTGACTGAGTTCAGATAATTCAAGCAAAACTTGTACAGGCTTTCAGGATGACAATTATACTCCTTTTTTTTCTAAGGCTATCTACAAACCAAGGCTACCTGCCAAACCAGGCTACCTGAAAGTCACTCCAATGACTTGATTTATCCAAAGTGTGAAAATTTTCACCAACAGGCCTTCAGCTGATCCATAGAAATATGTATTCTTTGTTGTAGAAAGAGATTGGAAATAACTCTTTCAAAAGGCTGCAAATTCCAAGATGTTCCAGTCAATCTCATGAGAATGACTTAAAAGAGACCAGTCAGTGGTTTGGGTCTTGCAAATTTTGATTCTTGCGTTGGCAATTTTACATTTCTGTACTTCAACAGAAGTTTATTTTTCCTTTCACATACATGTACCAATATATTCAGAAGCTGCAATGTAAAAAGCTTAGGACTTTTTTCTTTCTTTTCTCTCTAAAAATTCTGCAGTAAATTTATCTAGGGCTATTAAAATGCTGGAATTCAGTTTATTGTGGCCTTGGAGTTTATTCAACCTGTGTCTGAATTAGTTCCTTTTCAAAAGGAAGCACTCTCAACTAATCATTTAAATAACAAAAAGGCCACTTGAGTGTACAGAATGCATTTCTAGTAGGAAAGCATGCTGAATTTCTTTTTTTTTTTCTGATCCTCTCCTAACAAGATGAGTCAGAAGATAAACAAGAAGATAAACAACAATGCTGTCAGCAGGGGCTTTTATACTGAGATCACTAACTTCTTCATGGACTTCAAAGAAGAGCTAGGCCTAGAATGGGACTGTTGCCTTAAAATCACTTTCTATCTACCCATACCAACTTCTAACTAGGTGGGATGTTACAGCTCTAGAGATCTAAAAATCCTAGTAAGACGATTAATGATGTTGTTTCTTACATTACTCTAAAAAGAAAAAAAGTTGTTTGTTCGAACAGATATATATATTTATATTTTTTTCATGAAAAAGTCTGCTTGGATGGGCTATGTTGCAGTTGCATTGTGTTTTGTTTTGTCTGGAGAAGTACAAAGATCAGAAGACAAAGAGGAGGTAGAGTGAAGAGGGAAAATATAATTTTCAGAGCTTGATCCTGAAATCATAGAAATCAAATGTGTCCTTGGTATCCTGACCTGTCAATCTATTTTTAGTGTCAAAAGCTTTTCAGTGCCAAAGCTTTATGTGTATTTCATACACATAAAATTTGATATTTCTAAAATAAAAACCTCCAGCATTTTATAACTAAGGCACTTGTTGCTCTTTCATAGTATTCCACCCTAAAATTTCCAGTGCAGATTTCTGACTTATATTTTTCAAACCATTGTTTTGAAATTTTAAGAGATTTTTGAAACGGACTTTCTTAAAATGAGTAGAGTTACTCAAATTCCCCGTAGTTATCAGCTGATGACTGAACACCCACTTGATCGTTGGGAATATGACTCATTTTGTTTCTCTACACACTTTAGTTTGCTTGTCAAAGTCATTAGAATATGCCTGCTAATAAAAGACATATTCTCCATTGTATATACACTCCTATTGTTTGAAGTTAATACAAGTCTGTTTGAAAACCGCAGTTTCCATAGGAACAGTTTTGCCAAATAAATCTTACATAGAGAAGTATGTCATAAATAATTGGTCCTGCCCTGAGGGAGCCGTTAAACACCCAAAGAAAATGCACGGGTAGAGACAGAGAAGAGAAAAGCTACCAGAAAGGCATAAAATGAAGGCAGATTGGGAAAAGTATATATATTTTGTATATTCAGAATTCTCTTCAAAGTTAAAAGCTATATCAACTTGAAAATATAAAAAATATCTGAAATATGAAGGTGACTTAATTTTGAAACTTTTCTGATGTGGAGTGGAAATCCACATTCTCTGCTTAGGATCCTACCTGTATTTAACTTATATGCAAATCCATACAAATCTCTTTAGATTTTAACATGGCAATATCCTGTTCTTTTCTCAGTCCATTTATATTGCATACTGCCTCTTGCACCAACAAGAATATGTACATGCTTTCAGTATGTTTTTGGAATGTAGATTTAAAAGCATAAAAAAATAGTCTGTAATGTCATACATTGATCAACATTATGTTACAACAACTTTTTAAACTACAATACCTCAGGAGAAATACGTGTTTACAAACTAATACTCAGCATCCCTGAAAGACATGGATATTTTTACTGTTTAAAAATCTCATAGGAAAACTGAAAAGCAGAAGTTTGCTCGCCTTCTACAACTAAGGAGAATTTAGTGGGAAAGTAGGAAAAAGAGAGAAACTCTGGTACTTGAAATAATATCTGTAATACAGCAGGGACCGTCACCCCTCTCCAAGGTGGTCGGTAAGCAGGAATTGGATGCCACTTTCTGTGGTGTATCAATTTACAGATTGGAGTAAAAGAATGGGCCTTGGGCAGCTGTTTCAAGTGATGCTTCAGGAGTTGATACTTTGTTTGTTTAATTCTATCTAAATAAATGGACATGGATGATTTTTTTTTCTCTTCAGCAATAGACTTCAAAAGCCTATCTATCTGAGTCACTGTTTACAAAGTATAAGACAATTTTAAGCATATACTTTACATATTTGTTTAGCTAGACATATTCTACTACTGACTATTTTTTGGGCAGTTAATTATAAATTTGGTCTGAAAATCTCAACATCATTAGTCAAAGCACATAGTTTCACTAAAAGCAATGCATGAGATACTGATCCAGTTGATTTCAGTAGACATAAGCTTTCACTTCCTAAGGTTTTGTCCTTATGCCATTACTTCAGGGTGGACAACACAAGAGTGTCATCTTGATAACATGTGCAGCAGGAGTCCCTGTCTGAAGAAAAACACATCTCCATTAAGTGTACAAAGCTGTCTTCTGGCTTTTGGTTGCTATTGTTGTTGTTTTATGTCATGTGTTTTTAAATAATTGAGATAAATTTAGCTAGAAAATAGTTGAGGAGGAGACTAAACAGGAGTTAGTGTACAATTTATCACAATATCTATCAGAGCCAGCTACCAAAAAAAGGACTTCTATCATACTACCATTTATAATAGTAAGTCAGGTGGCTAAGCTATCTGGCCAAATAAAACAAGTTTATCTGCTTTGTTAAAATATGTAACAACACTGTAAAATATCTGAAGTGATGTGGTACATCTTTGTGGAAATGTTTTCCTTATGACCACGAGAAATGACCCCAGAAAGTTTAGCATCTCCTTTAATTACAAAACCAAGACCTGAAATTCTTTTTCATTTGGGATCTTGACATATTTGTTCAGCTAGAGCTTTAAAAGAAAGTTATATCCAATACGTACTTTAATTATTTTATTCTGAAAAGAACTGACCTCCAAAGAAGTCATTCTGTTCCCTTCCATACCAGAGTCTTAACCTATACGAGGTCAGAATGCACTCAGTGGACTTGCACTCATTTACACTAGTTGAGATTCTGGCTCTTCCTGCTAATCGTTTCTGACACACCTTCTCAACACAAAAATATACAGATAGGCCCCATGGTAGGTGGAGGAATAGGATAGTGCAAAAAAGAACCTCTGTGATGTGGTCGTGATCCTAGCATACTTGTGTAGGATGGTCAGTGGTTGCACATTCAAAACTGAGCTCAGGGAGTTAAAAATAAAGCCATGAAGTCTTACATTTTCACTGCTTTTTATTTCACTGTAACACAAAAACAAATTGTGTTTCTATGCACAAAAATGCGTAAGCACACACACATTCATACAAACATAGGAATAAACTCTAGTTTAAACACTATGACTGGCCCATTGTGCCAGGGCATATATGAAGAAGATGTAATATCTGCTTCAGAGAACAACACTGAATTGCCCTTAAAGAGATCTAAGGTAACTAGCAGTAACGAGAGCTGTGTTTGAAACAGAACATCACCATCATAGTAGCATTGCCCAAGTCGTATGCTTGATAAGTAGGCCACATATCATTGCAGATAAGACATACTTTGCACAAAATTGGGATGGAGAGATGGTGGTCACAGCTACAGATGTTCACATTTCAGCACAGTACAAACAGATTCAATATTAAAATCCTACAAATTTGTGAAACCAACAGTTCTCATAGCATCAGATGATCAGAGAGAACTTAAGATGTGATTTGATATAAATGCAATACAAATCTATATGTAGATGATATCATGTCTTTCCAGAATATTGGCTGCGAAATTACTATCTTACAAGCAGTGCTAGAGAAAGTTTAATGGAGACAGAACTTACATAGACAATTTAGTTCTCTCCCACAACTCAGAATTACCAGTAGAAAACAGTAAGAGTTACTAAAAATGCCACTACTGTGAGAACCATAGCATTTCCTCTGCTGGAAATTATCTTAGGAGTAGACAATACCTAAGCAGAAAATGGTGAAAATCAAAAACTTGTAAAAAATACTGGTTTTGACAGGGAAACATTCTGTAATCAAGGCAGACAGCCTTACATATTTAATAATTAACCAATGTACTATGTGTACATATAATGAAGATGCAGACTTCATCTTGGTCATTTTGAAACAAAATTTATGGAAACAAAGCTTGCATGTTCTTTCTTTCTTTTTGCCCTTTCCTTGTTTCTCTCCCTTAAGATACTTCTTTCTTCCTAAATTCCTCTCCCATCTAGAATGAGTTCTACTACACCAAACTGTAGCCAATCCAGTCCCTTAAACAGTAATTCTGACATCCACAAAAAGCACTGAAGATATTCTACTCTAAAATGACTTAGAACTCATTAGTGATAATTATTTCTCCCCAGCAATCAAATGATTAAATAATAATAATCTTGCTTTAGGGATTACTTTCTATTTGCCTTCTGGATCCTTAATACATTCCTAGACTTTACATAATAAACTTTTTTTTTTCCTCCATGAACAAAAAACCTAAAAAGTCTCTTTAAAATGGAAAGTTGGGTTCTCCCGTAAATTTCTGATTCCAAGAATGGGTACTATAGGAACTACACCAAAATTGTTAAATTTCAATAACATTACATGAGTTGGCAACACTGCAACTCCTTGATAGCTATGTTTTATTTTTATTGTTACTTTCCTTACCATTAGACTCAGAGAGTGAGAGAGGGCTCAGTGGAAGAAAGGATTTATCATCTGAAGCCCGGGAAAGGGTGAAGAGGTATTTGTAGATCTCTCCCTGCCTTGTCATTCCTACACTTGCAGGTTGGTCTCTCTCACCAAAGGATGGTGGCGAGGAAGGGAACATCAAGTAAAGGGGATATAAGGTAACATCTTCCATCCATGTGGTGTCCCCAAACCACATGGTCCAGCTATGCTTTTTAGAAGGGAGAGCACATGGTCAACGTGAGGAAAAATCAGTTGGAGGTTTCACTGATGTGACATTGATGTGATCCATCACTTGAGAACAGAGGCAAAAGGAGATGGAGGGTTGAAGGGGCATTACTTGCAACTGGCCAATCTAGTGTAGTGACTGACTCCCCATACAGACCTTGTGCTTCACAGTGATAACGAAGCCTGCATCTGTGCTCAAATATTACTTGAGAAGGAAGAGCCTCTTCTACCCACAGTTTACATGATCCATCAGGCTGATTGACTTAAGCGTGTTAAAGCTTTCATCTAAATGAAGGAGTCAAGAAGAGGCCTTTTATTCCTCTTGAAGGAATGAAAAGTCAAATTTGGCTTCTCTGACACACTTGTGAAAAATGATTTTTTTTTAATAAAAAATACACACTAAATGTGATTTGCATTCGTTATTAAGCCAGCAAAGATGCCAGCATGCATTTTTTGTAATTTCTGGATCATTTTCTTTTCAGTAATAATTGTCTAGTAGGTAACTCAATTATACAGAAGATTTTATCATGTAAAAAGTTAAAATAAAGAGAGCAGTCAGTCCACTCCCTACCCCTCTCTTCTTTTGTTATTTGATGTGTGGAGAACAAAAAAACAGATTTTGTGTTTTTTAAAATGCTTTACATTCACTTAGGTAGCCTAGCAGGATTATATTCAGTGACTTCAATAGCTTGCAGTATCCTCTGTGTTAATTTTGCACACCAATAATTGCCATTGTTATATTTAAATTCCTGCTTTTTTTTCTTTTTTTTTCATGAAGGACAGTGTTTCGTCATATTTTAACTAAGCAAAATCTTGAATTCCTTTTCATCACCAAGGCAAAAGTAAATGCAAGATAAAAAAAAAAAAAAAAAGAGTACCATTTTTTTGACAGTACTATGAATTTCAAGCAAAACTTAAGGGTCAGTACTGAAACTGAAAAATGTAGCCTCATGGCCTAGTATCTAGAGACCAATGTTTTTTGAAAGATGAATAATAAATTCATATAGAATTGTAATTGTCAGGGGACTACAACTATTTGTGAATTTGGGAAATAGCTTTGGCCCTTCCAGAATGGCAGATGGAATGTGTGAGGTAAGAAAAGAGGACATTCAAATATTTTCCATATGAAACTTTTGGGACAGAGACTTCCAGGTTTACATCAGCTTTTCTGAAACATTCTGTTTTGCTTTGCTTTTTAAAGTAAATCATTGTGGAGGAGAGAAAAGGGGACCTGAAGGTGCAGCCAAAAAAGTCTGTTGCTCACTCCATTTACTCAGAAGTAAGTGACTTCTCATTCATCTTTTTCTTTGTTTATTTTGTTTTGTTTTGTTTTTGATAACTCAGTCCAAGGTTTATGGGGTAAAAGAGGTAAAAGCAGACTGTCTATTCAAGGGCCTATGGTCTATTCCCTGTTGTCTGGAAAGTAAACTCCCTGTGTGGAACTTGTTTGGCCTAAAACAAGGGGCTGGGCATGTCTCTCCCCCTGCATCCACATAAGGTACACCTTGTGCACAGTAGATCTCTGCAAAAATCCAAAGATGAACTTGTTCCCAGATCCACTAACATGACTTTACTCCATCCTCAGTATGTTAGATTTCCAAATTAAATGACAATATATTGTTTTTTTTCCAATTATTATCACTATTACTACTAATAGTAATCACTTACGGTAGGATCACACAATCCAGGGAATCACACCAACATTTTATTTGTGTCTGTTCCCTAAGACTTGGGGCAGCAGTTTGTTAGAAGTGAAATGGTTTTGACTTTCATGGAACTGACAACTGCCCTTGAGATAGTAAATAACAGGGAAGCAGGTGGCAATGCAATCCTCATGAATGGTTTTATAAGATATATTTGTGTGACTGGTTCATGATCCTAATTCTTAAGGTCAGCATCAAGGAGGAAGAGTGGCTTCTCTCCATCACCACCAAACTGTCATCACGTTATAACTTAAGTGGTGCAAGGAGGTCAACAGCTAATAAATCTTGTAAGCAGGCTCACCACCGCAGTCCTTGCAGAGATTGCTGCTGTCTTTTCCCTCTTCTTCTTTTTCCTCTCAAAAGCATTTGGCTTTTCCTGGCCGCTGACAAATGGAAGACACTAGAATTTGAACAGGGAACGTCAGTTATTTCCAGAGTTGTTTTTCTGGTTCTCTGAAAGAACCAGAGAACATACATTGCCTGAAATTTTATATTTTTTAAAGATTTCAGAGATAAAAGTTTAGATTAAAGACAGGACTATGCAATTACGGGAACTTTTTGAAGGACATTTTTCTCAGTTGTTTTGATTAAATTATTGAAAGGTTATTACATTAAGAAAATGGTGCCATTTAGCTGTCCTTTCTGTGTTTTAGAGCTAGCTGTGAAAAAAAGCTGCATTATTAGGGCTGTTATAGTATCAGTGGATATGTTCATATTAGCAGGTTCCCACATTAACTGTGTTAGTACTCAGCAGAGAACCAGCCTTGAGGGCATCACTTTGTCCATTCTCCTGAAAAAAAAGAAAGGAAAAGATGAGCGAGAAATTGTACAGGAGATAATTAGTGAAAAGGTGTTTGCGAAACTTGCATCCTAACTTTTTTTTGTGTCTCATGAAGTATTTTATAGTAATATGTTTATGTCTATAGTTGCTTAGATTACATACCATCTTGCTTGAATATTTCCACCTTGCTTTCCTATTTCTCCTTCAGAAGCGGGTTTACACTATTCCTTGTTCCAGAACAGAAGGTACCTCCAGACAAGACAGTGTTATTGAGTGGTGACAGCCAAAGGAAACAAGGTATTTCCAGGAGCAGAGCTGTGTGACACCATCTACCATGTACAGAGTACAGCAGCCTTCCAGAGGCTCCAGGACCCCGAAGGTCATGGTTATTGGGCCCCACAAGCTACCTACACTTTGGATCATGCCTCACAAAGGACAAAGTCCTGTACTACGCACACAAACACCAAAGGGTATCTTAAGAAGTGCTCCATTTTGAGTAGGACACTCACTGAATTCTAATTTGTAATTTTGCAGATCCAATTTTTAACAATATTTTTCTGTTACTTAAAGAATACAGAGGCTCCATGATGTGTTGTAACATGAAAATAAGTAAGAATATACCTGCCTTCTGAATGAAAATGTTTCTGAGTCAAAGGTAAAAATGTATCAAAAACAGCCTTGGGTGGCATCATGAAGGCTGAGATTGGGGAGATGAGGAGAATACAATATACTGTGCCATTGTTCACCCGGGACAACAGTTTCAGGAAGGACTGCATTTCTGGCAATTGCAGATTAACGAAGACGTTGCAAAACTCCTGGCGAGTTAAATGTTACTTCTGAAAAAATAAACCAGAGGAAAGTTAACCTTTAACTACATTAATTTTCCAGTGGAAACAAAACATTTTCTTCTCAATTCTATGTCATGAACTAAAACAATTGAAGGTTAAAAATGAATACATTCATGGTTTATTTCTTAAAAATACATAAAGTTCAGAAAGCATTTATGTACACTTCTATTCTTGAATAATTTTGAGAACTTCTTAAGTTTATCATAATTGAAAAAAAAAAAAAAACGGTGTCAGAGGGGCCTACTAGGGCTCTCCCAGTTGGTTTCAAGTTGGCCTTGAAGCCAACCCCATTGACAATCTACACTGTGCAGTAGTCTGTGGGACACTCAAGAGAATTTCAGATGGCAAAGGAGTTGAAATGCACCAAGTCTCTAGATATTAAAATGTAGAAAAGAGTTGAAAAGAGTTTAACAAAAACATCATTTCAGTACAGGGAGGGAAGTTAGAAGTAGAGCCAAAACAGGACACATTTAACCAGGGACACATTCAAAATTTCCAAATCTGACATCAAATTTGTCATCCTCTTTACTCAACACTTATCAGTTAACTCAGATGGTAAAATCCTTTTTCTGAAGGACCTACCAGTCCTATACATTTATCCCTCTTTCCCAGACATGTACTACATTTGTCTCATTTACATAACCCAATTAGTACTCACAGATCCAAATACACATACTCAATTCCCCTCATTTGTGTTTTACATCAAAGACCACCAAAACCCTGTATCTTTGACCAACAAGTGACCTGAGACTAAACACAGCCCCAGGTCAGTAGTAGAAGGTACTTCAGTGAGGATCCCAGATGAGGCTGCTCACAGCAATCGGAGCCTGCTGGTGCACTCTGGCTTCTGACAGTCTCTAATCTAACATATGTTTCAATTTTCAGCAATATTTCTGTATAAAAGGTGACTACATATTACTTCTGTTCTCTAATAACAGAATGAATCCAGGGCTTGTTCAATGAGAAATGGATTAGAGTCAGCCTAGTCCCTTGCTTAAGAACCACACAGGAAAAACAGAAGTAATATCTTTGTTTTCCAGGAAAACTTTCTGCTTCTGATGTCATTCCTTAATGAAACTCAAATTTAAGTATTAGGAAAGCTTTAGCTTGGGGAAGATGATGAAAGAAATCAAGACTGCAGATCCAGAGGCTCAGGCAGAATCCTGTGCAGTGCCTGCTTTGGGAGATGGCAGCAGAAGAACAAGCAACGACAACAGCAGCTGTCAGTACTGCCAGCGTCAGGAAGCTCAGAATGAGTACCTGCTGCTTAAAGGAAACAGTTGTTGGCACAGGAAAAAGAACTAGCTAAGCTCTCTCAAAAAGGCAAAAGTGGCTTTAAATGTTTTTAACGAACTTGACTGTTTTCAGGCTCGTGGGTTATTGCAACCCCACTACTCTCAGGCATCCCCAAGCTGCAAAAATCCTGTGGTCTTTCCCTGACCACATAAGGTCTGTGTGCCTGTGTTGTTTGCACAAGGTCCTGCTTGAACCTCAAGCCAGATCTGACAGAACATTCATGGTGCATCTCTAAGCTACAGAGTTGAATGCACTAAAAATGATCCCCTTAGTGCCATAACACATATAGACAAGAAAAATGGTAGTTAATTCCATGGCATATGAGCATGAGGCAGGCACTGTGGCTCTCAGAAATTATCTGAATGCTCTTTGAAGAGCTGTGCTTTTATGCCATTTGGTACTAGATGTGACTGAACAGATAAAATAAATAAAAATATGTCCATTAAATGACAATTGATTGCAGGACCAATTGAAAGAATCCACAGTACCCTTCTCTTCTGTTGCATGCTTTACAAAATGTTCCTGTTCAGACACAGGAGGGATGCATCGTACATAACAAGTAGCTCATTGTGAACAACTGGTCAGGCAGAGCTGAGAGCTCTGAATCCATTACCTTTCTGGGTCACAGAGCAGCAGGTTGTATGGAAAACACCTTTCACATCCCACCACCAAAATTGTAATCAGAATTAATAGAGACAGAGAAGATCTGTCTCAAAAAGAAAGAAGATTCAGTATCCAAGTATCAAAAGACAAAAGAAAGAGATACAGGATCTAAGTGTTACTTTGTTGAATAGACAAAAAACAGAACAAACTATTTCCTTCAAATAATTCCACTGCTCTAGAGAAATATGTTCTGGAAGCTCTAATACAGCTGAAAGTATGGTTCAATTCATAGCTGGCAGCAGCAACAGAGAATAACCTGTAGATAGAAGAAAGCATGAACAACGAAGATGAAATGGAGAATCCACATTTATGTATTTTGTGGCCCACAGATACTGCACTATATCCAAGATCATCACTCATGTTTCCTAATTTCCACCCACTCTACAGGCTAAACAGCAGTTAAGCAAGTCTGAGCAGGGGAAAATGTTATGCAGGACATATCAGCTGTGAAAATCATTATCCATGAGCAGGCCTATGCACGGACTGCAACCAAGGAGTGATAGCACCTGCATAAGGAGTGGTGTTCTCTGCACAGTCACTGACAGAAAGCATTTATTGCGTTGAGGCAATGCTCAGTATATGCCGTCAGTGCAGTTTATGCAGTGAAGCAGGGCTCTGGCAGCTGCTGCTCTATATTTTTCTTCCAGAAACATAATACAAAGAAGATAGCTGGCCTTCCCCATTCCTGTGCTGCCAATGAAGTTCTTCCCAGTCTGAAGTTTCAATTCACCATGCCCAATTTTAGTTATCTAGATAGTGCCTAATAGTCACTATCTAGAAATCCTTGATTTGAGAGCCCCCAAAAGAAGGTAAACTTCCTGCTCTGTTCCATTTCTGGGTAGCACATTGTCATTTTTTTTATGACTATTCTTAATTCTTTACTTTTAAAGTAATGGGCATTTTCTCTCTGGGCTTCTTCAGTCTTAGATAAAAAGATCAAAGTTGGAGTCTAAAGTCCAGCAAGAGATATTCCTCTTTTCAGTCTAGGATTTAAGTCTTTGGCTTTTTTACCTTTGGAAACTATCAGTACTTTTGCTGCAATGGAGTGGGATTAGAAATGCTTAAATCCACCCTCTGTTTTGGTATTGGTTTCATGACATTATGTCATACAGTAATAATCTTCTCCTTCGGTGTCCAGAGAGTATTTCCCTCATGCTGCTGTTTCTGTAACTTTGCATTCTGGGCCTTTGCATACTTACAAGGAATAATGCAAGTTCTCCATCTGCCCGTACTTTGGTCATTTATAAAAGAATTTTTCTTTCAGGGAAGACAAGTTAGTATCTCTACAGGATACTTCTGGTATATGTGATGTCCACGAGTGACATGGGATGTTAATGAGACATTCCTCATCACTTCCAGTCTTGCTTTGTTACAAATTACAACTGGGAATTAAGAATACACAGGATTAAGAAAAAGAAAATGCAGGCATTGAATGCCAATATTAAAAGAGGTGGAAAAGGAACTGAACAGCTAGTAATATTAAAAAATCCTTAATAGGGGCTTTCAGACTATTTGATATTCATACAGACTTGACAGAATATAGCATTGGCCTGATCGTTTTCGGAAAGTGATTATGAAAATCCTATCCTTTAGGAGCCAAAGTGTAAATACATTAAGTCAAACACTGAACTGGCTCTAGCTGAAGGCCACACCTGTGAGTGATAAGGCCAAATGCAGGGAATTATTAATACTTTTATCCACATCACTTTAACACTTCCTCAAGTTACACTGCAAATGGGCAAAAGATAACAAATACATTTGAGAGCACTTGAGCTCTATTTCCATTATTACCTACACCATTTTCTGATACTCAGCATCAGTCGTGCTCCTTACAACTATAGGTAGATTCTGAGATTTTTTTTTTATGGCCCTCCGTCTGTCCCTCACATCCTTTTCCTCTGCACAAACTGGTCCCAGCACAGATATCTTAGCCCAGACTCTATCCTGCTTCCCGCTGCCATTTCCTCTTGGATAGAAAAAGGGACTGCCAGATTCTCCACCATTTCCTTCTGCATATGGACATGCCTTTGGACATGACCACAGGTGGAAGGATTCAAAAGGTAGTGGGTGCAAGCACTACAGGGTAGCTCACCTTGTCTCCTTTTGTTAGTGGTTCCATTGAGAATAAACTAGGTGGTTACCTCTCAGCATCAGCCCCAGATATATACAGACTTAATCAATGGTGATTTCCCAATTAACTCTGGATGTCTGTAAATAAAGAGATCCCATTTAAAACTAAAATAATAAACAAAAACAGTTCCCTAATCCAGTTTCTAATAATGCATATCAGGAGCAGTTTGTGTGTTTTCTTTGTGAAGTGGAGACTATGGAATGGTAACTCATTCAGTGCTACGAGAGCAACTAGAGGGTCCCTAGAATACGTGGGAGACACAAAGGGAAAAAAAATGTAATTATGTCATGTCCTGAAATCTGATAAAACAAAACATTTCTTTTTGATAGACTTTGCTTTGCATTTAGCATTCTATCTATTTTGCCACTCATGGCCAATATGTGGTCTTTGCTAGTCAAACATACCTTTGATGAACTATTCTTGTTTGTTATTATTACGGATGTTCAGAATATCTCCACTACAGTGATATTTTGTCACAAAAATAAGATGTGGGGAAAGGTAACAGGAATAGCATTACAGCTTGATCTTACTGTTCTCTGGGAAGCTTACGGTCCTGTTTCGCCAAGTTTGCTGTGGCACAATAAGGTTATCCTAGCTTCATCTAAGCAGTACCATCTCAAAAGATTGTGGCTGTAATCCTGTTTAGCTGCAGGCACACATTATAGAGTCTTCTGCAAATATCTCTTCAACAGCATTATATTCAACATGAGGAAAATCTTCAGTACACTATTTTTTTTCACTTAGTATGCTGCATTTTCATTTAGAAAGCATTAAAATGTTCCCATTGGAATATTCTAAATGCACATGGAACACAATTAATGTTGTAGCTGTGCCTGTGAAGAGGGTAGAAAACAGTCCTTTTATACAAGAGTGTGAATATATTTTGAGCAAGGTACTATTATATCTGTATATTTTGGGTAGAACCTGATGTTTTACTGAAATGAGATCATCAATTACTGTCTGAGTATCCTCATGAGGTAATGCTTTATTATAAATTCTTCCTGATTTTTTTTCTGACAGATTAGGCAAATGTAATTTTCATTAAAAAGACTTTTAATACTTTTGGTTTCTTTCCTCAATATATAATTTCTAATAGTGTTTTTGAAACATCAGTGATTCCTTTATTTTTAGCTTTCTCTGACATGGGTGCACATATAATACGGGACCTCATACATTTACCTTTTTGAGTTGTGATTAAATGTGCTATTAGTCATATTGATTACTGCAAATTCAGGAAGACTTTATACCTATATCTGTATATCTATCTAGAAATATCTAGCAGGACTCCACTTTTTCACCTCTTTTTCAAGAAAAACAAATTATTGATTTGCTTCCCAAGTCTAGAGGTGAGGAACAACTCTATCAATTACAGTCACCAATATTCTCAAAAAATGGCTTGTGTATAAGCCATGTCTTCTAATAGCCACATTCTCTAGTACCTAACCTTGTTTACTTTCTATGAAGGTTGTTCATACTCAAAGCTTGAAGGTAGAAAACCCAAGGAAAAAAAGACAGGTCTCACATAGTGTTGGAATTATTATTAATTATCACTGTTTTTATTTCCAAGAGAGAAAAGTGACTGAAGAGTTGCCATTCTGTGCTGAAAGAATAATAGGGACAGACATAGGACAAGTGTATTTATATATTATTTTTACTCGCAGTCAGTATTTAAATGTCATTTTAGCAATACATCTTACCAGCAAATCGAGGCAAAGTTACACATCACTGTACCACCAATACCTTATGTTCCAGAAAAGGCTGGAATTCAGGGATGTAAAATGTCTATTTATCATATACTAATACTTCCGGTAAACCACAGGAAAGCATTATCCCAATATAATGCAGAAAAAAAAAAAGTAAAATGTGTAGAAACTTTCACTGGGGAGAAGACTGAAATACCTGGAACAAAAGAAAAAAAGATAGAAATATCTGGAAAAAAAAAAACATGAAACAATCTGGTTGTATCATTTGTTAAACTTTCTTCTTGATATAGGAACAAGGAAACATGTACTGAAATTCAAAGACTGTAGATGTAAAAGCAACAGAAGGTTGGTGATACAGATTATGTCCTGATAGCCAAAAACATTCAAGTATATCTATTGAATTACATCACTTTTTTGTTCCTTTTTTCCTTTTTTTTTTTCTTTTACAATGAAACTCACGTTCATCAACCTGCAACTCTCCAGTTCTCAAGTGAGTAGGCCTTAAAATTTAACAATTTTCTTAGAGTATTTCTGAGACTGCAACGTAATCTCATGACATGTCCTCTACAATTTCCAGGCTTTATTTTGCCTCTTCTGTACTTCATATTCCATGTATTCACAAACCCTCTTTTGCAAAAGAATTATAGTTGCTCTTTCTATATCTCCTGACCTGCATATACAACAAAGACATGAAAAATATGTGGTAAGAATCAGTTTTCAAACTGTTACAGGCACTCTGTGTATGAAGGTGAGAAAGAAGTTCAGATAGTCAAACAGATATCTAGTAATGCTAACACTTGAAGTTCACTACCTATATCAGAAAACAGAAAAATCTGACCTACTTTTATCTACCTTTAGCTGAATATCAGTGAATAGGAATCTAGTTGGAGGCCTGTAATTAGCGGTGTCCCCCAGTGGTCAGTCCTCGGTCCAGTCCTGTTCAGTTTGTTCATCAATGACCTGGATGAAGGCACAGAGTCCTCGTCCTCCCTTGGCAAGTTTGCTGGTGATATCAAACTGGGAGGAGTAGCTTACATCCCTACATCCAGATGTTGCCACCTGGAGGGATCTGGACAGACGGGATAACTGGACAGTGAGAAATTTTTGAAATTCAACAAGGCCAAGTGCACAGTCCTGCACCTGGGGAGAAACAACCCCAGACACCAGTACAGGCTGGGGACCGATCTACTGGAGAGCAGCTCTGCTGA